>CM053576.1:62402063-62657481 GCA_028646485.1 Cryptoprocta ferox | reverse complement strand
AGAGAGAGAGAGAGCGAGAGTGCACACGCTAGCGAAAGAGAGAAAGCACACCCATACAGATTCGCGAGTGGGGAAAGAGCAGGGGGAGAGAGAACCTTAAGCAGGCTCCACTCCCAGCCCAGAGGCCGACTCCAGGCTGGGATCTCAACTGTAAGATCATGACCTGAGTTGAAATCAAGAGTTCAACACTCAATGGACTGAGCCACCCAGGTACCCTATATAGGACTTTTATTTTTTATGTTTATTTATTTAGCTTTGAGAGAGAGAGCACGTGCGCACAAAAGGTGAGGGACAGAGAGAGAGAGAGAGAGAGAGAGAGAGAGAGAGAGGGAGGGAGGATTAGAAACCCAAGCAGACTTCGCACAATCAGTGCAGGGCCCGACATGGGGCCCAAACCCATGAACCTTGAGAACAGGACCTGAGCCACAATCAAAAGTTGTACGCTTAACCAACTGAGCCACCCAGGCACACCACTATATAATATAATTTGTATTAAAAAAAAAAAACTGCTTATTGGAATATTTAAAACGACTGGTAAGCAAAAAGGTAAACTATGAAAACTAAATCAAACATTAACATCTACTAATTCCTAGGGACTGTCCAATAGGAATCCCTTTTTGAAACAAAATGACTAAAAACCAGACAAAATTAGGAAAGAGTATTTTTAAAAATGAATGAAGCATATCCTTACAAACATTAAAGACTATTAAAAGAATTAGGGAAAGAGTGTATGGCTGGCTCAGTTGGGGGAGCATGCAACTCTTGATCTCAGGGTTGTAAATTCAAGCCCATGTTAGGTATAGAGATTACTTAAAAATAAAATCTTAAAAAAAAAAAAAAGAATTAGGGGTGCCTGATTGGCTTGGTCAGTAGAGCATGCAACTCCTATTCACGTTCCACACTGGGTGCAGAGCCTACTTTAAAAAAAAAAAAAAACTATTAAAAAGAATTTATGTATAAAAGTATAACATATGAGAGTTAGTTTTCTAAGACAAGGAGATTTTTTTTTTAACATTTATTTATTTTTGAGAGACAGCGGTGGCACACATGTGGGGACTGGCAGAGAGAGGGAAACAGAGGATCCAAAGCAGGCTCGGCACTGTGAGCGCAAAGCCTGATGCAGGGCTGCAACTCAGGAACCGTGAGATCATGACCAGAGAGGAAATCAAGAATCGGTGGCTTAACCGACTGAGCCACCCAGGTGCCCCAGGGAGATTTTTTTTTTAACTTAGCAAACAAATGGGGAGTGTCTGGGGGGCTCAGTTGGTTGAGCAACCAACTCCTGATTTTGGCTCAGGTCATGATCCCAGGGTCGTGGAATCAGAGCCCTGGGTTGTCGGGGTCAGCACAGAGTGTGGAGCCTGCTTAAGATTCTCTCTCTGTCCCACTGACCGTCTTCCCCGCACTCTCTCTCTAAAAAAAACAAAAACAAAAACAAAACACCTTAGTACACAGAATTAATATAATTTCTTTCCAATTACTTTCTACTTAATGAGAGCACATCCTCCTTACATACCAATGGCAAACACCACAAGAAAAAGGAATTAAAAGCTAAAAAGAAGAGAATAAAATATTTATCACATAAATTTCTCTGTTTAAACTGATAAGAGATTTAATTATATTGAAATTAAAATTTTTAAAATAAACCTAATTAAAAAAAAGATTTGTAAAAATAGCTTTACAAAATGTAGAAATAAGAAAGATTAACATTTTCTTTTATAAAGGAACTTGGTTTGCATGTATGAGAAAAATATCAAGGTTATTCAATGGGCAAATATAAAAACATACAACTCACAAATGAGAAAATAAGTAGTAAACTAACCCACAGGAAAATGCTAAAGCTCAACAGTGAATATTTAAGCAACCTTAAAATATTATTCAATAGCTTTTTTTTTTTTTTTTAAAGAAAAAGAAACCCTACCACCAAATACTAATGAGGCTACAGCGAAATTAGTGTACTCATTCATTTCTGGGGGAAATCTAAGTTGTTACAACCTTAAAAAGAAAAAAGCTATATTCGACAAGAGTCAGATATATTTGTTATATCCTTTGACACAGCAATTCTACTCCCAGGAATTCAACCTAAGGAATAATGCAACAGATGCAAAGCCACACAGGGATGAATAAGATCTCTGCAGATTTATGTTACAGCAAAACCCAGAAATGATGAAACATCACAATATTTGCACAACGGTACTTCAGTAATATTACAGAGTTTATTCAAACAGACAGTGAAGATGATATAAAAACAAGAACCAAGAATTAGGATAATTTCAGGGAATATAATGCAATAGTGGACTAACACTGTTAAAGAATTTGCCTCTTCCAATGAACTTAAAAGAAAGTGAGGCAGAGTCAGTTCCTATTCCTTTCCTCACCACCCCCCACCTTCCAGAAACCCATTGGTAAATCAACAAAACTCTGAGCATCTTCACTAGTAATCCAAAATCTGGAGGGAAGAAAGTTGAACGGGTATCTTTACATTTTCCTGTCTCAGGAGGGGGAAATGCTGTTGTGAAAGCACTGCTGAGGAGACTAGAAACAGGGAAAGTGAATGACTGGGTCCTAATGCACTAAAAGAAACACTCTACGCCCACACTCCAAACAGGGTACCCTTCAGCAAGACATCACTCCTCCCAAACTATCTGGGATATTAAAATATACCACCCAACTCAGTATTCTAACCTAGACCTGAGACATATGACCTTTAGTGTCTAGTTGTCTTTCCAACAACATCACCCACCTATCACCAGGTACATGCACACACTCATTACATTAGACTACACAAAGAAGATGGAGGAAAAGAATCCCAGGCTTGGAACTCCAAAATGGGAAGATGAAATTCAGAAACAAGATAAAAGAATGAAGAAAGAAATTAGGTCCTAACACTATCATTTAAATATGAATAAACAATATACCAGAGAAGTGATACCGTTGAATCAAATTACCTGTACCAGGGGCCCCTGGGTGGCTCAGTTGGTTAAGAATCTGTTAAGTATTCGAGTCTTGATTTCAGTTCAGGTCATGATCTTACAGTTCATGAGTTTGAGCCCAGTGTCGGGCTCTGCACTAACAACATGGAGCTTGCTTAGGATTCTGGGTCTCTCCCTCTCTCTACCCTTCCCCCATTCTCTCTCTCTCTCTCAAAATAAGTAAAATTAAAATAAAATTACCTGTACTAATATAGTAGAAAGATTTGCTCTCTAATCAGAGAAACCGCATGGAAGACAGATTTAAGTAATTACAGAGGAGAAAATATGGAAGATGCTGGAAATCTTGAAACAAGCAAAAAAGCACTACCCTAGAAATACTAAATATTATAAGCATTTTTTGAAATAAATGTATAGTTGAGTTTGAAAAGCTACAGGTCTGGGGCTCCTCAGTGGCTCCGTCAGTTGAGCATCTGATTCTTGATTTCAGCTCAGGTCACGATCCCAGCCTTGCAGGACTGAACCCCACATCAGGCTCTGCACTGAGTGTGCAGCCTGCTCGAGGTTCTCATTCTCTTGTTCTCTCTCTCCCCCTTCCTCCCTCCTTCCCTCTGCCTATCTCTCCTGCTCATGCTCTCTCCCAAAATAAAAATAATAAAAAACAAATTAAAAATAATTTTAAAATTTTAAAGAAAAAACTAGAGGTCAGAGTCCCTGCAAAGTAGAGAGTTACGAGCACAGAGCCAGGCCAGTGTGGCTAAAAGCCTGGCTTCACTGGGGTTGGGATTTCAAATGTTTGCTATTTTTGTTGGCAACGGAAAAAGGTGCTTTGTTGCCATTTCTATTATCCCTTCCTTCTACAATAATAGAACTGGCAATTTTTCACAGGATACATAACTACTATGAACAAAGAATGCATTTCCAGCTTCCCTTGCAGCTAGGTGTGTGGATATGACTAAATTCTGGCCAAAAGAATGTGAGCGAAAATGATGTGTACCATTTCCAGAATGTGTCCTCCTCTTCCCCTTTTGTCCTCTCCCACTCTCTGGAATAAAGGCAAGGTACTAAGCCAACCTGGACCTTTCTGGAGCAACAAGGGTCACAGAGACTGCAGGGCTATCCTGCCAGCCCTGTGCTGCTACGCTCACACTGCTCTGACAGAAAATTTAACCCATATTCATACTCGAGCCATCATTTATTTATTTGGGTTTTTTTTTTTTAGCAGCTAAATCTCTGCTCCAACAAATCAAAAAAGCTCCACGCTGAGAAATTACATTAAAAGTGTTCCTGGCTACGGGATGCCTGGGTGGCTCCGTAGCGTAAGTGTCCAACTCTTGATTTTGGCTCAGGTCATGATCACAGTTCGTGAGATTGAGCCCCATGTCGCAGTTCTACTTGGGATTCTCTCCCTCTTTCTCTGTGCCTCCTCTGCTTGCACTCTCTTAAAATTAATAAATACACTTGAAAAGTAAAAGTATTCCTGGCTTAATTACATTGTGGGATATATGACAAAAGCAAAAGCAAATTTTATCTAGGGGGTGATGTATGATCTGCACAGACTGAACCCAAAAGATGAGAATTCATAATCTAAATATACATAACAGGGGCACTGGGGTGGCTCAGACAGTTAAGTGTCTGACTCTTGATTTAAGCTCAGGTCATGATCTTGAGGTTCAGCAGATCAAGCTCCACGCTGGGCTCTATGCTGACAGCACTGAGCCTGCTTGATATTCTCTCTCCCCCCTCTCTCCCCCCCTCCCCCACTCTCTCTAAATAAATAAACATTTAAAATAAACAAACATAACAGACAAGGAAAGAAGCCAACAGTAAGCATAAAAAAAACAAAAGAAAACAACAACAAAAACTCTGCAGAAACAAGAAGCAGATTTAAACCAAGAAATTTTAGATATGGAATGTTAAGTATAATAAAATGTTTAAAGTAATATAATAGAGAATGGAACATATGAGCAAAGAGCAAGATACTACTTCAGAAAAAAAGACTAGGCAGAGTTGGAAATGAACCAAATGACTTTTATAATAAAAAATATAATCATTGAAAAAAAACCTCTATGGACTGGTTAAACAACCAGCTCTTCAGAGCTGAAGAGACACTCAGTGAACTGGAACATCTGAAGTAATCCCAAAGAGAGCAGCACAGACACATGGCAGAAAAGAAAATGTGAAAGTGTAACAGATGTCCAAACACAGTTTTAGGAGAAGAGAATGAAGGAGCCTTACATTCAAAGAGGTAATGATTGATCATTGATAAAAGACATGAATTCCCTGATTAAGAAAACACAGTAAATCCAAACAAGAAAAAGAAAAAGAAATCCACTTTTGGACTCAGAGCAGTAAATGGAATCAGTATCTGGAACAAAGACTTCTGAACAATAATAATGCAAGCCAACGAACAGCAAAATACAATATCATAGATATTAAGGAAAAATAACTGTCAATCTCCAATCTGGATTATACAGCCACAAAAATACTTCAAGAACATGGGTGAAATACACATTTCAAACAAACAAAACCTGACTAACAGACTGCCAATAAAAGAACTCCTAAAGAATATTCAGGAAGAAGGAATGAATAGCAAAGAAATTCGTAAACATATGGGCAAATCTAAATTTAACAGACTGTATAGAATGGAAATTTAAGGGGGAAAAAAGAACTTAAATACCAGCCAATAATTAAGAAATGTATTCTGATCTCAGATATCCTAAGGTCTTAGTATTTTGGGGGCTAAGTGAGACGATACTGACAGACTTGAGTTATGTACACATATTTTATAAAAATTTGTGAATAAATTCCAATCCAGTGCATGTGTGATAGGACAGGGGAGGAGCTGTAAGGAAAGGCAAAAAATAGGGGTGCCTGGGTGGCTCAGTCAGTTAAGCATCCGACTTTGGCTCAGGTCATGATCTCACGGATAATGAGTTTGAGCCCTGCGTCGGGCTCTGTGCTGACAGCTCAGAGACCGGAGCCCGCTTCCAATTCTGTGTCTCCCTCTCTCTCTGCCCCTCCCCTGCTCATGCTGTCTCTCTCTTTCTCTCTCTCAAAAATAAATAAACAAAAAAAAAAATTTTAACAACAAAAAAAGAATCCTATGTTTAAAAAAAAAAAGGAAAGGCAAAATAGAATTTTAAAAAACCCAATTAATATACAAGAAAGTAAGAGGAACCAGGAAGAATAGGCATCACAAAATAATGCAGAAATAAATCCAAATTGCCACTTAAAAAAGATTATGAAAGGGGTGCCTAGGTGGCTCAGTTGGTTGAGCGTCCAACTTCAGCTCAGGTCATGATCTTGCAGCTTTTGAGTTCGAGCCCCACATCGGGCTCTGTGCTGACAGCTCGGAGGTTGCAGCCTGCTTCAGATTCTGTGTCTCCCTCTCTCTCTGCCCCACCCTCGCTTGTGCTCTGTCTCTCCCTCAAAAATAAATAAACATTAAAAAATTTTTAAAGATTATGGAAATAAATGTAAAATAAATAAAATCCAGCTATAAGTTTTCTTACCATAAAGACTCACAAAGGACAGAAAAATCTAGATAATGTAAAAAAACTAAAAAGGACTCTGTCATAGCTCTCTTCAGACAAAATATATCTAAGGCAAAAAGCATTATCAAGGATACTGTCCCTAAAGAATGATGAAGGTTCAGTTCACCAAAGAAACTATAGCTCTGTGCCTTAAAAACAGGAAGAAAAATGGAATCAACTATAAGAAATCCACACTTCTCTCAGTAACTCAGCAGATCAAAAATTAGCAAGCATACAATGTGAACAAAACAACTAAAGCCCTATCTAATCTAATGGACATACAGAAAACTGCAACCAAAACTAGGGAGCAAAAGTGATCCTCCAGTACATGGAGAACTTTTATGAAACTGACATGTACTAAAAGCTTAGAAATTAAAAAACATATGTATTTCTAAATAAATGATAATAGGAATAAAACTCTTAAAACTGAGAAAGAGATTTTACCTTTAAAATTTATAGGACACATTCAACTAGAGCAACATACAGAAAAAAAGTGTAATCTGAAATGTTTACTGAAAAAGGCTGGAAAAATAGTGAACACTAACGAAGTTTAAAATAGATGGAAAAATATATAAGAACTGATATTAATGAAACAAAAAAGCAAAAATACAAAAGAGGATTTAAAAAATCACAAGTTGGGGCACTTGAGTGGCTCAGTCAGTTAAGAGGCAGATTCTTGATTCAGAGCAGGTCTTGATCTCAGGTTCGTGCGTTCAAGCCCTTCGTTGGGCTACACACTGGGAGTGAAGACTACTTAAAAGAATTAATACAAAATAAAAATTAAAAGTCACAAGATGATACCTGATTAAAAAACAGATAAAACTATGGAAAGGAGGAAATGCTGGGGGAGGCACAAATTTTATTAAAAGTAAGCGGGGAATGTATCTGCAAATGCAGCAATGTTTTTAAAGCATAATAAGCAAATCACTATGGAAGACCCAGAAAGTATTTATTTCCTAGAAAAAGGATCTAGTATCCAGAATATATATAGAACTCTTACAACTCAACCACAAAAAGATAACCCAATTTTGAAATGAGCAAAGGATCTGAACAGACATTTTTCTAAAAATTACAAGTAAATGAGCACCAAACATAAGAAAAGATGCCGGACATCATCAGCCACCAGGGAAGTGCAAATCAAAACCATAAGGGGGGGCCTGGGTGGCTGGCTGAGAGTCTGACTTCACCTCGGGTCATGATCTCTTGGTTCGTGATTTCAAACCCCACATCAGGCTCTGTGCTGACACAGTTCAGAGTCTGACCCTGCTTCGGATTCCATGTCTTCCTCTCTCTCTGCCCCTCCCCTGCTCACACGCTTGCATGCACTCGCTCGCTCTCTCTCTCTCTCGAAAATAAACATTAAACATAATTAAATATCACTTCATAACCACTAGATTGGCTATTAAGAAAAACACCCCCCAAAAAACAGAAAATAATAATTATTAGCAGCAATGTGAAGAAATTGTGGAGTCCTCCTATATTGCTGGTGGGAATGTTAAATGGTGCAGATACTTTGGAAAACAATTTAGTGATTTCCCCAAAAAGTTAAACATAAAATTAACATATGACTCAGGAATTCCATTCCTACATATATACCTAAAAGAACCGAAAACAGGTACTCAAATACTTGTACATGACTGCTCATTAAAGTCCTAATCATAATAGCCAAGAGTTAAAAACAACTTAAAGGTCCACCAACAAACAAAAAGCAGAAACAGACCCATAAATACAAAGAATTGATAACTGCCAGAAAGGAGGGGTGTACGGGATGAGCAAAATGAGTGGAGGGGAGTGGCAGGTACAGGCTTCCAGTTACGGTACAGTTAAGTCACAGGGATAAAACGTACAGCTTAGGAAATACAGTCAATGGTATTATAAACGCACTGTATGGTAAGCATTGCATTACCCATTGAGTTGTATGCTTGAAATTAATATTAACAAAGTGTGTCAACTGTACTTAATCAAAAAATAAAAATAAAAATAGAAAACAAGGACAACTATAAGCAAAAATGTCAACATGTATTTAGAGTTAATTCTAGGTGGAGAATATGAATACTTCTTATATATATATATATTTTTTTTTTATTTCCAAGAACAAAAATATTGAACCACTTATATACTACAGTATCTTTATAGCTTACATACTCATACAAGAACGATATACAGTAGGATCATGGAACAGTGGCTTTTTAAAAACTATTTCAATTTTTTGTGTCCCAGTATTGTCAATAAAAATTTATCTAGGGGTGCCAGGATGGCTCAGTCAGTTAAGCATCTGACTCTTGATTTCAGCTCAGGTCATGATCTCATGGTTCAGGAGTTTGAGCCACATGTCAGCCTCTACACTGGCAGCACAGAGCCTGCTTGGGATTCTCTCTCCTCTCACAATAAATAAATACATTAAAAAAATTTATCTAATATTACTACTTTTCCAATAATAGAGAAAATATCAATAATAAGTGTATGTGAAAACTAATATTCAACTCTCACCACTGTTGTTCAACACAGTTTTGGAAGTCCTAGTCTTAGCAATCAAACAAAATGAAATAAAAGGCATCCAAACAGGCAAAGAAGTCAAAACTTTTACTTTTCACAGATGACATAATACCCTACATGGAAAACCTGAAAGACTCAACCAATAAACTGCTAGAACTGATACATGAATTCAGCAAAGTTGCAGGATATAAAATCAATGTACAGAAACTGGTTGCATTTCTATACACCAATAATAAAGCAACATATAGAGGTATCTAGGAATCAATCCCATTTAAAATTGCACTGAAAACCATAAAATACCTAGGAATAAACCTAACCAAAGAAGATCTGTATGCTGAAAACTATAGACAACTATGAAAGAAATTAAGGAAGACACAAGGAAATGGAAAAACATTCCATGCTCATGGATTGGAAGAACAAATGTTGTTAAAATGTCGATACTACCCAAAGCAATCTACACATTCAATGAAATCCTAATCAAAATAGTACCAACATTCTTCTCATCGCTAGAACAAACAATCCTAAAATTTGTATGGAACCACAAAAGACCCAAAAAGCCATAGTAATATTGAAAAAGAAAACCAAAGCTGGAAGCATCACAATCCCAGAGTTCAGCCTGTACTACAAAGCTATAATCATCAAGACAGTATGGTACTGGCACAAAAACAGACACATAGACCAATGGACCAGAATACAGAACCCAGAATTGGGCCCACATACAAATGTATAGCCAACTAATCTTTGACAAAGCAGGAAAGAACATCCAATGAAAGAAAGACAGTCTCTTTAGCAAATGGTGCTGGGAGAACTGGACGGCAACATGCTGAAGAACCAAACTGACCACTTTCTTACAGCACACACAAAAATAAACAAAGTGGATAAAAGACCTAAATGGGAGACAGGGAACCATCGAAATCCTAGAGGAGAAAACAGGCAGAAACCTCTTTGACCTTGGCCACAGCAAATGCCAGAAAGCAAGGGAAATAAAAGCAAGTCTCTGAAAGCAAGGGAAATAAAAGCAAAAATTAACTATTGGGGCCTCATCAAGATAAAAAGCTTCTGCACTGCAAAGGAAACAACAAAACTAAAAGGTAACCAATGGAATGGGAGAAGATATTTGCAAATGACATATTGGATAAAGGATTAGTATCTAAAATCTATAAAGAACTTACTGAACTCAACAGCAAAAAACAAATAATCCAGGGAAGATATGGGCAGAGGACATGAATAGACACTTTTTTTCAAAAGACATCCAGATGGCTAAACAGACACATGAAAAGCCACTCAACATCGCTCATCATCAGGGAAATATAAATTAAAACCACACTGAGATACCACCTCACACTGGTCAGAGTGGCTAAAATTAACAACCCAGGAAACTACAGATGTTCACGAGGATGTGGAGAAAGCGGAAACCTCTTGCACTGTTGGTAGGAATGCAAATTGGTGCAGCCATTCTGGCAAACAGTGTGGAGGTTCCTCAAAGAATTACAAATAGAATTACCCTATGACCCAGCAATAGCACTACTAGGAATTTATCCAAAGGATACAGGAATGCTAATCACAGGGCACAAGTACCCCAATGTTGATAGTAGCGCTATCAATTATGGAATTGATGGAAAGAGCCCAAATGTCCATCAACTGATTAATGGATAAAGATGTGGTATGGGGCACCTGGGTGGCTCAGTCGGTTAAGCGGCCGACTTCGGCTCAGGTCACAATCTCACAGCTTTTGAGTTCGAGCCCTGTGTCGGGCTCTGTGCTGACAGCTCGGACCCTGGAGCCTGCTTTGGTTTTGTGTCTCCCTCTCTCTCTGCCCCTCTCCTGCTCATGCTCTCTCAAAAATAAATAAATGTTTAAAAAAAAAAAAGAAAGAAAGAAAAAAGAAAAAGAAAGAGAAGATGTGGTATATATAAACAATGGAATATGGAAATTATGGAAAGAGCCCAAATGTCCATCAACTGATAAATGGATAAAGACACGGTATATATAAACAATGGAATATTATTCAACAATGAAAAAGAATGAAATCTTGCCATTTGCAACAATGTGGATGCAACTGGAGGGTGTTATGTTAAGTGAAATAAGTCAGAGAAAGACAGATATCATGTTTTCATCATATGTGGAATTTGAGACACTTAACAGACCACCATGGGGGAAGGGAAGGAAAAACAACAGTTACAAACAGAGAGGGAAGCAAACCATAAGAGACCCATACATAAAGGGAACAAACTGAGGGTTGATTGGGGGTGGGGGAAGGTGGTGGGGAGGGGAAAATGGGTGATGTGCATTGAGGAGGGTATGTGTTGAGATGAGCACTGGGTGTTGTATGTAAGTGATGAATCATGGGAATCTACTCCAAAAGCCAAGAGCACACTGTATACTCTTTATGTTAGCTAACTTGACAATTATATTTTAAAAAAAGAAAAAAAAAGAAAATATTCAAAGATGAAATGCCCAAATACAGTATAGAATGATTTTAAAATTTAATACATCTCACTGAATCATCCAATCTAACTGAAATTCTTTACTTTTTTGTGAAAAATCATTGCCATTTTGAACCTTGTCCTGGGGGTGGTAGAGAAATACATTTATATGTACTTCAGAAATAGAAAATCTTTCCATAAGTATGGAAAGTAGACACAAAAATACCTTAAGCATTATATATGAAGCTAAGCCTAGAAAAAAAAGAAATAACCCAACCACTCATATAAATAACTGCTCCCTTCATCACATGAGCTCCTAAGTGCACAGCTGGAAAACATAAGGAAAGCTTTCAGGAATCATACATGAAATGACTGCTACCCTCTGAGGTTTGCTCAAAGTAGTTCTGAGTCATGTAATTTAAATTCCTAAATTCATTACAAATATCCACAATGACAGTGAAGGACTGAATTCACTTTATAACCCCGAGGTAAGTTTAAAGGTTTATAACAGAATAAAGAAGGTATTGTATCTGGTCAATTCCCTAGAGAATCCAGAGCAGGTTTTAAGTAGGAATTGTATTTATTTAAAAGACAGCATCACAGTATAAAACAAGAAAGCCTTCAGTTACAAGACCCTATCTTAGTAGACAAGGCTGGTAGACTACATAAGTCATCACTCCCTCCTTCCTCCTACCTAGTAGAGCTCTCATTTTGTTTACTCCCAACAGAGGGATAACCCACCCCTAGCTATCTTATCCTAGGCCCATCATCACATTCTAGATCTCTGGCCACAATCACTGCTTAAGTGGTCCCATCAACACAAACTGCAGGACTCTTCCTAGGAATGTTCCCTCAATTACTACTGGTAAATACTCAACCTAAGGCCAAAAGAGAAACCAGCATTAGGCTGTATTTAAAATCACAAAAGATAGATGAGATCAAGAAATTAGGTCCTTTGCATGGTATTCTTGAGCTGGTGTATGTATAAAGCAACTCTAAATTAAAGCCTACCCTATCTCTAGACTTTCAATTTCATGAGCCAGGGTGTATTGCGTTTTAGGTTATGTGCAAAATAAAGAGTCCTAACTGATACTTGAACCTCATATAATCTATGGGGGGGGGGGGGATGGAAATCCAGAGCCCACATCTTACTACAGTACTTAACAGTGAAAAGGGGTTCAGAATATTATAGTGGCATAAAAATTATTCCAAGATGAAAGCATCTGAGAATAGATTTTGTTTCTGAACTCTCTTATCTCCCTAAAAGCAGAGTCTCCCAAAAGAACTCAGTTGTTGTATATCCCCTCCTAGGGAGTTTCATAACCAAGGAAGTAAAAATTATCATATCCTCAATCTATTCTCCAAAGCGCTCATTAATCACTTGTAAAAGTCATTTGTTTCCCTGAAGTGCCCTTTCTCCCTCTCCCATTCCCCTACTAAGATAATATATAAGCCCCAAATTCTAATAGTCTCCTTGAGTCACATTTTTCTGTGAACCCAAAAATCTCTGTTCTCTTGCTAATCTGTTTACCAGTTTAATTAGACCTCCAAACACTGAACCGAAGAGAGCAGAAAAAAAGGTTTTTTTCTCTCCCATAAAGTTAACTACTTTCAGATTAAGAAATCAAGTTTTGTCATAATCTTAAGTGACAGCAATAAAATTAGGACAAAGGACTCTCCTTTTCCAGTCTTTATCCATGTAATTACACTGCTTGCCTTCCTAAAATCTACTCTTCCCAGACACAAAATCTTATAACATTCTAATCCTATAGCATCATTCAAAAATTGACACTAAAAAGGAGCACCTGGGTGGCCCAGCCAGTTCAGGGTCTGACTCTTAATTTGGCTTAGGTCATGATCCCAGGGTCGTGGGACTGAGCCTTGAGCATCTCCTTAAGATTCTCTCTTTCTCTCCCTCCCTCTACCCCTCTCCCTTATTCAAAGGCGCGCGCTCGCTCGCTCTCTCGCTCTCTCTCTCTCTCTCTCAAAAAAAACATTAAAACTATTTTACAATCACAGTAAAGTCTAGTTTAACAGATATGTCAAGTATTTCAGATAAAGTAAATCTTTATCTGAAGGATGGAGCTTGAAGAAGCATATTAGGCTGTCAACACTGTTCATCCTGAAGAGGGAACAATGGTCACTTTTGTCTCTATACTTCTTTGTATTGTTTTGTTTTACTTGTTTTTTTTTTTTTTTGAGAGAGAGAGAGAGAGAGAGAGAGAGAGAGAGAGGAAGACACAGACTCTCAGAATCTGAAGCAGGCTCCAGGTTCTGAGGTGTCAGCGCAGAGCCTGACGTGGGGCTGGAACTCAGGGGCTGTGAGATCATGACCTGAGCCGAAGAAGTCTGATGCTTAACCAACTGAGCCACCCAGATGCCCCAAGATTTCATTTCTTTTTTATGGCTAAGTAGTATTCTAGTGTATATACATATCATATCATCTTTACCATTCATGAGTGGGTGGACATTTGGGCTCTTTCCATAATTTGGCTATTGTTGATAGTGCTGTTATAAAATTGGGGTGTACATGCCCCTTCAAATCAGCATTTTTGTATCCTTTGGATAAGTATCTAATAGTGCAATTGCTAGGTCATATGGTAGCTCTATTTTTAATTTTTTTGAGGAACTTCTATACAATTCTTCAGAGTAGCTGCACCAGTTTTGCATTCCTGAAAATTTGCATTTCTAACATGTACCCAAATGATGCTGCTTGTCTGGGGATCACACTTTGAGAACTACCTGCTAATAAAATAAGTTATTCCTAATGAACTAGTACTGTAATCCCATCTCAGAGTGAGAATAAGTGTGATTTCGTCTCACAGATTTGCAGCCTACTGCAAATGCTGTGCTCTTGGGCAATCACTGGGCATTATCTGGCCAAAAGTTGGTGTATATAAATTGAGACTGCTCAAGAGTTTCTTAAAATTTGTAGCCCCTCTGTCAGTGTACAGATCTTCCACTGAAGACCCTGTGCAGCTCTGTTTTTATCTGGGTCATCACATTCACAGCCTGTCCAGTAGATGTGGAAGTCCTGCATTTTTAGGGCCTCTCTTCCTCTCCTGCTCTTGGACAGTAAAAGCTGTCTCAGGCAATAAGCAGTTTGTTTTCCTTATATACAAGATGTGAGCCACTACTATGATAATTACAAGAAGCAGCAGGATAATAAAATGTTTGATACTTTTGGGGCACCTGGGTGGCTCAGTCAGTTGAGTGTCTGATTTCAGCTCAGGTCATGATCTTGCTGTTAGTGAGTTTGAGCCCCACTTGTGACCCCCACTCACTCTCTCTTTCTCTGAAAATTAAACATTAAAAAATTTTTTTTAAAGAATGAAACCTTACATTTGTAACAATGTGGATGGAACTAGAGTGTATTATGCTAAGCAAAATCAGTCACAGAAAGACAAATCTATGATTTCACTCATATGTGGAATTTAAGAAACAAAACAAACACAGGAGTAGGAAACATAGGAAAAACAAGATAAAACCAGAGAAGGAGGCAAATCATAAGAGACTCTTAAATACAGAGAACTGAGGGTTGCAGGAGGGATGTGGGTGTGGGGATGGGCTAAATGGGTGATAGGCATTAAGGAGGGCACCTGTTGGGATGAGCATTGGGTGTTATATGTAAGTGATGAATCATTAAATTCTACTCGTGAAACCATTACTACACTATATATTAACTAACTTGGATTTGAAAGAAGAGAAGAGAAGAGAAGAGAAGAGACAAAAAAAAGAGAAAGACAAAAAAGAAAGAAAAGAAATGTGAATTTTCTCACCCTGCCCCAGGACCAAAAGAATTTGATTCTGGGGACGAAGCTCAGCAATCTGTTCCAAAAAGCCCACCAAGTGGTTCTGATACACGCTTAAGTTTGAGACCCACAATATTAAAGCATGGCAACTTTTAGAAGAATAAAGTTGGCCACATAGGGCAAAATCAATGGCAGCATTTCAGCAGAGCTAAGCTGTGGTGACAATGAGGCATCTAGATTTCTGCCTTCCTACCTCCCTACGCTAGTAGGAGTTTTTGTTGACCTCTACAGGCTTTCATTTAAAGACCGTTTACAAATATCCAACCCTGCCCAATCACCAGGAAGAACACATTTTCCGCTCTCGGGGGGCAGTGGTATTTCAGAATTAGATGTTTCTGAACAGTACTTCTGCCTCCCATTGATCTGAAAGTTGCACACCTTAAATCATTCCACTCATAGCAACATTAGAAGTAACAAAAGCTAAAATGCAAATTTTCCCAAATGAGGGGTCAACAATGCAAGTCTTTTGGCTGTTTAGGGCCATCACTGACAAAGCAGGACCAGAAAAGTGAAGCATTTACACCTATATATACATATTCATGTACTTCTTAAATCCAAAGAGCACAGAGTAAATGAGGTTTAACTTCTTTAAATCTCAGTTAACAATCCAGTAAAAACAAAATAAATTGAAATCACATAGGGCAAACATTAACTGAAATCCAGTTATTAAGAAGAATGCAAAGAATCTAACAATTTGCAAACCAAACTGTTACCTTAAGATGAATAATATCAGAGCACATATTCTCTGCATGATCATTTATGACAAAAAATTTAGTTTAGAAAATATTTTAAATACTTTTAATATCACAAAATTGGGAAACACTACATTCAGTGGCCCATATTAAATTTTTTCTATAAACAAGCTTTTAACAGAAGAAAAATTACCATTTCAAAGAATTTGCTTTCAAGTTCACTTTCATAAAAGGATATCTTCAACTACTTCAGAAACTATTCCTACTTTATATTCATATATGTAAATTACTATTTAACATTGTTAAAGACCCAAGGTACAGATCGCTTATAACCTAAAAGCTCTTCTCAACTAGTAAGAAATGTGTAACTAAACAGTATTTAGACTATTAACTTTTTAGTTATAGCAATAACTACTAAGGAGACACAAACATAATCTAATCTCTTCTCCCAAAGACTTTCCTACATGGAAAATAGACAAAAGAGAAGTTTTCTTGTCTTGTAAATGTTCTACATTTACCTTTATTCTCTTCTCTTTTTCAGTGACTACTATTTTCCTTTTCCCTTGAAATTAAAATTCAGATTGCATATGTGAAATCTTTTATGTGAGGTTTCCTTTAACAAGGCCAGTTGTGCCGAATACTCATTTCCTCTGTTAATCTTCCTTCATCCACTAAAACAATTCTTAAAAAAAAAAAAAAAAAACTTTCCCCATCATTTAATCTTACATCCACTGTCTCAAAGGTGCCTCACAAAAATGCAAAAAAAAAAAAAAAAAAAAAAAAAATCTGAAAAGGCCTCTGGTGGCATTTCAAAAATATTCTGCTGCTTGAAATTAAAGAGTACATTACAAGGGCACCTGGGTGGCTCAGTCGGTTAAGCATCCGACTTTGGCTCAGGTCATGATTTCACAGCTTGTGAGTTCGAGCCCTGCCAGCTCTGTGCTGACAGCTTAGAGCCTGGAGCCTGCTTCGGATTCTGTGTCTCCCTCCCTCTCTCTGCCTCTCTCCCACTCACACTCTGTCTCCTTTTCCTTCAAAAATAAACATACATTAAAAAAAAAAAAGAGTACATTACATACCTGATCCATATCTAATGTTGTTTCTATCATTTCCTGAAACTTAGAGAAATCAGAACGAAGATCAATAAGAGGAGTCACAAAAACTGCCAACAGTAACCTCTGGTGTCTTCCTAAAAGAAAGCAAAAAATAAAAAAATGGTCTTATTTAAAAAATTTTTTTAACGTTTATTTATTTTTGAGAGAAAGAGGGAGACAACAGAATCCGAAGCCGGCTCCAGGCTGAGCTGTCAGCACAGAGCCCAACACAGGGCTAGAACCCACAAACCGTGAAATTATGACCTGAGCTGAAGTCGGATGGTTAACCAACTGAGCCACCGAGGCACCCCAAAATGGTCCTATTTTTAAAAATTCTTCTAAAATAACAAAGAGCATTTGATCCAAAAAGCACAAATAGTGGTCTCCAAACTTACTATTTACTCCTGTATTTTAATTCCAATGTGTTAAGTATTTATTTTATAGGAAGGGAAATGATCTGGCTCTCAAAGCTCCCTATTAATAAAATACTACCTCCCCTCCTGTCTGTAATCTCCTTCATCAAAAGAGCACTAGAGATGCAGGAACATGACTTAAATTACAACTAAATGAATTGCATTTCTTCGTAGATTTAATAACCCAAAGTCAAAGTCGTTAAAATAAAATGCCTCTAACTTACCTTATATCCCTAATTTCCATTAATAATACAGTGTTCCAATTAACAAAGGTTAAATCAAGCCAAGTATTTACACTGGCACTTTGCTTGATGCTATTTAAGAGCATATGCTGGGGAAATACATGAAAAGAAGTGAAGCAACAGAGTGTATAGTGTGAAAGGCCTGAGTACAGACCTGGATGCCAATCCCAACTCTGTTATCTACTGGCTCTGTCATCTATCTATAGCATGTTCTTCGAGCCCCTTCCCCTTGTCTATTACAATAGAAATAATGACAATAGCCACCCAGAAGAGGAATAAATGACGTAATGCTACACAACACTTAATATAATGCTTGACACTTAAGAGAAGCTCAGCTATAGTTACCATGTATTATAATTGGTTACCTTGCAAGGATTTTTTTTCTGATCTCCAATAAATTCTTTTACAAGAATTCTGCAAGTGATCTCTAGCATACTGCATTTTGCTTCAAAGCAATTGTTCCCAACCTTTTCTAGAAATATCAGTAGCTCTTGATTGAGAAAATGATGAAAAGCTACTACGAAGTCAGCAAAATTGTTTTAAGAATTCATGTTTTATTAATCACAACAGCATCTACACATATTTAGAAAATAGTACCTATGTGTGAAACATTATTTAGACAGTCTATAACCAACACTTTGCCCACATAATGTCTGTTGTGCTTCAACGCCTGGTTCTTTATTCTGAATTAGCTCATATGCTATTGGTAAATAGGGGAATGATGGAAGCAAAGCGCAGAGGTGGCACTAGTTCACAAATGATCCTTTTTCCTATCCCATTAATGTTTTGAAGTGATCAGGGCAAGCTTCACACAATTAAAGAGTAAACTCGGCAATATATGAAGACCTCAGAGTAGCTGGCTTAATGGCCAGTGTACTTCTCACTATGCTAATAAGATACACAGAAAAGCAGAGTAGAGATGAAAAGCACAAAAACATCTGCTGGTGTTTACTAGAATATATTTTTTTAACTCAATTCTTTACCGTGGTTCAGATTTTTAACTTTTGTGAAAATGACCTTTATTAGAAGCAAATACCCTCACAGGGCATCTCAAAGGAGGAAACAAGAACCCTAGACTTTAAGGCTGTCAAAGATTCACATGATGCTGGTGCTGGGTACAAATGCAATGGAAACTTATGTAGGAAACTGTTTTATTAAAGTTTGCTACTGCTTTTGTTAATCATATTCTTATGTTTGAGAGCGTGCATATGCATAAGCCAGGGAGGGGCAGAGAGAGAGGGAGAGGGAGAATGCCAAATGCCAAGCAGACTCCACGCTGTCACTGCAAAGCCTGACGCAGGGCTCTATCCCACGAGCCGCGAGGTCATGACCTGAGCCATATTCAAGAGTCTGACGCTTAACCAACTGAGCCACCCAGATGCCCAATTATATAATATTTAATATATTTAAATAATAAAATATTTAAAATTTTTTTCATTTAGAGGCCTACCTTAACCCAGAACACTTTTCTATAAGTTTTGTTATACTTTCTAAGATGACTCTGAAGAAAGTAAAATACGCCAAGAATAAACACGTGGTATTATTACAGAAATACCCGTATAAACTTCAGAACCTGTCATCCTCAACATGTCCTCTAGTCACTCAAACTTATAGGCCCACCCTGCTGCAGCTCTTTTCTGAGTTAATAGGCCCCTTCTGAGCTTCCTGGTTCCCTATCCTGCAAACTTTCACTAACATCCTGAATTCTTTCCCCTAGCTATATTTTGTACTGAGCTCCAGTAACTGATTTCCAACCGGGTTTTTTTTTTTCCCAAGTGGTTATGGTTTTTTAAATTAATTAAATTTACTGAGATATAATTCACATGGCATGGAATTCTCCATCTTAAAGTGTACAATTCAATGGTTTTTATTTAGTTTATTCACAGATTTGTGCGACCGCTGCCACAGTCAATTTTTGAACGCTGTCACTGCCCCCCAAAACACTGGGAACCGGTACCCATTAGCAATAACTTTCAAATCCCCCCAATCTCATGCCACTCCTCCAAGTCCAGGAACCTCTAATCAACTTTCTGTATATAGATTTGCCTATTCTGGATATTTCACATAAATGGATATGATATTGTGACTGCCTTTTTTCATTTAGTTTTCAAGGTTCATCTATGTTGCACCATGCATTAATACTTCATTCCTGGGGTGCCTGGGTGGCTCAGTCGGTTAAGTGTCTGACTTCAACTCAGGTCATGATCTCACGGTCTGTGGGTTCGAGCCCCGCATCAGGCTCTGTGCGGACAGCTCGGAGCCTGGAGCCTGCTTCAGATTCTGTGTCTCCCTCTCTCTCTGACCCTCCCCTGCTCGCACTGTCTCTCTCTGTCTCTCAAAAATAGATAAAAAAACACACACAAAAAAAAAAAATTAAAAAAAAAAAAAACACAGAAGAGAAATAAATTTCACCTTTATTTTTTCTAACCTCTAACTGGAATCTGGCATTACCTTCCATTATTAATGTAGGCAATAAACCACAGTAATATCCCCAGTACCTATGTGTTTGTCATTAATCAATATCCCAGATATATTTTCATATCCAGTTTTTGGAGATAATTTTCAATACCATTTAAACTCATTATCAGTTCAAAAATGAAAGATGTTAGAACTTCACTCCAATCATGTTATTTAATGCATTAATAAAAAGGACTTATTTTTGTATCAAGGATTTGTTTTAGGGGCACCTAGGTGGCTCAGTTGTTAAGCGACTGACTCTTGATTTCAGCTTGGGTCATGCATGATCTCACGGACTAAGCCCTGCATTTGGTTCTGCACTGACAGCGCACAGCCTGCTCAGGACAGGATTCTCTCTCTGCTCTGCTCCCTCCTCACTCGTGCTTGCTCATCCATGCTCTCTCTTATTCTAGCTCTCAAAATAAACTTAAAAATTGTGTTTTATATTTGGATGAGTGTATTTCAATATAATTGGTTTCTTTTGCAACTCTATGTTTTATTTAATGCATTTAAAAACATTACTCTGAAGAAGGGTTCACAGACTTTATTTAGGGTCCACAGCACAAAAAAAGTTAAAAACCTCAGCTAGGCCTTACCTCTCTGGCCTCTACTCCTAACATGGTCCATTCTCTATCTCTATGCTTGACCACTCTAGCTCTCCTTCACTCCCTCAACAATTCAATCCTTAGGCAGGTGCACTGGCTGGTCCCACTAGCCTCCCCCCAGATCTTAATAGCTGGCAACTTCTCATCATTCAAGTTCTACCTCAGACAGCAATTCATCAAGAGAGGCCATCCTTGACCAAAAGAGCTAGTGTTTCCCTGGCCCCAGCCAAGTCACTCTATGTTATCAATATATTATGCTTTCTTTACTGTACTTAATTACTATTTAAATTCTTGCTCATTGATTTGTTTATTGTCTGTCTCCCTCTACTCTTCCACTGTTAATGACCCTCCATAAGAACAGGGACCTTATCTGCCACATCTACTATTGTACCTCCTAGAACAAGGCCTGGCACAAATTAACTATCTGTTGATTGAATGACTTATTGAAGGCAGCAAGGGACTGATAAAGCAATCAATCACTGGTTATTTATTTATTTATTTATTTATTTATAGAGAGCATGGGAGGGGCAGAAAGAGAGGGAAAGAGACAGAATCCGAAGCGGGCTCCACACGGACAGTGCAGAGCCCCACATGGGGCTCAAACTCACAAACCACAAGACCATGACCTGAACTGAAACCAAGAGTCAGATGCTTAACCAAATGAAACACCTGGTCATTAGTGCTGATACACACAACACTCATCTAGCAAGGACACCAGAGATGACACAAAGAAATAATTGTTAGCTTCGTAAGTACAACAAAATGTGAAATACCTAAGTAATCAAATCATTAAATAATTTCTGTAGGACCTCTAGATTGGCTGCCAGCCGCTAAAAGATTATAATTTCTTGAAGTTGCTGACACCATACACAAAAATGAACTCAAAATGGATTAAAGACCTAACTGTGAGACATGAAACAAGAAAACTCCTGGAAGAAAACATAGGCAGTAATTTCTGTGACATGGACCGAGCAACTTTTTCCTAGATGTGTCTCCTAAGGCAAGGGAAACAAAAGCAAAAGTCAACTACTGGGACCATGCCAAAATAAAAAGCTTTTGCAGTAAAGAAAACCATCAACAAAACAAAATGGCAACCTACTGAATGGGAGAAAATATCTGCAGATGATATATTTGTTAAGGGTTTAATATCCGAAATATATAAAGAACTTAAAACAACTCAAGACCAAATAAACAATCAAATTAAGTTGCACAGAGGAACAATCCCTATCAATATAACACCAGCATTTTTCACAGAGCTAGAATAATCCTAAAATTAGTATGGAACCAGTAAAGACCCTGAATAGCCAAAGCAATCTTGGAAAAGAAAACCAAAGCTGGAGGCATCACAATCCCGGAATTCAAGCTGTATTACAAAGCTATAATCATCAAGACAGTATGGTACGGGCACAAAAACAGACACCCAGATCAATGGAACAGAATAGAGAACTCAGAAATGGACCCACAAACTTATGGCCAACTCATCTTTGACAAAGCAGGAAAGAATATCCAATGGAATAAAGACAGTCTCTTCAGCAAATGGTGCTGGGAAAACTGGATAGCGACATGCACAAAAATGAACCTGGACCACTTTCTTACACCATACACAAAAATAAACTCAAAATGGATGAAAGACCTAAATGTAAGACAGGAAGCCATCAAAATCCTAGAGGAGAAAGCAGGCAAAAACCTCTTTGACCTTGGCCACAGCAACTTCTTATTCAACACGTCTCTGGAGGCAAGGGAAACAAAAGCAAAAATGAACTATTGGGACCTCATCAAAATAAAAAGCTTCTGCACAGGAAGGAAACCATCAACAAAACTAAAAGGCAACCAACAGAATGGGAGAAGATATTTGCAAATGACATATCAGATAAAGGGTTAGTATCCAAAATCTATAAAACACTTATCAAACTCAACACCCAAAAAACAAATAATCCAGTGAAGAAACGGGCAAAAGACATGAATAGACACTTCTCCAAAGAAGACATCCAGATGGCCAACCGACACATGAAAAAACGCTCAACATCACTCATCATCAGGGAAATACAAATCAAAACCACATTGAGATACCACCTCACACCTGTCAGAATGGCTAACATTAACAACTCAGGCAATAACAGATGTTGGCAAGGATATGGAGAAAGACAATCTCTTTTGCACTGCTGATGGGAATGCAAACTGGTGTAGCCACTCTGGAAAATAGTATGAAGGTTCCTCATAAAATTAAAAACGTAACTATCCTACGACCCAGCAATTGCACCACTAGGTATTTATCTAAGGGATACATGTGTGCTGTTTCGAAGGGGCACACGCAACCCAATGTTTATAGCAGCATTACCAACAATAGCCAAAGTATGGAAAGAGGGGTGCCTAGGTGGCTCAGTCGGTTAAGCATCCGACTTTGGCTCAGGTCATGATCTCACAGTCCACGGGTTCGAGCCCCGCGTCGGGCTCTGTGCTGATAGCTCAGAGCCTGAAGGCTGCTTCAGATTCTGTGTCTCCCTCTCCCTCTGCCCCTCCCCTGCTCATGCTCTGTTTCTCAATAAATAAATGTTTAAAAAAAAAAAGTATGGAAAGAGCCCAAATGTCCATCGACAGATGAATGGATAAAGATGTGGTATATATACACAATGGAGTATTACTCACCAATCAAGAAGAATGAAATCTTGCCATCTGCAACTATGTGGATGGAACTAGAGGGTATTATGCTAAGCAAAATAAGTCAGAGAAAGACAAATACATGACTTCACTCATATGAGGAATTTAAGATACACAACAGATGAACATAAGGGAAGCAAAAATAATAAAACAGAGAGGGGGACAAAACATAAGAGCCTCTTCAATATGGAGAACAAACAGGGTTACTGAAGGGGTGTTGGGAGGGGGGAGGGCCAAATGGGTTAAGAGGCATTAAGGAATCTACTCCTGAAATCACTGTTGCACTATATGCTAACTAACTTGGATGTAAATTAAAAAAATAAATTTAATTAAAAAAATTAATTTAAAAAAAGGAAATCACCTTATTATCTGCTGAATAGTTAATTAAAAAGATAAGAAAAGGGGCGCCTGGGTGGCTCAGTCGGTTGGGCCTCCGACTTCGGCTCAGGTCATGAGCTCACGTTCGTGGGTTCGAGCCCCGCGTTGGGCTCTGTGCTGACAGCTCAGAGCCCGGAGCCTGCTTCAGATTCTGTGTCTCCCTGTCTCTCTTCCCCTCCCCCTCTCATGCTCTGTCTCTCTCTCTTTCAAAAATAAATAAAGCATTAAAAAAAATTAAAAATAGAATTTAAAAAAAATAAAAATAAAAATAAAAAGATAAGAAAAAATAAATGTTGGCAAGGATATGGAAAAAAAGGAACCTTCATGCACTATTGGCAGGAATGCAAACTAGTGTAGCCATTGTGGAAAACAGTATGAAGGCTCCTTAAAAAATTAAAAATAGAAATATTGTATGGTTCAGTAATTCCACTACTGATTACTTTTTTACCAAAGAAAACGAAAACACTAATTTGAAAAGATATATGCCCACCTATGTTTATTGCAACATTATTCTTTTTTAAGTTTATTTATTTATTTTTGAGAGAGAGAGCAAGCACAAGTGGGGGGGGGGGAGGAAGGAGGGAGGAGGAGACACAGAATCAGAAGCAGGGTCGTGGCTCCCAGCTGTCAGCACTGAGCACGATGTGGGGCTTGAACTCACGAACTATGAGATCATGACCTGAGCCAAAGAACACTCAACTAACTGAGTCACCCAGGCACCCTTACAGCATTATTTACAATAGCCAAGATATGGAAGCAATGTTAAATGTCTGCTGATAGATGAATGAATGAAGATGTGGTATGTATGTACACACACACACATACAAATACACAATACACACATTGGACTATCACTCAGTCATTAAAAAAAAAAAAGGATCAGATCTTGCCATTTGTGATAACATGGATGGATCTAGAGGGTGTTAAATGAAATAAGTCACACTGAGAAAAACAAGTATTGTATGATTTCACTTATATTTGGAATCAAAAAAACAAAACAAATGAATAAACAAACAAAAAGTAGAAACAGACGAATACAGAGAACAAACTGATGGCTGCCAGAGGGGTAAGGGGTAGGGAAACGGATAAAATGGGTGAAGGGGATTAGGAGATACAGACTTCCAGTTATGGAATGTATAAGTCACAGGGATAAAATGTACAGCATATGGAAAATAGTCAACAGTATTATAATAGTATTTATGGTGAAAGGCGGAAGTTACACTTTTGAGTATAGCCTAAAATACAGAGTTGCTCAATTACTATGCTGTATACCTAAAACTCATGTAACATTGTGTGTCAACTACACTCAAAACAAATTTTTTTAAGTGAAAAAAAGACTCTCTAATCTCAAGTTAAATGAGCAAGTAACACTAAAATCAAAACAAACTACAGGACAGTTCTGGATAGCAGATAGGAGGCACCTCCTTACATATGCCTTAGGGACACTAATCTCAGATCCAACGCCTGGCACTAGTCACAGGTCTGCTAAATCAGACTGTTCAAAATAGTCCATGACTGAGAAACTCAACCTAAAGTCTAAATTAATTATGAAGTTGGTATTAACATTTTATTCTATTAAATACTTTGGTAAAAGGTAATAAAAAGACCTGAGTTTTAATTAACAAAGATTTAAACAATTTATCCTATGTCTACATTCCCTTGACTAATTGTATAAATATTCTTTGTATTATCAATTCCAATCTAGAAGTTTTATTAAGCATAATTAAACTATCTGACCTCTTTAATAGATTTAGGAAATGGATTTAAAAGTCCAGGTAAGTGGAATAAATACTGGCATGATACTGCTAATGAAAGTTTAAGTATTCACACAGGTATGAGGCTGGAGCCAGTAAATTACCAAATTAAACAAAGAAAACAACAGAAGGAGAAGTGCAGGTGAATCATGGTAATATGTCTAAATAATCAGACAACTCTGAGGACCTCTGGCACATGGCCACCCCCACTCCTCCTTCATGGCAGTCAGCACTGGTCAGCACTCTGCAGTAAGGGCCTCTCACCCCTCCTCAGGCCCCACCCCTTCCTCCACTCATCTTCTCTGGTCAGATTCTCCAGCCATGGCATCCCTTTTGTTTAAGCACAGCCACCTGTCTCGGTCCCCCCAGGTGCAAGTAATACTTTCTCTGATGCCATCCTCATTCTCCTTTATTACTACTGTCATTTTGACAAAATAGTACTTCTTTTCTCTATATTGACTTTTTCTTCTGATTCCACGGATTATTTATGAGTATCATTTTATACCTGAGCTAGTCCCTGTGGGACAAAGGGAAACAGATTTGTCTCTGCCCCCAGTTCCTGGCATAGAGCTCCTATAAACCTTGTAATTTCCTAAGTGGTTTTCTTTAACGTTTATTTGTTTCTGAGAGAGAGCGAGAGCGAGAGCGCACGCACGTGAGCAGAGAGAGGGAGACAGAATCCCATTCAGGATCGAACTCACAAACCATGAGATCATGACATGGGGCAAAACCAAGAGTCAGATGCTTAATGGACAGTCACCCAGGCGTCCCATAATTCCCTAAGTGTTAAGAGCACTAGGAGCATCTCTTG
Source organism: Cryptoprocta ferox (assembly GCA_028646485.1). Taxonomy (NCBI): domain Eukaryota; kingdom Metazoa; phylum Chordata; class Mammalia; order Carnivora; family Eupleridae; genus Cryptoprocta; species Cryptoprocta ferox. The sequence goes on along the minus strand of CM053576.1, from coordinate 62,631,177 downwards.
TTCTAAATGGGTGATTCTAAGGGCACCTATTAGGGTCATGAGTTCAGTCCCACATTCAGGTAGAGTTTACTTAAAAAAAATAAAAATAAAGGTGGGCTCCTGGATGGGGGCTGGTCACCACAAAGTCCAAACCATGACCAGAAGCTCTGGATGTTCATCTGTATCCTATAAAACTGTAAATATGTTTCCCTGATTTCTGTGAGCTGGTCCAGCAAATTAGGAGCTCCTGGGTGGTTGGGTCGGTTAAGCGTCTGACTTTGGCCCAGGTCATGACCTCACAGTTCGTGAGTTCGAGCCCTGCATCAGGCTCCCTTCTGTTAGAGGGAGCCCACTTTGGATCCTGTCTGTCTCCCTCTCTCTGCCCCTCGCACGCTCGTACTCACTCTCTCAAAAATAAATGATTAAAAAAAAAAAAATCCAAGGAGGTTATCACAGGAACCTTCAATCTATAGCCAGTTAGCCTGATGTCTTGTGGGACTATGCCCTTAACCTGAGGAATCTGGTGCCATTTCCAGGGAGACAATATCAGAGCTCGAGTTACATTGTAGGACACCCAGGTGGTGTCACAGAATATTGTTTGGTGTAGAAGGAAAAGTTCCACACATCTGGTGACTAGAAGTGCAGTATTCTGTATGAGAGCAAAGGAGAGAGATAGGACAAAGACTCATGAGAATAACAGTTTTCCTTTCCAGTCCCAACTTCATAAGATTATTTTCCCTTTCTTTCACTCATCACTTATTATAGCAATATTCTCATTTTATCTTTTGGTATCTATTCTGGGGTGAAGAGTCATATTATCCCTGCATCTCTGTCCCTCCATCAAATGACTTACACCCAACTCTCACTAAACATTTGCAAAAGAATATAGTAACTAACCACTAAAATATACTAACTAATCACCGTAAGGAAAACCAAACGATGTTGGTGAGGATGCAAAGTTTTCTTATAAATCCTGTGACTGGAACTATAAATGAGTATAACCTTCCTGGAAAAGTAATTTGTCAATATAGAATTACTTGCTGTTAAAATGCAGACCAGGGGACTTCTTCCTATAGGTTACGGGAAGCAACTAACGTGTTCTGAAGTGAAGGGGAAGAAATAACATGATCAGATGAGCTAGGAAAGATTACTGTGGTTTCATTGAGCAGGAAGCACAGAGCAGGGGAGGAAAAATAGGAGATATTTTAAGCACTATACAGGAATTTGCCCTAAATGCACAGTACCATTATTTTAGGTTTTGCCTCAACTTTTTAATTTTAAGAGATACAAGGGGGCACCTGGGTGGCTCAGTCGGTTAATTGTCCGACATCAGCTCAGGTCATGATCTCATGGTTCATGAGTTAGAGGCCCATGTCGGGCTCTATGCTGAGCGCAGAGCCTGAAGCCTTTTTCAGATTCTGTGTTTCCCTCTCTCTCTGCCCCTCCCCTGCTCACGTTCTGTCTCTCTCAAAATTTAAACATTAAAAAAAAAAAGATACAAGGAAGAAGGGAAGCCAAGTAAAGTTTTCAAATAACTATTTCTTACAGGAGAAAGATGATTTAGAGTAGAGCTTCTATCACTCAACCCAAGTCTGCTTTCTAGACTGTTGCTGCCCTCTGCTGTCTCTGAATTTACTTTTTATTTTTTATTAGGAATAACATTAATGTAACTTTAAACGTAGACTTAATCAAAGACCAAAACATCACAAGGTGGTTGGAAACATACTCAATTTCTAGCAACATACTCATATACTGAAAAAAAATTTTTAAGTCATGATTCTGCTTATAAAGAGAGTGCATTTGGCTTATTTTCCTCATAAGTTGGCCTCAGTTTTGGCTCTCTCCATGAAATCAGTAGACTAGGAGCTATGTTAAACTCAGCAAAATGTCATTCTGTTTTGTTTTGCAAGATTTTATTTTTAAGCAATCTCTATACCCAACATTGGGCTCAAACTCATAAACCAGAGATCAATAGTTGCATGCTCCACTGACCGAGCCAGCCAGACAGCTCCATTCTGTTGAGGTTTTTTTTGGTTTTTTTTTTTTTTTTTAGAAAAAACTCCGGTCAGTTAGGTTCCTAATGACTAGAGCACACGTGGAGTCTCCAATTTTCCATGTTATAGAAAGAAAAGAACATGGCCTTTCGCACCACAATACCAGTCTTCCTCCCCTAATATTCTCTAGGCTGGGTGACTTAAATACCTTAAAGCAAACATCAGATACCCAAGTGAATAATGTGAAGCATTTGATTTAGATAGTGTTATGATCTCTCAAAGATCTATATAACTTAAGTGTAACCCTCAAAAAAGCAGGAAATTACTGACCTGTTGCAGAACTCTCGAGTACATTAAGCCCCACATATGCTGGAAGAAGAGAGCCAAGCTACTCTCAAGCCCAATTCCTAACTTCTGTGCTTATCCCAGGCAATGATAAAGAATCCCCAAAGAATGAGCACAACAGTATTTCTTACCCTTTCTCTTGGATGGGGAGGGGTAGTTTACATATGCTTTTGAATATCTGATGAAAATTACAGATCTTTTGCCAGAAGAGACACATACACAAAATCTTGTATGAAATGCCAAGACATTCCTAAGAACTCCTTAAAAACTCCCAGCTTTAAAGTTCCTGGTATTAAAAATGAAAAAAGTGCCAAAAACCGAACTGGGGTGGGGGACTCTTTAAGAGAAAGGCAAAATATAGAAGGATCCAGCAATTCTACTTCTGGATGGGTATATACCCAAAAGAAATAAAAGCATTATCTGAAAGAGATATCTGCACTTCCTTGTTCACTGCAGTAGACTTACAACCGCCAAGACACAGAAACAATGTAAATGCCCACTGATGGATAAATGGATAAAGAATGGAGCGCCTTAGGTGGCTCAGTCGATTAAGCATCCGACTTCAGCTCAGGTCATAATCTCGCCGTGAGTTCAAGCCCCACGTCAGGCTCTGTGCTGACAGCTGAGAGTCTGGAACCTGCTTCAGATTCTGTGTCTCCCTCTCTCTCTGCCCCTTCCCTGCTCATGCTCTGTCTCTCTCTCCTTCAAAAATAAATACATAAAAACAAAAATAAAAGAAAGAAAAGAATAGTGGTTGCTAGCAACTGGGGGGGGGGTGGAGAAAAGGGGGAAGGTGGTCTAAAGGTACAAAGTTCCAGTTATAAGATTTAAGTTCTGATGGAAACCAACCTGACAATAAACTATAAAGTTAAAAAAAAAAAACTGAAAAAAAAATAAAAAATAAAAACCAGAAATGTCAAAATAAATAAATAAATAAATAAATAAATAAAAAGATTTAAGTTCTGGGAATGTAGTGTACAGCACGGTGACTTATAGTTAAAAAAAATAAAATGTACTGTATATTTGAAAGCTGCTAAGAGATTAGATCTTAAAAGTTCTCATCGCAAGAAAAAAATTATAACTATGTGAGGTATCTTGACAGATGTTAACTTATTGTGGTAACTACTTTCCAATACATACATGTATCAAATTATGTTGTACACCTAAACCTATACAGTATTATATTGTCAGTTAGAGCTCAATAAAACTAGAAGGAAAAAAATGGTCCAACTCAGCATTTAAAGCTGGTGTGATAAGGACTGGACTGTGCTGGCTGGATTTAGCAACAGTAAGTAATTTAGCAAATGCCATTTCAATGCTGTGGTCAGGGTTGGAAGGCAGTTGAGCAACTGGAAGACAGAAATGTAGGTTTTCAGAATCTTGACTAAGAACAGAAAGTAAAAAAGAGGTGTAGGTACAAGAAGAGGACAGGAATAAGAATGCTTTTTATTTTTTTACTATGGGAAGGAAGAGATGTAAGGTTCAAAACAGATGATATAAGTGGTTAAGAGTGAATTAATTGCTTAGAGAGCCTATCTCCATCTGATTATTATAGCCCTAATCCTGGTCAATCCCCTTGCGCTTCCAATTGATCCTGCTGAAATGGGGCCAGAGGATATGGAATCAGAAAAGCACAGCACTATAAAAGATATTCTTTTATTGGATGAGGAAATTGAAGCACGGGGGAAGGTAAATGGCTGCCTAAGCCACACTAAAGGAATGTAAAACAGGAAAGATAAAGACCCATTTTCTTTAATTCCACGTTAGTGGAACAAAATGCAAGGGCATTTAAGTTTCATCAGTCTGCAGAGGAGCCTTGGCTAGAATGGGAATAAGTCTTCCACAGTGGTACTTTAAGGTAAGCACTTAGGTATCTTCTACACTTTAAGGGATAAGGTTATCATGAAATTGAAATCAAATCTATGCTTATTTTGTATCATAGCGTCGAGTTTTTTAAGTCTGTCTGCAGAAAAAGCTTTCTCATAATACTGAATGGTTTAACAGTTCTAAGGGATGATTTTTAACTCTCAAACTTAAAATGCTTTATGTATGAGACATATAACTTCATAATCACTGAACTGCTGTAGAAACTTAGGATTCACGTAAAAGTTAAAAACTACACTTGTAAGAGCAAGCTGATTTTATCCATACTACGTTAATATGTAACTTTGCTCACGTCGTTCTGGTAACTTCACTGTGACGTCAACTGTTAGAGATCATCAAAACCCTTTGTCTTAACTTGTTTTTATAGGTGTACTGGAAAGGTTCACTCTGGCAAGCCTGGAATTAGCCTAAACGGTTTTCTTCAAGTTCCTTTATGGCAAAGTTCCCTGGTCAAGGCATCAAACGTACCGTGTTGTTCTGTAATCATGGATCTGAGGAAATTCAGGATTGTTTGTTCAGCTTATCAACAGTGTTTGTGATTGATGATTTGCATGGGTCTCAATGAGGCTTCCTTGCACTAGGAGGTTCTGCTACACATGCTAGTTACAGAACAGGAATATGCCCACAAGATCAGCAAAATATATGAAAAGTCCAGCAGAGGTAACCTGGCTCTTGGTTTCAGCTCAGGTCATGGTCTGTTTAATGAGTTTGAGCCCTGCATACGGCTCTGTGCTGACAGTGTGGAGTCTGCTTGAGATTCTCCCTCTCTGTCTGCCCCTCCCCTATTTGTACTTTATCTCTCTCAAAATAAATAAACTTAAAATAAGAAGAAGAAAAGTCTAGCAAAACCCCATTTTAAGTTCCCTAGTTCCAAGGTGTTCTGTATACATTGGTGGTCCCTAATGTGAGAGACAAGTGCACCTCGCCAAGGACTTTTCAAAAAGAAGGACAATAGGAGCATACACCTGATCTCCCTCAACCTCTGCTGTGAAACTGTGGCTGTGATATATTATCCTTACATTAGTGCTGCTGCTAGACTGCACCCCTTTCCTTCAATAAACTACAGATCTGAAAGCAATGTCATTTTGGGCCCTGTGAGTCTTCCTTAGCAACTGAACCCTGTTCAACTGCCACTGCTAGTGCCATAAACCCAATTACCCTAACATACACTTCTAAAAAGCAAAAATTCTAAGTTGTCTCATGATTCTGGACTTCTATTAATATAGCTATAGGTCAATACAAACCTTTTATTAGAAAAACTTGGGAGTTACCAGACCCAACTTTATAAGGATAGTACATTTGCTAAGTATACTGAGAGTGAAGGAAAACAAAAACAAAATCATTGTTACCTTCATATTTTTCCAGAGCCCGAATAACATTAGGGAGTTGATTTATACCCTGATAGAGTCGGTAACAATCTTGTAAGTTTGCTGCCTGTCTTTGAAATTTCTTGGCAAGTCGGTTAAGATCTGGAAATCGACGAAGTAAATCTTCTTGTAAACTCTGCCTCAATTCTGCATCTTCTACAAAAGCTTCCACTAAATTTAGTCTGAAATAAATTACATTAGAATTAATCTTAAATATTTTGGCATAAAATTAAAATCTGTCTACTAGGTACATAAGAATCAACTAAATGAACTAAGAAATTCCATGCAGGAAGCTTGAATCTATTCTGAAATGTAAGCTTCTTAGGATGGAAAACTCCATAATACTGTGATGTAAGCAGTTTCTGACTAGTTAATAACCAAATTAATGTTAAGTAGTAGTATCAGAAGATCTGACATATACCCACTTCACTTGCCTTTCAAAATTGCCACTTTTTAGGCAGAAGAATTTCATTATTGAGATATTGTTGTTACTGCCACGAGTGCACATGTAAACAATGATCTTCAATAACACAGAATTACAATTCAAGAATGTTGCCAAATCCAATACTTACTCTATCAGAAGGTCTTATAAATTTTCAGAATGCATTCTAAAATTACCTTTTGACAGTACAAAGCCCAAAATTTCTAATTAAAAAACAAATAACTTTATTGCTTTCCTAAGTTAATAAATAAAATATCGGTCTGTTCTAAGAACCATAAAACATGCAGCTCATATTGCTTTTGCAATTTATTGTAATCCATGGCTTTCCATTTTCTTCCTCGTAACTCACAGCAAGAGATGTTTTTACATCATGATCCAACATATGCATGCATATTGTAGGAGGCATAATACGCCACCTCAAAACATGCTACTTTAGTGTCCTTAAGGACTATTTTGAGCTGACAATTCAGAAGCAGAAAGAAAAGCTCTCTGCCTTCTCCCCATTTGCCTAAAAGCAGGACATAAATTTACAGATGTCCTCTCTTCTCTCTTTACCAGAAAGGACAAAAGTTAACCACAACTTCAGACTCTTATCAGCCTGGAAATGGTACCAAAGGAATCCACACACCAAATTTTACTTACTAGCCTTTATCTATCATTAGTTTCCCATCACTTGCAGCCCCAAGAACTCAAAATCCTTCTCCTTTGTTTTGTCTCTTCTCTGAAAATGTATTGTTCCTTTACTAAGATGCTATATATGCCCAAGTTCTAATCAACCCCCAGGGTCACTCATCTGAGTGCTCCCGCATATAAGCATAAACTTCAGTTTGTTTTTCTCTTGTTAATCTGTTTGGTCAGTCTAATTTATAGGGTCTCAATTAGAGAACCTAGGGGGTAGTAGGAAAAAAGAAATCTTCCTTCCCTATAATATATAATTAAAATAGGTTTGGGATGCCTGGGTGGCTCAGTCAGTTAAGTGTCTGACTTTGGCTTAGGTCGTGATCTCGTGGTTCGTGAGTTCGAGACCCACATTGGGCTCTGTGCTGACAGCTTGGAGCCTGGAGCCTGCTTCAGATTCTGTGTCTCCCTTGCTCTCTGTCCCTCCCCCACTCACACTCTGTCTCTCTCTCTCTCTCTCTCTCTCAAATAAATAAATATTAAAATAAATAAATAAATAAATAAATAGGCACACCTGGGTGGCTCAGTTGGTTAAAGGTCCAACTCTTGGTTTCGGCTCAGGTCATGATCTCATGGTTTTTTAAATTAGAGCCCCACATCAGACTCTGTGCTAACGGGCATGGAGCCTGATTGGGATTCTCTATCTGCCCCTCCAGTGCTCATGCTGTCTCTGTCTCTCTCGAAAACAAATAAATAGGGGTGCCTGGGTGGCTCAGTCAGTTGAGTGTCCAACTTCAGCTCAGGTCATGATCTCGTGGTTCACGAATTTGAGTCCCGTGTCAGGCTCTGTGCCTCCCTCTCTCTCTGCCCTCTGCTCACACTGTCTCCCTCTCCCTCTCTCTCTCTCTCAAAAAATAAACATTAAAAAATTTAAATAAACTTTTAAAAATAAAATAGGTTTCACAAACAATACTTACTATAAGTAATACACTCTTATTTTTCTCTCACATTTAACTTGTAAAAAATACTAGTTTTCACCTACTACACTAATTTCATAACCCACCACTGGTTCACAACTTGCAGTTTGAAAAACTGCGTTGTAGAGATTATTGCAATAACATATATTTCAGTATAGCCAAAAGGTAAATTTTAGTAATCAAAGGTAGAGAAGGGGCACCTGGCTGGCTCAGTCAGTAGAGCATGCAACTCTTGATCTCAAGGTGGTGAATTCAAGCCCCACGTTGGATGTGGAGCCTACTTAAAAAAATAAAAAATGTAAGAAAAATAGCCATGGACATAGCAGATGGTCCTACATTCAGAAGGCTATCAATGAGCAACCATTTTCCTTATATTTGTAAACCATATGAGCAGTAATTAGCTCTCAAATTACATAAGGGCAGAGAAAGGAAACAAATCAGCTTTCTAAGTTTCTTAGGTATTTACTTAGCTCTTCATCAGCATTTACAATGCCTCTATCACCAGAATGTTCATGCAGTGTATTATATGAGGGGAAAATTATGCTGCCCCCACAGCAATCACATGATGCCCACCTATATTTAAAGCAAGATTTCTGAACCTAACATTACTGACATTTAGGCTAGACAATTCCTCGTTGTGAGAGAGCTCTTCTGAGATCTTTAATAGCATCTCTGAGGTCTACAAACTGCACTCTCCAGTGACAACCCAAAATGTCTCCAGGCACTACCATATGTTCCCTTGTGGGTAAAGTGCCCCAGGTTAAGAACCATTGGTTTAAAGAAACTTGAATAAAAATTCACTTTTTAAAAGATGAAAATTAAGAGAAAAATAACTAAAATTCTATAGAATGTCAAGATAATATCTAGACAGCTGGCAGCAGATATATGTGGTATGGCAAATGGCAAATTAGTGGGGGGAAAATCTGCTACCAACCTGGTATTGTACTGTGTACTCGTCACTAGGGCTATAAGCACTTACTACTCCAGAAAAGATTTCTACGGCTGTACTCTAAATTTAAAAGACAAACCAGAACTTGAACAGATACAGTCAAGTCCCATAATCCAATAAAGCAAATGTGGGCCTCCCTACCTAAGCCTCTGGCTCTAACTGGACATCTCCAAGGTTGGTCTAAGATCACCAGCATGGAAATCACCTGAAGGTGGATAGTACAATATTCTTGGGGCTGCGACTCAAGCTGTGAGATTTCTATGAGCTTCTTATGCACCAACATTTTGATAAAGCCTCAGTCCTAACAGTCACAAGAAATCCCTGAGTTCTTATGATAAAAGCAGGGAAAGCAGTGTAAAAGGGTGAGGAAAGGATGAAAGAAACCTGATGCTTGGCTGACCGACCCCTCATCTCTTTCTCTTGTTTTCCCAAGACTCTCAGGTAAATGTTACGAATCCATAGATAAGATATTTCTGATTAAGAATCTTCTCATGCCGGGGCGCCTAGGTGGTTCGGTCAGTTAAGCAACAGACTTCGGCTCAGATCATGATCCCACAGTTCATGAGTTCAAGCCCCATGTTGGGCTCTGTGCTGACAACTCGAGCCTGGAGCCTGCTTCCGATTCTGTGTCTCCCTCTCTCTGACCCTCCCCCACTCATGCTGTGTATCTCTCTCTCTCAAAAATAAATTTAAAAAAAAAAGGTTAAAAAATGCAAAATGTGTAAAAAAAAAAAAAGGAAATATTTAAAGCAAACTTTGCGCCCTTAAAAAATAAATAATTAACACTATTTAAGAACATAAAGTTTCAGTAAGAGAATTAAGAAGTTAAACAGGACACGAATGAAACAGCTTCTAAAACATATAGGACAAGGCAGTATATACCGCCCCCTCAGTCTCTGGCCCAGGTATCATTAAAAGCCCAATAAATTACTAGTTTCACAAGTCTGTTCAGTACACCATTTCAGAAATAATTAGTGTCAGTTTATGTTCTGGCTAAGAAAGTTTTTAAAAAGGATCGCTCTGCTGTTTCTATGACAATGCCACTCGTAGAGAATCATAATTTTAGAAGATCCAAAGTTACTGTTGACATAACATAGTATACCTGTCCATCCTCAATAAAATTACTCAGCTGTACACAATTTGACACATTAATTTGCAAACTGGAGTAAAGGGTCAGTTCATCTCTATTGAGACAGAATAAATCATGAAATTAATGTTTGGTATTTAAAATCCACATTCTGTCTTTTCTTTAAATCTAGCATTTCTGATCTCTCGTTGCAAAAATAGTTGACTATAATTTCATGACAGCATATTTATACAGCTGAGAACAAATTTGGTATGGTTAAATGCAGCCAGAGCCACTCATCTGATGCATATTCTGGTAGGCCTGAGAAGATTAAAAAAGAAAAAGTATGGCAAGATATAAAGAGAGGAAAATGCTTTTAAGGAATATTCAATCTATTGGAGAAGGACATGCTCTATCTTACAGTTAGTGCTGAGCAACTGAGATACAAAACGCAATGAAACATGATGTGGATAAGTAAGGATTCCTATGGGAGCTAGGAAACTTCACTTTGGGATATTTTACTTGCCTATATTTTAAACAGTTGGGATTTATAGAGATAAGACTTGGGGAAGATTACTTGGGATAGGAGGCCATAGTAGAGACTTGAAGGGAGAAAAGTACAGGATGCACCGGAAAACTGAAGCAAATAAGGAATAGGAAAAAACTATGTCCAGAGGTAAAATGAAAAGGTTGGCTTTGGAAAGGAAAAAGCAACATCTCTTCCAAGAGCCATGGAGTAAAAGACTGAAAATACAGATATATTTTGAGATTATAAGGATTAAGGAGGAGATCATCTGCTCAGAGACAGGAGGCAGCTAAAGGCTTTCAAGGAAAAGTAAAAAATTTTGGGTTGGTCACTGTAACTTTCATTTAATAAAATAAGAGGATTGGGGCGCCTAGGTGGCTCAGTAGGTTGAGCGTCCGGCTTTAGCTCAGGTCATGATCTTGCAGTTTGTGGGTTCGAGCCGCGTGTCAGCTGTGTGCTGACATCTCAGAGCCTGGAGCCTGTCTTTGGATTCTGTGTCTCCCTCTCTCTCTAACCCTCCCCTGCTCACACACTCTCTCTCTCTCTCTCTCAAAAATAAATAAAACATTAAAAAAAATTAAAAAAAATAAAATAAGAGGAGACATGCTCCAGGCCTGGGGCAGAGGACAATGCAACATGCTGCAGGACCCTGGGCCAGGTGGACTGTGGATGGGATGGAGGTGACCTTGGAGCAGCACTTGAAGGACACAGTGAAGAATCCATCCACTGTTGAGAATCCTCTGCAGATTCAGAAGGACTTAATCTGGGCTGCCATGGGACCCTGTCAGATGAGCATGCTGGGGTGCTATCTGTTTCAGCCCAACAAGTAGCAAGCTAACTTCAGACCCCACTGATGTTCCTGTGGTGTGTCTAGAATCAGATAATAGGAACATTACAATCCAAAAACATGACAGGATCACAGTGGCAGTGCACAAAATGGCCTCTTGACATCTCAAATCAGTTCTCCAACAGCCTGTCAGAGAGGCTCAATCCTACCTATGTTAATGTTAGATCATTTGGTGTGCATTAGGCACTTTTCTATTAATTTTAGAATTTTAAGCTGCCTTTTGACACTCAATGGACTTATCAAAATATTAGTAAGAAAGGATCATGTTTTGAAGCAAGAGGTCCAGGTCACTTTGTACATAGAACTTTGATGTGTTTAATAAATCTGGTTGGAAGAAAAAAAAAAAGTAAGAATCGAGTAGCAATGAAAGCCGGCAACTCTTACTCGAGAAAGACGGCTAAGGAGAGAGGCCAGTATGACACAGGGCCAACAGAGCACAAGAAATCTATAGTCCCTCTGAAAGCACTGGAAATGCAGTTGCTTTTGTGGTGCAGGCTGAACAAGAGACAAATGAACTTCAAAGGGCTGAGCAGATGAGCTCAGAGCAGAATAAAGCACTGCCACTAAACTTGATTTAGAAGCAGAGAAAATAATGGTGGGAAAGCAATGGAGTGCAAGCCCTCTGGCTCTTCCTCAGGGGTTAGAGCAATGCTTCACCATCTTGAAGAAACTACACTCACTGTATGACCTCCAAACCACTGTTTCCACAAAATATGGACTATTAACTAAAGTTGCCCTTGCACAAAAAAATAATATAACCTGGAAAGAAGTCTAGGGAGCCTAGGAGTACACTGTCTCAAAAAGCATGTATACTATCACCTAAGCATCAGCATGGTTTACCTAAATTTACAGGACTAATACTTTTATTCAGAGACTTAGGTTTCTAATTTCTTTTTTTAATATTTATTTTTGAGACAGAGAGAGACAGAGCGTAAGCAGAGGAAGAGCAGAGAGAGAAGGAGACACAGAATCTGAAGCAGTGTCAGGCTCTGAGCTGTCACCATAGAGCTCGAAATAGGGCTTGAACCCACAGACCACGAGATCAAAACCTGAGCCGAAGTCGGATGCCTAACTGACTGAGCCACCCAGGCACCCCTAGAGACTTAGGTTTCTAATAAGACTGTTACATTAATCATACTAAATTTCATATAAAAAGAAATAATTCAATTTTAAACTAGAAGGCAGTAAGAATACCAAAGTCAATATAAAGAAAATATTTCATCAGCAATTTCTTTAAAAATTTTTTAAAGTTTATTTGAGAGAGAAAGAGCATAAGCAGGGGAGGAGTAGAGAAAGAGAACCTCAAGCAGGCTCTGCACCATCAGTGTGGAGCCCAATGCGGGGCTAGAACTCACTAACTGTGAGACCATGATGTGAACTGAAACCAACAGATACTCAACGGAGTGAGCCACCCAGGCTCCCCCATCAGCAATTTCTTAAGAGTGAACTATTTCATATGTTCGCTATCATGTATTTAATGTTCTTTAGAGAATTATAACTTTAAAATTACCAAGGCTTCATATAAATCTATGGAAACACAAAAACACAAAAACCTACAAGATTAAAAGCAACAGTCCTAGTATCTGAGCAAACAGGACTCCTTTTGAGACATATCAGAAAACAAGTGATGGGGTACCTGGGTGGCTCAGTAGGTGAAGCATCTGACTTTGGATCTTGGCTCAGGTCATGATCTCACAGTTCTTGAGACTGAGCCTGGCGTTAGGCTCTGCACTAACAGTGCCTAACTCCCTCTCTCTCTGTCCTTCCCCTGCACTCTTTTTCTCTCTAAATAAATAAACTTTTAAAAAAAGAAAACAAGTGAAAAAATAGCAATATGAATAGTTCTTTTTTAATTCAAGTATTTTTAAATAAACAAACTTTTAAAAAAAGAAAACAAGTGAAAAAATAGCAATATGAATAGTTCTTTTTTAATTCAAGTATTTTTAATTTATGTGCAAAAAGCGAGATAGCTACCCTACTAGGGTAGGTGTATCCTGGACATCTGCGGTAAGATAGGTCCCTTGGATGACCCACTAAAGGAAGTTCACTTAATCCAACTTCATGAAGCCCATATCCTTTACATACTGATGGGAACACTAGTGACACATATTGAGGCCCTATTTATGGTGGTATCAGACCATGATGGTTTATGCAAATGTGGCAAGGATGAGAATCCCGGCTATATTTTTTCTATATATATACACTTGTGTGTGTGTGTGTGTGTGTGTGTGTGTGTGTGTGTGTGTGTGTGTTTTAAGTAAACTCCATCCCCAACGTAGGGCTAGAACTCACTACCCTGAGATCAAGAGTCGAATACTCTACCGACTGAGCCTGCTAGGCACCCTGGCCAATTTTTTTCTTTTAGATGACTCTAGTAGAATGATCCCTCTTGCTCTCTCTCAGAAGCAACAAGGCAAAAGGTGGCAGAGTTATTATAATTCCTAATTTGTTAGATAAAGTACAAAAAAGGAGAAATACCTAGATACTCCAATGAGAATGAGAAGTTATTACCTTAACTTCTCATTCTCATTGGAGATAAAAGTATTTAACCCATTAGCTAAAAATGAAAGTATTTGTAGTCTCTGTACAAGTAGGTTTTAGTGAATGGAAACATGAGCATGACAACATATAAAGTGATTCCATGGCTATACCTTGAATAAAAGCCAAAATAATATGTTTCATTTCTGATGTTGAAATCCAATTTGGATCAAATTAAATACCATAGATAGAAACAATAAATACAGTACAGCAATTAAGGGCAAGGGCTCTGGAGTCAGGCCAGTTTGGCTTTAAATCCAGTCCCCACCACAACAGAGCTGATGAATGGGAGATGCTTAGCCAAGTGCCAGGCACAAAGTAGATACCAGTCTTATCATCCTCCTCCTCCTAACAGTTTGACAATAATCTAAAAGTAATTCCCCCTTTCATCATTATTCCTGAATCTATCAACTGGGCTACTGTCCTTGATAAGATGTGAGCACCAAATTAAAAGATCTAGTCACATGCGTCCCTACCTCTTCTCTAATGAAAAAAGAAAAAGAGAAATCTTTGCATTCCTTAACAGAATTCACCCAACAGCAACATAATTTAAATTTTTTTTAATGTTTATTTATTTTTGAGAGAGAGACAGAGCACGAGCAGGGGAGAGGCAGAGAAGAGAGGGAGACACAGAATCCAAAGCAGGCTCCTGGCTCTGAGCTGTCAGCACAGAGCCCGATGCGGAGCTCGAACCCAAGAACCCCAAGGTAATGACCCAAGCTGTAGTCAGATGTTCAACCGAGTCACCCAGGAGCCCCTAAAATGAACTCTTGGGGCACCTGGCTGGTTCAATCAGTAGAGCATATAACTCTTGATCTCGGGGTCATGAGTTCAAGCCCCATGTTGGGGGCAGAGTTTACTTAAAAAATAAAATAAATGTATTTAAAAAAGAAAATTAAATAAACTCTTCACTTACAGACTTCCACTACTTACTCTTCTGTAAATCACCCCTAAACAATCATGACAGTAAGAAACAGAAAACTTGATTTGACTGTTACCCTGAAGAAAGATCAATCCTAAATCCTCAGAGAGGGAGAACATGGATTTGCCCTAAGAGCCCTGAAGGTGTAAACTAGGAAGCCCGAGGTATCACAGTAGGCAGAACTGAGAAAGGGAGATAAAACAAGGAGACTGTCCAAACAAGAACCTATATAAGGAGTATAACTTTCTCCTCCTCTGTGAATTTCAGCATTTGGTCTTTTCTACTTGCTGGCAAACAAAAAAATTCTTACCAAGATGAAAAGGAGAAAATATTTCTTCTCATCTTATAGGTGTAGAAAAACATCATATTCTGACTTACAAAGCCACCCTCGCAAATACTATTTCTTTTTAATTTTCTTTTTTTTTTAATGTTGTAATTTTTGAGAGAGAGAGAGAGAGAGAGAGAGAGAGAGGGAGAGAGACAGCGTGAGCAGGGGAGGGTCAGAGAGAGGGAGACACAGAATCCGAAGACAGGCTCCCAGCTCTGAGCTGTCAGCACAGAGCCTGACGTGGGGCTCGAACCCACGAACCGTGAGATCATGACCTGAGCCGAAGTCGGACACTTAACTGAATGAGCCACCCAGGCGCCCCTCGCAAATACTATTTCTAATTAATAAGTCTTGTTAGACTATCAGATTTGGAAATTATTGCTATGTGCTGCAAAGAAACCTTTATCTAAAAAAAACAAAAAATCTAATTTTCAAATCTTCTAAAGAAATTTGTTACTCTGGTAAATATAAAAATGACATCTCAGGTTTCAGAAGACAGTAAATACATACGTGTTCTAGTAGTTAAGCCAGAAGGTAACACTTGCTCTGTTCACACGAGACCAAAGTTAAAAATATAATCAATGATCTAGCACTTGAGAGTTAAATTACCTAATTTTTCTAACAAAAACAAGAACACACTAAAAGATGAGAGACAATAGCATAAATTTTTGCTTGTTATATTATAGAAAGACTCTCCATGAAAGGATACTCAAAAAACTGATTAAGGCTGGTTGCTTCCAGGGCAGTCATGGCAACTCACATACAGTACAATAAGAAATTAGTCCATTGAGGGGCACCTGGGTGGCTCGGTCAGTTGGGTGTCCAACTTTAGCTCAGGTCATGAACTCGCGCCTATGGGTTCAATCCCCATGTCAGGCTCTGTGCTGACAGCTGGGAACCTGGAGCCTGCTTCGGATTCTGTGTCTCCCTCTCTCTCTACCCTTCCCCTGCTCATGCTCTGTCTCTCAAAACTAAATAAACAAATTTTAAAAAAAGAAATGAGTCCCTTGAGCTGTTGAACACAGAAGCCCCGAGGAAGAGACTCAGGGAATTGGGGAACAAGAGGAGGAGAATTATCACTGCGTAACCTTCAATTGTTTGAATCTTGACACATGTAAATGTTACTTATTCAAAAATAATTAAGATTAAGAACTATAAACCACTTTAATTACTTGCAATTATCTAATCCTTCCCTATTTAAGTTACTAAATCCCACTCTTCTTCCCCAGTAAACCTGATTCAGAGAGTCACCATAGCATCTCAACTTCTGCATTTTCTTGTTTTTTTTTTTTTTTTTTTTGAGAGAGAGAGAGACACCGTGAGCAGGGGAGGGTCAGAGAGAGAGGGAGACACAGAATCTGAAGACAGGCTCCAGGCTCTGAGCTAGCTGTCAGCACAGAGCCTGATGCGGGGCTCGAACCCACCAACCATGAGATCATGACCTGAACCGAAGCCAGACGCTCAACCGACTGAGCCACCCAGCCACCCCTGCGTTTTCTTGGGTTTTTTTGTTTGTTTTTGAAGTAGGCTCCATGCCCAGTGTGGGGCCTGAACTCAAAACCCTGAGATCAAGAATCACATGTTCTACTGACGGAGCCAGCCAGGTATGCCTCAACTTCTGCATTTTCAATAAAATACCAGGACATCCACAAACCACTAACCTCCTGAGTTATTTTTATTGTAAGGCTCGCTGAATCTACAGGATTAACACCCAGTCTGGTAATTATTTACAGGGTGTCTTATCGTACTGACCAACTATTTTATGTATGCCTGGCAACGTCCCAAATAGTCAAAAGACCATTATACTTTTGTATATCATCAGCATTCAGTAGGTATTCAACCAATTCTTGAAGATTTGACATCATAGCCATAAAAATATTGAATCTTTTACCTGTTCTGGCAATGCCACTTAATTTGCCAAATGGAAAACATTAGGTACAAAGTAAGGCCATTAGAAATAACCTAATTATTGGGACGCCTGGGTGGCCCAGTCGCCTGAGCATCCAACTCTTGATTTCGTCTCAGGTCATGATCCCAGGGTCACAGGATCAGCCCTGCGTCAGGCTCTGTGCTGAGCGTGGAGCCTGCCTGAGATTCATTCTCTCTCAATCTCTCTCTCTTTCCCTCTCCCTGTCCCTCTACCGATTCCCTGCTCTCTCTCTCTCTAAACAAAAATTAAAAAAAAAAAAACAACCCTAATTACCGAGAAAGGTAAAATATTGTGTGCTTCGGGGTGCCTGGGCGGCTCGGTCAGCTAAGCAACAGGCTTTTGGTTTCGGCTCAGGTAGATCTCACAGTTCACAAGATCTAGCCCAGTCTCTAGCTACGCACTGAAGGCACGAGCCTGCTTCGAATGCTCTCTCCCTCTCTCTCTGCCCCCCACCCACTCTCTCCTCTCTCAAAGTAAATAAGTAAACTTCAAAAAAAAAAAAAAATGTCAAACAAGATAAAACAGCAACAGTATAAAATGCTTACGATAATTTAAGTATAAGAGGAAAAGAATTGGGGCACATAACTATATTAAGATATACAACTATGTTTTAAAAAAAAAAAAAGAGTAATGTAAGAGTGCACCATCTGAAATAACACATTTAAGGGCGCCTGGGTGGCTCAGTTGGTTAAGTATCCAGCTTCAGCTCAGGTCATGATCTCGTGGTTTGTGAGTTTGAGCTTCACATCGGGCTCTAGGTGGACAGCACCAAGCCTGGAGCCTGCTTCAGATTCGGTGTTTGCCTCTCTCTCCGCCCCCCGACCCTGCTTGTGCTCCGTCTCTCTCTCAAAAAATAAACAAACATTAGAAAGTCATTTAAAATTACTCCATTTATATAAAGGTCAAAAACAGTCAAAACTAATCTATGATGTTAGAAGGACAGTGATTACTTTGAAGTGAGGAGGGGTAGTAACTAACAGGAGATTCCAGGAGAGTTACTAGGATGTTACTTATGTTGTTTCTTGATTTGACTGCTGTTATACTGATGTATTCACTGTGAAAATCCATCAAGCTGCACACTTAGCATTTATGTTCTTATGTATACTTCTTTTAAAAGTCTTATAACCCTTATCTAAAACAAAAGATAGAAATAAAATATGCCAAATGTTAATCATATTCAAGTAGCAAAATTATAAAACCTTTCTTTTTCTCAATTATAGTGATTTTCTGAAATATATGTTTAGGCTGCCTTAAACCCTTTCTAAAATAATTAATAGGAAGTGCTTCCTATGTGCCAGACCTTCATCAAAGTACTTTATATATACAAAATTATCCAATCTTCACAACAACCCTACAAAATAGGTGTCATTACTGTCATTTTAAAAGGGAAGAAACTGCAACACAGAGGTTGAAAAACTGTCCCAAGATAATACAGCTAATAAGTGCTAGAGATATAATTTGCACCAGGTACTCAGGCTCCTAAGTTTATGTTCTGAAACACCATCCATCTCTCTGATAAAACTTTACTTTTTTATAGTAGAAAAAATAATTATTAATAAAATAAGTTATCAAATCAATCTAAATCATTACTACTCTCAGGGCGCCTGGGTAGCTCAGTCAGTTGAGTGTCCGGCTTTGGCTCAGGTCACGATCTCGCAGTTCGTGGGTTCGAGCCCCGCGTCGGGCTCTGTACTGACAGCTCAGAGCCTGGAGCCTGCTTCAGATTCTGTGTCTCCCTCTCTCTCTGCCCCTCCCCTGCTCACGCTTGTCTCTCTCTCTCTCTCTCAAAAATAAATAAAACATTAAAAAATTGTTTTAAATAAATAAATAAATAATAAATCATCACTACTCTATCACTATGTAGCTAGCTCTCTGTGCAGTCAGATGCTAAAATACAGGAGCTAATGTTCATATTAGAGTAAATGGCATAATCCTGTGGAGTAATTAAGTTACTCAAAGTTTACAGAAGTATACATTAGTAATATACCTCTCTTCTATTCTGTTCTTATCCATGAGAGGCTGCTTGATCCACTGGTTAACCAGTCTTTGTCCTTGAGGGGTTTTGCATTTATTTAGCAATGCAGCCAGAGACTGAGAGCCAGTGGTATCTTCAACAGAACCCTAGTAAACAAAAAAAGAAAAAGGAAGAGCATGCTCATTAGTGAAACCTTTACTATTCTATGAAAAATAATTAAATAATTCTGGGAACAAGAACACTTAATATTCTTCAGATATTAAATGAGAAATTTGCACAGAAATTCCTCTTCCTCAGCCGGCTCACTGTCAGGCTGGGTGTCAGTCTATACTACAGCACCTGGGTATTTTGAATCCACGTGGTCAAAACAGCTTCCAAGACGCCATCTCACGTTTAGCCTAGCAACCCTTATTTCCATTCTTTTATGATCTCCAAAGTGTGGTGACCCATTTTGTCATCCTAACTCCACTTTGGGTAACTGGGACTAATGGCCAGACCAAGCCGGTGGAAAGTCTTGAGTAAAGCAAACCAATGATCATCTGCACATGAAAGGCCCCCAGTTGTGTTAAAATGTAGCCTGTGTCTCATGGTGCTTTAGAATGTGTGTGTGTGTGTGTGTATAACTGCATGATACATACTCATATGTGTTGCTATGGCCATATGTTGAAGGCCAACATAACTGGTAGACAGAGTCTATTAGAGGAAATGAAACAGTTGTTTGGGTGGCTATTAAAGTAAAAAGTATAAGAGGGCCTGGGTGGCTCAGTTAGTTGGGCATCTGACTCTGGGTTTCAGCTCAGGTCATGACCTCACGGTTCCTGAGTCTGAGCCCCATATCCGGCTCCACACTAACGGTGCAGAGCCTGCTTGGGATTCCCTCACTCTCCGTCTCTCCCCCTCCCCATCTGCGTGTATTCTCTCTCTCAAAATAAACAAACTTTAAAAAAGTGTTTCTGGGTAACAAAAGAACTCCCCTATGACCCAGCAATAGCACTGCTAGGGATATACCCAAGGGATACAGAAGTGCTGATGCATAGGGGCACATGTACCCCAATGTTCATAGCAGCACTTTCAACAATAGCCAAATCATGGAAAGAGACTAAATGTCCATCAACTGATGAATGGATCAAGAAGATGTGGTTTGGGGTGCCTGGGTGGCTCAGCTGGTTAAACATCTGACTTCGGCTCAGATCATGATCTCGCAGTTCGTGGGTTCGAGCCCCGCGTCAGGCTCTGTGCTGACAGCTAGCTCAGAGCCTGGAGCCTGCCTTCGGATTCTGTGTCTCTCTCTCTCTCTCTCTGACCCTCCCCTGCTCATGCTGTCTCTCTCTCTCTCTCAAAAATAAATAAAAACCATTAAAAAATTAAAAAAAAAAAGAAGAAGATGTGGTTTATATATGCAATGGAATACTACATGGCAATGAGAAAGAATGAAATCTGGCCATTTGTGGCAATGGGGATGGACCTCGAGGGTGTCATGCTAAGTGAAATAAGTCAGGCAGAGAAGGACAGATACCATACGTTTTCACTCATAAGTTTAACAGGAGAATCTTAACAGAGGACCATGGGGGAGGGGAGGAGGGAATAGTTAGGGAGAGGGAGGGAGGCAAACCATGAGAGACTCTTGAGTACTGAAAACAAACTGAGGGCTGAAGCGGGGGCGGGGGAAGGGAAAGGGGTGATGGAATGGAGAAGGGCAATTGTGGGGCTGAGCACTGGGTGCTATATGGAATCCAACTTGACAATAAACTATAAAAAAAAATGTTTCTGGGGAGCACTTGGGGGGCTCAGTCAGTTAAACCCAACTCTTGGTTTAGCCTCAGGTCATGATCTCATGGTTCATGGGTTACAGCCCCACATCAGGCTCTGCACAGTGCAGAGCCTGCTTGGGATTCTTTCTCCCCGCTCTTTCTCTGCCCCCATCCAACTTATGCTCTCTCTTTCAAAATAAACTTAAAAATATATTTTTTGTTATTTTTAAGTAAAATGTGTATAAAGAAGTAAAAATTTTTTCTTATATCAAAACCTCCTCTTCCTAAAATCAAACTTTCAATCTGTTAATCTAAATTTTCTGCTGTATATTTTTCCCCAAACCAAAATAACTTTATAATTACTATTGTTTTAGACATAAAACTTTTCAAAATTAATTCTTTAAAAACCGCCGTTAATATAATATTTTTTCATAAAGCCAGGACAAATACTACTTATATAGCTTGCAACTAGAAAAATATAGTAATTTAAAGCTGCATATCTAAGCATAATATTTTAAAATATTTAAGCTCCTTAATAATATTTTTCAGTATAGAACAAAGGAAACATTTTTTAACCATTAAGTGTTTTTAATGCATGTTATTTTTTACCTGGAAAAGGTTAAGGGCTCTGACTGCTGCAATATCCAACCTCATGTACTGGCTGAAGTCAAAAGTAGTCAGTTCAAACTGTCCAAAGTTTGATTCATCTGATAAGAGTTCTAAAAACTTGATTACTGCAGACAATGATGAAGCTGCAACCTAAGATTAAAAATAAAAATAAATTTTTTTAATTCAAGATTCTAGGGGTGAAGCTGGTTGAGCATCCAACTTCGGCTTAGGTCATGATCTCATGGTTTGTGGGTTTGAGCCTCACATTGGGTTCTGTGCTGACAGCTCAGAGACTGGAACCTGCCTTGGATTCTGTCTCCCTTTCTCTGCCCCTTCCTTCCCCCTCTCAAAAATAAATAAACATTAAAAAAAAATTAAAGATTCTATCACTAGAATCCTAGAGGTATTTAAAAAACAAATGGCAAAATGAAAATAAATTCTGAAACATTATAATTTTCCTTGGTGTTCCTTCTCAATCCAAACCAAGAAAATCAGACAAAGTTTAAATAAATCTCTTAAGATTAAAAAAGTTTTAGAGAGTGAAAATTTACTGTTAGAGTAGTATTATTTATAATAGCCAAAAAGTAGAAATGACCGAAATATCTACCAAGAGTAAAATGAATGAATGAATGAAGTTTGGCATGTTCACCCCTACGGAATACTACCCAACCAAAGATATAAGCACAAACGCCCCACGGTGACACATGACAATATGGACAAATCTTACAAACAATACTAAACATAAGAAACCAGGCACAAGAGAGTATAAACTATATGATTCCACCAATATAAACTACAAAAGTAGGCCAAACTAGTCTATGCTAGCAAGAGGTAAGAACCATGGTTACTCTTGATGGGGTAATGACTGAAAGCAAGCATAAAAAAGGTCTGAGGCCTTGATATTATTCTGCTTTATGGATGCTGGTTATTTGGGGATCTGCAATCCATGAAAATTCAGTTATACACTTAGGATATATGCACTTTCCTATGTGTATATTTAAATAATAAAAAGTTTAAATAATCTATGTTATTACTATAACATAAGTAGTTTAGGACATTAAACCAACAGCCCAATGACAAATCGTACATATTAAAAATCTACTTGAGACTAGACTAGATTCCTTGTGAATTGTACCTGCTTTCCCTAACTGAAAACAGTCATCTACCTGCCTCTGCCAAACTCCAGTACATGTATAATGTTGTCATAAGAACTTCCTGCAGTGTCATCATGAAGTACAGATAAAAACATTTTAGTAGCCCTAAAAGCTTCTTCACATTTTCAAGAGGTAAGTTTCTAATACTAGCATCACTGCTCATACATACTGGCTTTTGATTATGTTAAACACACAAAAAGTAAAACAATTATGTAGTTTATAAGAATCAAACTATTACATGATAAGCAATCACCACGAAATCATGACAGTCATAATAGTCCCATTCTAGTTTGAAATCTACTTTGAGAATTCTAAGGTATACAGCTTGTCCTGTCTTTTTAAGTGTACAACAGAATTTTCCATTTTACTGATCAGTGACCCACAAACATCCTGTCAAGAGCTTCCAATATTTTACCATAAAAACACATCTCAAGCCATACCAACCTCAAAGATCTGAACAAAGAAGCACTTCAACCATTGAAAAATCCCATAAAAAACTACATGGTTTCCATACTCATTTCTACACTACACATACATAATCAGTGCCAATTTCTTAGCCAAACTGTTTAAATGTAGTATTTATTACGCATATATACTTCCTGCTTTCCCCTATAATCCTTCAAGATTCTCTATTTAACAAATAATGAAATTGCCTCTCAGAAAGATGAAGTAATTTATTAAAGACTCTACAACTTGTACATTATAAAGCTCTGAAAGGTCTTTTTTCCACCCTACAACCACTATGCTATCTCATCCACTTAAGTGACATTAATCAGGCTCTTTCCTGTGAAATCAATGAAATTCTTTCTTGCCCCAAGGATATATGTTGTATAAATATAATGCAATTATATTTAAGGTTATGTTTCAGTTTTTCTACTCATTTCCTTAAGTTTTTCACAAGTTTTAGCACAGTAAAAGTAAGCTTAATTAATATCAGTGATCCACAATTTAGACTTTTGAGAAATATGAAAGAATAGCCTTCCAAAATCCATGATTATAATTTAAGAGTAAATTCACATTATAATCTACATACCTGATTCTCCATTTCTGGCAAGACAGCACTATTCATCTGCTCTCCCTTTTTGCCTTTCAACAACCGATTGAGGTCCTGATAAATATCTTTTGTAAAAAAGTCAGCTCTTTTCCTTTCTGTGATCAGAATTCCTCCTCTCTGAATAACCTATTTTACAAGAAATAATTTAACTTACTTTGAGAAAAGGAATGAAAAAAGAAATGAGAAAAAATTATATCACTGACAAGTATAGTAAGAACAAATTATTAACCCACATTAAATTTTTATATATTGTGCAAGACATGATCTATATAAACTACGTTTTCCTGGAAACTTAAAAGTATCTTCATATAAAGGTTTTTAAAAAGAGCCCCCCTAAAATAAACTCTTAACAGAATAATTCTTGTGGAAAGTTGCTTAGATACTATCTATGCTAACAATGCCCATTATAGATTTGCTATTTCCCAAAGCAGTTCTTATGGTATCTGAAGCTCACAAAAAGAAAAGAATCCTTAGGGGCTACAACATCCCTTAAATACCTAAATAAACCATACGCTTACACAAACAATATAATCAAACAGTATATACAGAATTTTTTAAAAAGACTCAATGAAATAAGAGGCTAAAGGTCCCACTTAAACTATCTTAAACTGAAGGTCTGCATCTTATTTACTTGATAAATCCATGCTAAATACAGTAATAAACTTGTTTTTTTTTTTAAATGAACCTAAATCATCTCCCCTCACAACTGTGAAAGCATTCCTTTCATCAGCTGTGGTCCCTTTAAGATGGCATTCTGTTACTCTTTTAGGAAGGAAAGAAGGAAAGAAGGAAAGAAGGAAGGAAGGAAGGAGAGTGAGGGAAGGAGAGAGGGATGGATCTGAAGTAGATTAAGTCTTAAACAAGAAACAGCTTGTTCTTTTTATTTTGAGATAATCCTCAAAATAAAAAATTACTGTAATTAAATACAAAAAAAATTTTACTTTTAAACTATTTTTCTCCTTAAATAAAACAACAGCATGTTAATTAGAACCTTTCCTAGGCTTAGGTTCTCCATCACTAATTAGACTTGATTCCCTTACCTGCCTCAGTTTTCCCATGTCTCCAGCAGTCTCTCCTCCAGGCAAAACACATTCCTTTGGTCCAATCTGAATTAGAAGAGCCTCCAGATTGGAGAACTGATCATTATCGGGGAACTCACAAAGTCCTAGCTTCCTCTGTATGGAGTCAACATACCCAACACCGACCTGCCTTTGGCCATCGACTACAGATATTTTAACACCCACAACACCAATGGAAGCGGACATATCGTTGTTACCAAAGAGAATGTCTTCAAACTGAGAAAGATTACCTGGAGAAGCCTTAAAAAAAATAAAACAAAAATTTTAAGAATTGTTCAATGCACTTTAAAATTTTAGTAGCAAACAAGAATTACCCCAAAAAATTGTTTATAACAATATATTCCAATTACTATTACCTTATTTTCTATAAAGTATCCTCCCTATTTTTCCAATTATTTTCAGGACACTTGGGCATATCTAAAAATGAACGTATCAAAAAAGATTTTTCAGTTTGAAATCTGGCAGCTGGAGGGGTACCTGAGTGGCTCGGTCAGTTAGGCATCCAACTCTTGATCTCTGCTCAGGTCTTGAGCTCAGGGTGGTTGAGTTCAAGCCCCATGCTGGGCTCTGCACCAGGTGTGAAGCCTACTTGAAATTTAGCAGCTGGATTTATATGTAATCATGAAGGTATCCAAAGTGATAATCCTGTCAATAGTATCCTTAAATATCTATATCCTGCCAAAATGCCTACCTATTGGTTGTACATTGTATTTTCGCTGACTAGCTATACCACATAGGAGAGCAGTATTATTAGCTAAAAATACTGCCCTTGGAAAGTCAATTCTCTATCAATATATTTATCTATAAAATGCAGAGACTGTTTTACGTCATTTCCAAATAAAGGGTCCTTGACCTATTTTCAATATTTCAAAAGGATTAGAAATCTCTCTGTAAGACTGCAGAAGTCAACTAAAGGGTCAAGTTTCTTCATTTTTGACTGGACCAGTGTCAAGTCAGTGGGTGACAATACCTATTTCAACCTGATCATAAGCTGACAGGAAGCTGTTAACATGAGATATTTTCTGATAACTGACCACCCATGGTATGAACCAGGAGAGTCACAAATAGTCCAAATGACCACAGTGACAGCCAAACTTAAGCAACCAATAACCATCAGTAGTTCAATAGTTTTTTTTTTTTTTAACATTTATTCATTTTTGAGAGACAGAGCACGAGTGGAGGAGGGGCAGAGAGGGAGACACAGGATCTGAAGCAGGGTTCAGCCTGAGCTGTCAGCAGAAAGCCTGATGTGGGGCTCGAACTCAAGAACCGTGAGATCATGACCTGAGCTGAAGTCGGATGCCCAACCAACTGAGCCACCCAGGTGTCCCAATAGTTTTTGAAGGATTTTAACAACATAATCTTGATAATCATTTATTTTTTCATAGTATGATTCTAAATATCCTATAACTATGGATTGTTGATTAAAATCTGGATCGAAAATGAAAAGGAAGGGTGTGTCTGGGCAGCTCAGTCAGTTGAAGTGACTCTTGATTTTGGCATAGGTCATGATCACAAGGTAGTGGGATCAAGCCCCGTGTTGGGATCCATGCTGAGCGTGAAGCCTACTTGGAATATTCTCATTCTCATTCTCTCTCTCTCTTCCCCCCCCCGCCCCCTCCCCTACTAGTGCTCTCTCTCTCTAAAATAAAAAATAATAATTTAAAAAAATGAAATGGAGGGGTAGGTGTCTGGCTAGCTCAGTGAGTAGAGCATGTGACTCTTGATCTTGGAGTTGTGGTTCAAGCCCTATATTGGGCGTAGAGACTACTTAAAAATAAAATGTTTAAATTTTTAAAAAATGAAATGGAAAAAGTGTTATCTTGCACTCAAATTTTAAAAGCACTGATTCAATTGCACTTGTAAACATCATACTTTTACATACATTTTTTATATTTGTGCACACAGGTTATGAAGCACACTTTTCAACTTTCTAAAGGGAACAGTAGCTAATAAAATTGGGTTCTTAAGGGTCCTTGAAAATGATTAAGACTGGTAATCTGTGAACTAGATTGTATCCAAGATCCTTTCCCACTCTACACATACCATTGAGAACATAGGAAAGGAATCAATCATAGAAACTACTTTAAACATCACTAATACTTTACAATAGACTCAGTAAGCTAAAAAATGTCATGATATATCAGTTTTTGCAATTTTAGATCTGAACTTCTTAAAATGCCAGGATTAAGATACCGCCTTTTTAATCTGATAAAGATATATATTTGAAAAATTTCCCCCTTAAAAGGTAGGAGTTAAAGTGAATTAATCTTGAAGGATTCTGATATGACACGTAAGACATGATGATAATCAGGGTAATCTCTTAAACAGGATTTCACATTTTGGTAGTGTTACTAATTGAGTTCTGTGAAAAATGAGATAGAAAACATCACTTTGTGGTACCTCAATTTTCTACCAAAATCTTTCAAGACACAGACTAAAAGTCTTAGTAAAAGCCCCACTTTTCTCAGTAAAACACCAATGAAAATTCCCAGTAAACTCCGTTAAGGTAGAATGCTAAATTCTCCCAGATATAATCTTCAGTAACTGTATTTACAAAGGCAGGTGGGGGAAGGAGGATACAATATGGAACAAAGACTGAATATTATATCTGGGGTAGTACGAGGATGAAATGTTTAGATATTCTATGAAACCTCACAAGAAAAAATTCACAGGACTCTCATGTTGGAAAACATTAAAAACCTTCTAACTTTACTGTTTATGGAGAAATAGATAAGGAGAAGGTTGGGAAATTCACCAAGGACACCCAGAGGGACAGAGGAGAAAAGAAAAGAAATACGCGGACCACAAGCCCAGAGCATTGTCTCCCTTACCACACGTTTATTCCCTTTCAAGAATAAATTACAACTCCCCAACAACACTTTAACCATTCATTTATTCCAGTATTTACCGAGAACCTACTCTACAGGCACTGCAGTCGAACAACCCAAAACAGGACCTTACAGACAGGCAATGAAGACATCATTATATAAAATAAAATAGCGCTTCTATCTCCATGAAGGCACAGATGCATGTACGTCAACAAGCCTTTCTAGGGACACCAAGGAATGATCACCATTAAACCAAGTACCCGACTTATGAAAAATTATAAATTTAATGGAAGAGAAAGCACATACAAAGATATGAACATGTTACAAATGTGTATAAATGAGATATTTGGGATACAGTAAATCTGTATGATATTACTTTAAAAACAGTAAAATCTAATCTCTGTCTAATGCTGGCATTAAACTTTATGTAAAGTCTATTTTATTATTTAGGTTTCAGGGATACTGACAAAGCTCAGAGTATTCATACTCATAATAAGGATTTAGCGAATTGCTAAGTCACTATTAAACTGTGATTTTAAAAAACCATATGCTAAAAAATATTAGTTTCTCAAAGTATTTTATTACCACAACCTGGTTAAAATATTACACACACAGAATTCCCTCACATCTTTATTTTTTCTACTCTTAAAAAAATAATGCAATTAAAAAGGAAGATAATTACCTTAAATGCCAAATACCAATCATTCTCCTTCGAGGCCTTATTTCCAGCTCTATTCTTATAAACTTCAACTCTATACTGACGAACTAGAAGAAGATCTTTTACAAAAGACTCAAAATTCATTTTACTAAGCACAACACTCTCCAACGTCTTTGTTCCTAAAGAAAAATATTAAAAATACATGTTACAGATTTGAGGATTTAAAATAGTAAGTGTTCAAGTACTTAACACAATGGTCCCCCCAAGCTACATTCTTCTCTCAGTAATTCATTCCTTCAATAAACTGTTTATCAAGCACTTATTACATGTCCCAAGGACTTTGGTGGTTGAAGGGTATAAAATGAACAGATATAGCCCCTCCGCTTCCGTGGAACCTACATATCAAAATAAAAAATTAAGAAGAAAAATAAAAGAATAAGTAAATACATATATAGCTAAACTTACTTGTCCTTTCTTATAATTAGTTTCTCAGAAGTCTGAATAAAGTCTTATAGCTAATTACATGGGGCGCCTGGGTGGCACAATCGGTTGAGCAGTCAATTCTTGGTTTCGGCTCAGATCATGGTCTTGTGGTCTGTGGGTTTGAGCCCCATGTTGTGCTCTGTGTGCTGATCGTGTAGAGTCTACATGGGATTGTTCCTCTGTGTGTCCCTCTCCCACTAGCTCTTTCTCTCAAAATAAACATTTTTTTAAAAAGTCATAACTACATAGTATTTGTATGAAATTAAACTTTTCCCCAAAAGGTCCACAAAAACAAATTAGTCATTATTCATTGCAAAATATTCTAGATAACACAGATCAAAATTCAAAGGTTCAAAAAAGTACAGCAAGGTGGGAATGCAAACTGGTGCAGCCACTCTGGAAAACAGTATGGAGGTTCTTCAAAAAATTAGAACTACTCTTTGACCAATTGTGCTACTAGGTATTTATCCAAAGGATAAAAGAATGCTGATTCAAAGGGGTACGTGCACCCCCAATGTTTATATCAGCACTATCAACAATAGCCAAAGTATGGAAAGAGCCCAATGGTCATCGACTGATGAATGGACAAAAACAATGTGGTATACATATACAATGGAGTATTACACAGCAATCAAAAAAGATGAAATCTTGCCATTTGCAACAATGTGGATGGAATTAGAGCTATGCTAAGTGAAATAAGCCAGTCAGAGAAAGACAAATATATGATTTCACTAATATGTGAAATTTAAGATACAAAACAGATGAACATAAGAGAAGGGAGGCAAAAATAATATAAAAACAGAGAGGAAGACAAACCACAAGAGACTCTTAAATACAGAGAACAAACTGAGGGTTGCTGGAAGGGTGTTGCGTGAGGAGATGGGCTAAATGGGCATTAAGGAGGGCATTTGCTGGGATGAGCAGAGTGTTATATGTAAGTGATGAATCACTAAATTCTATTCCTGAAATCATTATTTTACTATGTTAACTAATTTGGTTTAAATTAAAAAAAAAAAAAGGCACAGCAAAAAGGAAACTTCCCTTTCACACTGATCCCCTATACATCAAGTTCACCAGCCAAGTACTATCAGTTTATAAAATATATTTCCAGGGCGCCTGGGTGGCTCAGTCGGTTAAGCATCTGACTTCAGCTCAGGTCATGATCTCACAGTTCGTGGATTTGAGACCCACGTCAGGCTCTGTGCTGACAGCTCAGAGCCTGGAGCCTGCTTTGGATTCTGTGTTTCCCTCTCTCTCTGTCCCTCCCACGTTCACATTCTGTCTCTCTCTCTCAAAAATAAACAAAAATTTTTTAATATATTTCCAAACACAGGCCACGCACACACAAACATTACTTTGTTCTTCTCTTACTTCAATGGTTGCGTACTACTGACACTGTTCTGTATCTTGACTTTTTTTTTTAACTTTAATATATTTTGGAGATTGTTTCATCAGTACATAATCAGCTTCTTTCTGTTTACAGCTACAAACATTCCAATGACTCTGAGAATGTACTATAATTTAATTAGTCTCTTACTGACGAACATATAGGCTGTTTCCAGTCTCTGCTATTACAATGCTGCATGAATAATCTTGTACATACTTCATTCTCCAAATATGAGTACATCTGTAAGATAAAGCCCCAAAACTGGATTTTATTGAAGAATACAGTGATTGTGATAAATATTGCCAGACTATTCCCCTTGGTTGGCTGTGCAAATTAACACTATCATCCATAAAGTATGAGTGCCATTATTTCCCCTAGTCAATCAACACAGAGTTTTTAAACTTTCTAGTCTTCATCTTAGATTACTGGTTCTGAACCAGGAACAATCTTGCTTCTCTAGCAGACATTTGTCAATGCCTGCAGACATCTGGGTTGTCAACTGAGGGAGGGAGGATAGGGGAGTATCCTCCTAATAGAAGCTAATGAGAAGGCAGGGATGCTGTTTAACATGCACAGGATGGATAGTCTCTCACAACAACAAATTACTCAGACCAAAATATCAATAGTGCCAAGGGTAAGAACTCTTACTAGATAACAGTGTCTCATCTTAGTTTTGATTTGCAATTATCAATTCTTACAAAATTAATAAAACCACCCACACCAAATGGAGTAAAAATTCAATTTTCATATAATAATAGGTAATACCAGTTATTCACCTACAAGTTTTAAGGGGCCCCTTGGATGGCTTAGTCAGTTGAGCAACCGATTCTTGATTCCACCTCAGGTCATGATCCCAGCAGTTTGGGATCAAGCCCTGCATTAAGCTCCACACTGAGCATGGAGCCTGCTTAAAATTCTCTCCCTCTCCCTCTGCCCCCTCCCCTGCTCACACACTCTCTCTCTCTAAAATAAAAAATAAGTAATTCAGATTAGGGATGCCTGGGTGGCTCACTCAGCTGAGTATCCAAACTCTTGATTTAGGCTCAGGTCATGATCTCACCTTTTACGAGTTCAAGCCCTGCATCTAGCACTCGGTTCTTAGCAAAGAGCCCACTTCAGATCTTCTGTTCCTCTCTCTCTCTCTCTCTCTCTCTCTCTGCACCCCCCCGCCTTGTGCTCTCTCTCCCTCCCTCTTAAAAATAAATATTTTTAAAAAATAATAGGGGCACCTGGGTGGCTCAGTCAGTTAAGTCTCCGACTTCAGCTGAGGTCATGATTTCATAGTTCGTGGGTTCAAGCCCCACGCTGGGCTCTGTGTTAACACCTCAGAGCCTGGAGCCTGTTTCAAATTCTGTGTCTCCCTCTCTCTCTGCCCCTCCTCAGCTCACACTGTCTCTCTCTCTCTCTCTCTCTCTCTCTCAAAAATAAACATATATTAAAAAAAATTCCTTTAAATAACTGATCATGTCAAGTATAAATATCAAATACAAATCAGCGTGAAAATCAAATGACATAATTCAATTGTTTTATACAGCTAAACAGAGCTGATACTTCCAATATTCCTTCATTAGTTATAAGTACTAACAAGAATCCCCACTGTCTGATACCCTGAAAAAGGGCTCAAATCTTGCCAAAGGTTCTTCCCTAGAACATTCCTCATGATCTCACCGAGGACTGACAAACAAGTATCTACAGGGACCAGGCCAGGTGTCAAATGAGCAAACGAAGCCAAAGGAAGAGAACAGAGCTGACACGACAAGTGGCTTCAAAAGAGAACACAGAGTGGTGGGAACAGTGACAAAACAAGGAAAGCCTATCAGGGTCAAGGACGAACCTACACTACATCAGAGAGCAGCTACTCAGCTCCAAACCCACTGCTGAATTGTGGGGATATTCATGTCCAGAGTTTTCAATTGTGTAGACTTTCCAAAAGCAGCTCAAAATATGAATTTTTTTCATGAAATCTCCCAATGTTTAAAATACAGGCAATCAGTTCAAACTTAGAGTAAAACACTATTTAGGCCACCTAAATAGGCCACCTCAGTCTTCAACTCAGTCACATTTTCTTACAGACTTGAATAAATTGCTGTTTCTTTAGCTTGCATTTAGAAAGCAAGCTGCATGAAAATTATGTTTACTCTAGACTCCCATTCAACAAGGCCTGTACTCACATCGGAGGCATGCTCCAGAACTAAGGCCTCCAGCCTGCAACAACTCCTATCTCCCAACTAACACTCACTCACCATGAGAACCTCAGAGTGGAAGGGTAGGTCCCATTTAAATTATTTCCTGGTTTTGCCTAGCACTCATCCCACTTTGCCCAAGACTCTCTGTTTTTTTTTTTAAGTTTCCTTATTTATTTTGAGAGTGAGAGTGAGGGAGAGAGAGAGAGAGAGAGAGAGAATATCCCAAGCAGGCTCCATGCCATCAGCACAGAGCCCAACATGGGGCTCAATCCCACCAATCAAGAGATCATGACCTGATCTCTGATGTCCCCTCTCTCTCTTTCTTAATACTAAAAGTCTCATGTTCCAGGAACCCTCTCAATCCCAAGAAAACTAGAATGATTGGTCACCCTACCAACCCATCCATTTGAATTCCACATGAGTAACATTATTCATATCATAAAACATCATACAAATAAAAATAAGAAAAACGGGATGCCTGAGTGGCTCAGTTGGTTGGGCGTCTGATGTCGGCTCAGGTCATGATCTCATAGTCCATGAATTCAAGCCCCACCTCAGGCTCTACACTGACAGCTCAGGGCCTGGAGCCTGCTTCAGATTGGTCTCCCTCTCTCTCTGCCCCTCACCTGCTTGCACTCTGTCTCTCAAAAATAAAAGAGAAAAAAAGAAAAAAACTTGCTCAAGGAAAGCACTGATACAAAAATCAGAGAGGAATTTCTCCCAAAGACACTTACACCACTGTGAAGATTATCAGCAACTTCCAAAGAATACAACAAAGAATTTCAAAAACACTGTTTTTCAAATCATCCTTTAAATTTTAGAAGGCAAAATGTAAAGTCTAACTCAGAAAAACAAGTCTAAGAGAGGAAAAAACATTACTCTGGCAAAATTCTGAAACAGTTCTTAAATCATCAATCCAGTATATGTGCCAGCAGAACTGTCTGGCCAGTACAGGGTTTTTAAAGGATCTGAAATTGAATGCTATCAAGCACTGAATTGAATTGAATGAACAAGCACTCTCAGATCCACAAGCCCCACCACTCCCTATTATCCAACTACTTTGCACATCAATGTTATCTACTTGGTTCTGGGTAGAAGGATCCAGAGCAATCTGGTCAAGTCTTTCAACTGACAAATTCAACAGAACACAGGTTCACAACAGTGGTGATTTCTTAAGAGTGGGTGGGGTGAAGAGACAAATTAGGTAATTCCCCTCCCCCCATGGCCTCCCCTACTTCCATTGCTAAGGTTCGGACAGGCTGCCCAACTGCCAAGGTTATCCTCCAAAGATACTATTTCTCTCAAAGGAGTTTGTGTGACATACTGGGTGGCAGCGCAGTTTAAGTCTTATTTACTGACAGGCATCTGAAATACAGCTACTTGGGGTACCTGGGTGGCTCAGTTAAACATCTGACTTCAGCTGAGGTCACGATCTCAAGGGGTTCGTGAGTTCGAGTCCCACATCAGGCTCTGTGCTGACAGCTCAGAGCCTGGAGCCTGCTTCAGATTCTGCATCTCCCTCCCTCCCTCCCTCCCTTCCTCCCTCTCTCTCTCTCTCTGCCCCTCCCCCACTCACTGTTTGTCTCTCTCTAAATAAACAAACATTGGAAAAAAAATAAAATGGTGTCTCAGAGGTGTAACGCCCTACAGATGTATTTCTTCTTCAGGCTACGTGTCCAGTGTAGGTCGGCAGGGACTCTGCTCCGCCCAGAGGCCCAGGGACCCAAGCTGAGCGAGATGCTACCATCAGGGATATTACAGCAGGGAAGAGACACCTAGAGAAGGACACTCTGGCTCTTCTGTGTTTTTGCCCTCGTCACATCTGCTCGAAGCCCATTGGCCAGAGCAGTCACGTGACCCTGCAAGGGCGTGAGGCAGCGAGGGGATCCAGTTGAGTATTTATCGGCGGGGCTGCTCCTGCCACAAACACTATCCTAATACATGAAAACATCAGAGGAGATGGATGATTTTCTCGGCAAGTGTCAATTAGCAGAATTGATCTAAGAAGTAAGAATTCCAAAGAGATGCAACGGAACAATGTACGTAGATGCATACAGCTACGCTGTGTTCCCAATGAAGAGACTGGCACTGTATCCTTTGTCAAGCCAGCTAGGAGGTAAAACTGATCTAGTATGAAATAAGGGAACAGGAACAGAAAGCTGCTCTGTATCCACCAGAGATACAGCAAAAGTAACAGCCTCATATTCATACAAGATTCTTCTCTTCAAGAATAATTCGGAGCCCCCAACCTCATTCAGCTGACAATTACCATGTGTCTGCTACACGTGGCCATTGTGCCAGGTGCTGGGGTTCAGAGGCAGACAGCGGTTACAACAAAGTTCCTGCCCTCTAGGAGCTTTTGGTCTACTGGGATAGGCAGGCAACAGGGTAGAATAAATGCTGTCTAGGGTAGGGAGAAGGTCCCAAGGCAGGGAACACCTAAGAGGCACAGCTAACTAGGCAGTCTTAACGTGGGAATCAAGAAAGACTTACAAAAGGAGATGCTTTCTAAGCTGAGATCTGACACAAAAGAGGCCAAAGGTTAAGTAACTTTTTCAGTGATTCAGACTCCTTATATACAAATTGGAGCTAGGTACTAATCCATCTCACAGGGCTTTATTACAATAATATTATCTCTAGATGTTGAAGATTAAAAGTAGCTAAGAAGATGCAAATAAGTCTAAATGCTAATAGAATGAACCAGATAGAAGAGAGAAGAAAAGATCAACAGAAAGCCACCTCTGAGAAGAGGGGATGGGATCCAGACCACAGCAAAAGGTTCACCTCCTCACTGACACAACAGGGAAGGAAAGAATGGGTACAGATGAAATTAATAAGGATCAGTTCAAGGGATGTCTGGGTGGCTCAGTCGGTTAAAGAGTCTTGATTTAGGTTCAGGTCATGATCTTGTGATTCATGGGTCAGAGCCCATGGGATTCTGTCTCCCTCTCCCTGCACCTCCCTCACTCACGTGCATTCTCTTTCTCTCTCAAAATTAAATAAACTTTAAAAAAAAAAAAAAGTATAGGTTCAGGAAATAACCCAAATGTCTGTGAACTAGCAAATGGATAAAAACAAGATATGATATATCCATACAATGGGTTATTATTTGGCAATAAAAAGGAATTAAGTAATGATAGCAATGATGAATCTTGAAAATATTGCTAAGGGAAAGAAGCCAGTCATGAAAGACCACATATTTTATGGTGCCATTTTTATGAAATGTCCAGAATAAGCAAATCTAGAGAGAAGGCATGTTAGTTGCCTAGGTTTGGGAGAACTGGAGAGGGTGGAAGGAGGGGAAGTGACTGATAATAGGTACAGGGTTTCTTTTTGGGGCTGACAAAAAAATGTTTTAAATTTACTGTGGGAGCACCTAGCTGGCTCAGTCAGTAAAGCATCCGACTCTTGATCTCAGGGTCTTGAGTTCGAGCCCCATGTTGGGGACAGAGATTACTTTTAAGTATAAATAAATAATTAAATAAAATGTGCTATGGCGATGGTTGCTTAACTTTGTGAATATACTAAAAACCACTGATTTGTAAAAGAAAAAATTGTATGCTTTAAATGTGTGAATCATATTGAATATGAATAATATCTCAACAAATCTGTTTTATTTAAAATATAGGTTTATGGGCAGCAAATTGAGGGACTTCTCTTCTAATGATTTCTATTTTCTCTAGTCAGAGGCAAGTTCAACTGCTAAATAATGTGGGAAAAGGTCACAGGGTCCAAGATTTGCACAGAGTGCAAATACACAGGGTCCTCATCATGCGTTACAGGTCAGATATAATTTACCAATCTAGGGTCATTTCTGCAACAAGCAATGCTGTCTAGAAACATAACTAACCTTAACTTGATCGGGTTTCCAGGTGGAACAGAGAAGCAAAGGAAAAGGTTTTGTTAACCCTTTACCATCATGGCATAATTATTAAAATGAAGGAAAATTCCTCCCAAGAAACAAGTATTGGCAGTCTTACATCAACACTGACACATTACTGGTACTCCTGGGTGGCTCAGTCAGTTAAGCATCTGACTCTTGATTTTGGCTCAGGTCATAATCTCACAGTTCCTGAGTTTGAGCCCTGCATCAGGCTCCATGCTGCTTGGGATTCTCTCTCCTCTCTCTGCCCTTCCCTTGCTTGCATGCACATTCTCTCTCTCTCAAAATAAATAAATAAGCTTAAAAAAGAATTAAGTGGTGCCTGGGTGGTTTAGTTGGTTAAGCATCTGACTCTTCTTTTTGGCTCAGGTCATGATCTCATGGTTCATGAGTCTGAGCCCCACTCTGGGTTCCGGCTTACAGTACAGAGCCTCCTTAGGATTCTCTCTCTCTGCCCCTCCCCTGCTGGCTCTCTGGGTCTCTCAAAATAAATAAATAAACTTCAAAAAAAATTAATAGGGGCACCTGGGTGGCTCAGTCGGTTAAGCGTCCAACTTCGGCTCAGGTCATGATCTCGCAGTTCATGGGTTCGAGCCCTGCATTGGGCTCGAGCCTGCTTTGGATTCTGTCTCCCTCTCTCTCTGCCTCTCCCCTGCTCACACTGTGTCTCTCTCAGTCTCTCAAAAATAAATAAACATCTAAAAAGTTAATAAAAAATAAAACATTATTTAAAAAGATCTTGAGTTACACTGCACCTTGCATAGTGAAAACTGCAAGACACCAGGGGCTCGATGGTACATTTTTGCTTTTAAGTCCCTCCCTCTTTCAGTTATTTCAGCCCATTTCTAGTAACAAATCCATCTTTTTATAACGGTTATTATCCTACCCAAACATGTATTAGGACAATCTTTCACCTAAAATGTGTATTTGGCATAAATGTCTAACATAAGAACTAGATCCTTAGAAATAATTCACATTTACTTGCTAATCTCTGAAACGTTAAATTCACCTTTTTTTTTTTTTTAAGTTTATTTGATAATTTTGAGAGAGAGACACCATGCACATGCACACAATCAGGAGAAGTCAGAGAGGGAGGGAGGGAGAGAATACCAAGCAGGCTCTGTGCTGTCAGTGCAGAACCGGACCCGGGCTCGATCCCATGAACCCATGGAATCATGACCTGAGCAGAAACCAAGAGTCATATGCTTAACCAACTGAGCCACCCAGGCACCCCAAGTTAAATTCACTTTTAACGCCATTCTCAACATGACTAAGAGGAGGTGACAGTCTAGGTTACTCTATTCAAATGTGCTCAGTAAACACATTTCAACCTTCAAGAGAAATGAAAGGAAAATTTTTGTTTTTTAAAAGTCTACACTCCAGTGTAAGAGATTCCTGGATATTTATACTAAATGTTCTCTTCAATAAACGGGTGTAATGCTTAGCATCCATTATTCCTTTCATAATCTAAAATAGAAAAATAAAAGTATTAGAATCTTTAACAGGGGCTTATAAAAATCAGTGATTCAATTTACACAAACATACAAGCACATTTAGAACTTTTTACATCATTTTAAATGCTTAAACTAGTCTACACTGCATAATACAAAAATTAGAGAGTTAAGTGCACTAGCCTCAAGTAACTTTAAAACTGGAAAGCAACTCAGACCATCCTTAACTATGAAGCCATCCATAATGATCTCTGGCTGGTCTTCATTGATCCCAATACCTCTACTCTCTGCCTTCTAACAACCCCCACCCTACAGCCAAATGATCCAACATCTCTCTTCACTTTTACTTTAGTCATCCAACCTCTCAGAGCCTACAGCATAAAATTCCAACAACTCGGCACAATATAAAAAGCCTTTCTTTCATCATCTGATCCCATCCACCTGGGCCACACTCCTCAGGGTTTTCTGCTCCAGCAACAGCAAGCTGCCTCTTTTCAGGTCGTCTCCGCTACAAACACTCAGTCCTTCAAGACTCAAGTGGAATTTAACTTCTCATGCAGTGCTTCTTCTGAGATCTCCAATCTTTGGCATTCCTGCCTCTCTGCCTCGTCAACAACTTGCTATGGAGCACACCTCCACAATTTTTCACCTTGAATTATTTATTATTTCTGCCTTGCTCGCCACTAGAGAGATCTCTGAAGGCAGGGATACTGTTTTTCCCAGGGTCCATATCCCTGCCTGATACAGCAGCACTGGATAAATTTTTGTCCGAGGAATGAAACATTCTTTTTGTCAGTAACATCCCATCTGCATGTGGCAAAGGCAGCACTAGAAGCCACGACTCCTCACTCCTCCCAGAATGCTCTCTCCATCATTAGAATGGAGTCAGGTAGTAAAGATCAACGTACAACATCTAGAACATCTAGCTCACAGAGGGTGGAAGTTTGTAGCCTTAGAGGGAGAGATGATGCTGGGGCGATGGGACTGGATTAACAGAGGACACGGAATGACGAGCTGAGGCACAGACATAAGTGACTAGCCCAAGGTCACACAGCTACTACGTGGAGGAGTCGCGACTTGAATCCAGGCAATGAGGCTCGAAGCCGAGGTTCTGACCACTTGGCAAACAGCGCCCATCAACAGTAACCCATTTCAAATCCCTGCATTGTACCAGAGGTACGAGTGGAGTGTGGGCAAAATCACACTGGTGACATAAAATGGTTTGCCAAACCACCTTCTGTTTTAAATCTCACTCCTGGTCGGGAGTTGCGGGGAGATCCACAGGGCCAAGGAGGGGCGGCGGGCACACACCCACGCGACTGCTAGGCATTAAGAAAGAACAATGTATCAAAACGCCTCGCCAACGCCTGGCAGCCGGGACGCCCTCTCCGTGTCCGTTGTTAGTTCAGGTCTGGGGCCGCTGCAGAGGGACAGACTTACGGCGGAGGCAAGGCAGGGGCGGGTGGCGCTCCCCTTGGCCAGAGAGCGGCGGGAGAAAGCGCCATCCCCGGGAGGCACCGACGTCTCCGCCCCGGTGCCTCCTTGCCCGAGTCGCACACCGCCCACTGCCTGAGAGGAGCCAACTCCGCGGGGTACCCCCGAGCCCGCGCCTTCCCCGCCCTCACCTGCCGGCCCTATGTACTTGACCACCCCCTGCGTCTTGAACACTTCTCGGGCGGCCAGCAGCGCGTCCTCGTGGTGCGCCGTGTAGAAGTCGCCCCGGTCGAAGAGGCGCACAGTGGTGGTCGGCTTCTCCGGCATGGCCTGGAAGAAGCGCACGAAGCCGACCTCGGCCGCGCTTTCCAGCTGCAGCGTCTCCTTCGGCAGCACCGCCATTTCGGAACCTCTCCACCTCCTGCCTGAAAGAACTGCGCGACCCCGCACCCCGTAAGCTGTTTCCCGCCTCCCTTCCCTCCCTCCCGTGCGACGTCCGGCCTCTGCGGAGTCACCCAATCAGCACTGAACGCTGCGTTTCGGTGGGTGGGAGTCTGCCGCGGCAGCCAATCATAAACGGACGCGGCCTAGCTTCCCGCGCACGCTGGCAATTCTGTCTACTGCGCATGCTTGAGCCTAGGTCGCGCGCCGACCCTGGCAGACAGCCATCCTTAAAGGATTTCAGGTCCCAGTGATTTTGTATGCTGCATTCACAAGGAAACCAGGTGGATGGATAGCTAGGGAAGGCGGCCAGGTGGGACGTTTTGGCTGTTTTGAGTTTCTTATGCACCCGGAAGTATGAGTGAAGTCAGAAAGAAACTTGAGAATAAGGAAAAACTAGCCTTTCTTCCCATCCTAGTACATTTTTTTTTTTTAACTGCACCCGTCTCTGAGCAGGGAGTAATGTTTAGAATCGTTGAATCACTATATTGTACACTTGTAACTAACATAACGCTGTACGTTAACACTGGAATTATACTGGAATTAAAAAATAAAACGGCACCCCTCTTTCCCTGTCTCCCTTTTCCTTTTTAAGCAAACTGCCAACATCAAGATTACAGGTTTCTTCCACAACCTCCTTATTGTTCTGTACTAGCGAAATTCTTTCTCCTTTCTCCTTGTGTGATTCATTCGTTCAAAAACATTTATGTGGCCTTCTACGTGCTAGCCTCGTCTAGAATCCGAGGATCACTAGAAATGGAAGAGAAGAACCACTGCCTTTGTTTAGTTTGCATTCTAATGAATGAATTCAGATGATACATTAAGTAAATTTATAGTTAGAAATTTGTCAGAAGATAACTGTTCAGGTGAAAAATAAAGATAGGGTGAAATTATTTATTTATTTTAATGCTTATTCTTGAGAGAGACAGAGCACAGGTGGGGGAGGAGTAGAGAGAGAGACACAGAATCTAAAGCAGGCTTTTAGGCTCAGCTGTCAGCACAGAGTCTGAAGCTGGGCTAGAACCCGCCAACCACGAGATCATGACCCGAGCTGAAGTCAGAGGCTCAAACTACTGAGCCACCCAGGCGCCCCAGGGTGAATTATTTTTAATGTTGAGCAAAGACCTGAAGGAGATCAGGATGCATCCTACACAGTTACTACCTTAGGAAAGGTATCACACTCTCCTGTTTGGCTCACTCTTCACCCAAAGAAGCAGCCCCAAGCCTGATTCAACTGCAGAATTACCCCAGGGGCTTTTTAAAGGTATAGCTGGGCCACACCCACGTATAAAAGCTTGGAATTTATGAAGGTGGGGTCTTGGGATCTTTTTAAAAACCTCTTTGGGTATTCCTGACAAACAGTTCTGAAACCAGTGGCCTACAAATAAAATTCAAATACCTTG
The DNA here is from genome assembly GCA_028646485.1 of Cryptoprocta ferox. Lineage (NCBI taxonomy): Eukaryota > Metazoa > Chordata > Mammalia > Carnivora > Eupleridae > Cryptoprocta > Cryptoprocta ferox. The sequence continues at coordinate 62,590,686 of CM053576.1, read as the reverse complement.
GGAAGCAGAGAAAATTTGGATCCTCTGACAGGTGACTAATTTTCCAACAGATTTACATCTCCCATAGCCTCCAGTGCTCCCTGCCTTTCACCCCAGCTCTGTGATCTGGGCCAATAAATTCCTCTTCCCAGGTGCCTGGCTGGCACAATGGGTAGAGCCCAAGACTCTTGACCTCAGGGTCCTGAGTTCAAGCCCCACATTGGGCATAGAGCTTACTTAAAAATAATAATTAAATTCCCCATACCTTTCAAGGGTTGTGGCTCCAACACAAACTTGTCTGTCTATTCCAGAATGGCCCTTTCCTGCCCTTTATGTAGCAAACTCCCAGTCACCATTCTGTCTTCATTCCCAAATGTCTTCTCAGTCAAACCTGCCCAATTTCCGCAGGTGTAGTCAGTTGCATAACCTTCTGGAGTACCACCTTATTCATATCATAACAATATTTACTGCGTTATTTTAGAAATACCTGTTCACCTCTTTTACTAAACACCTGGAAAGGACACCACTGGGTATTTATAGTTAATGATAATGGCTAATGTTCATCAGCGTTCGCTGTCAGGTGTTTTCCTTATTTTTACATGTGTTAACTGTTTTAATTTTTGAAACGCTAGGTACTAGGTACTATCGTTATTCTTATTTTACAATGAAGAAATGGAAACATGGCGATGTGAAGTATCTTGCCCAAGATTACAGAGCTGGTAATAAGTGATACAACTAGAGTTCTGTCTTGCTCCAGATATGGTATGCTAACCGGTCTGTGTGCCATAAGGCCTGGCACCTATTGGGTTTGCAAAAAATGTTTGCATCAATGAGTTGCATCAATGAATCAATGAGTTGTGGATCACAATAACTACCTCTATATGATAACTTGGCTTTGAGTGTCATCTCATCTCTCCCCTTTCCTAGTTCAAGTACTAAATAGTTCAGAGAGGAAGCATGGTAATAATAATATCCACTTCCAGGGTTGATGTGAGGATTAAAGGAATTAATAGCCTTGAAAATACTTTGTAATCTTTTGTATGAACAGCATTTATACTGTTTGTGATCACATTTCCCCTCACCCAGACTATGCCTATCTCTTATTCACTGAATTATTTATCAAATGAGTCTATTAATTCTAAAAATAAAGAGAATGCCCAAATTTGCCCTGATCTGTCTAGAGAGTTAGGACCTAGACACATACTAGAGGACAATTCAAGGTAATGGAGTGTTTTTGAAACAATGGAGTATTAATGAAAAATAAGTTTTTCAAGACAGTTTAAGAAAGAGGGGCATCTGGCTGACTCAGTCAGCAGAGCGTGGGACTCTTGATCTCTGGGTCATGAGGTTGAGTTGGATGTAGAGATTACTTAAAAAAAAAAAAAGACAGCTTACAGGGTAGGAAGTAGAAGAGTAGGTGAAGGCAATGGATTTTTGTGTGGCCTTTAAAGATGAAAAAGACTGAAAAAAATTGACTCTAGATTGTGAGCTAAAGCCCCATCTCAGAATATTTGTACAGTTTAGGGGCGAAGCAGCATGCTAATCAAGATGGATCTCCAAAGTGTGAGCCTTCTAAAGACCATCACCATGGTGGTTGCTCCTGGGCAGGGGGAGTTCTACCAGCAGCAAGAATCAGAAATTTTTCTGTATATCCTTTTCTTTTGAGAAATAAAATGTGTTTGAATCCTGAGTTTTGTAGTCTGATGTCATTAGCTATTCCTTTTGAGACACTATTACCATTTCTTTTTTCTTTTTTAAGTGTATTTATTTATTTTGAGAGAGAGAGAGAGAGAGAGAGAGAGAGTTTGGTAGAGCAGAGTAAGAGGGAGACAGAGAGAATCCCAAGCAGGGTTCACATTGTCAGCACAGAGCCCGATGTGGGGCTTAAACTCATCAACTGTGAGATCATAACCTGAGCTGAAGTTGGATGTTCAATCGACTGATCCACCCAGGCACCTATTATAACCATTTCTGAGAGACTATAATAGGCATAAAGTCCAGAAAATTCTTCTAGAGGACTATCGGCCTTGCAGAGGACGGTGATCTTTAACAAGACATAGTAGATACCTAATGATGCTTTACTTTGTATCCAGGCTAATAACAATGATCCTAACATGCTTTTTCCTAAAAAAGGTCTTTTTTTTAATGTTTATTTATTTTTGAGAGAGAGAGAGCACACTAGCAGGGGAAGGTCAGAGAGAAAGGGGGACAGAGGATCCAAAGCAGGCCCCACGCTGACAGCATAGAGCCAGATGTGGGGCTCGAACCGACAGACTGAGAGATCATGACCTGAGCCAAAGTTAAATGCTTAACCAACTGAGCCACCCAGACACCCCCCTACAAAATGTCTTTGAGAAGAGGATCCTTTATTTTTTTCAGTAACCTCTATACCCAACATGGAGCTTAAACTCACAACCCCGAGATCAAGAGTTTCAGCTTTTCCAACTGAGCCAGTCAGGTGCCCTGAGAAGTGGGTCGTTTAAATTAACCTGTTTAAACACAAGCTTGAAATAAAACTTTGGCCTGTGCTTGTAATGAATTTGTCCAAGAGTTTGTCTTAAGAGCATCTTTTTATTTATTTTTTTATCTTGTTTTTAAAGTTTATTATTTATTTTTGAGAGACTGCAAACGGGAGGGGCAGAGAGAGGAGAGGAGACACAGAATCCAAAGCAGGCTCCAGGCTCTGAGCTGTCAGCACAGAGCCCAGTGCGGGGCTCAAACTCACAAACCCCGAGATCATGACCTGAGCCAAAGTTGGATGCTTAACCAACTGAGCCACCCAGGTGCCCCAAGAGCATCTTTTTTTTTGTTTTTTTTTTATAAAGCCATGTGCACAGATTCAATGTTGGAGCTCAGTGCAGTCTGCCCTGAGATATGCCTCAGTGGAATGTTGATTGCTTTAAACTGAAGTTACTCAAAAGGCAGCAATGCAAGAAGGGCCTCTTGACCCACTATCTCCCTGAACGCAGGAAATAAATCGCCCATGTGAAAGGTGCCCCCCACTTCACCTGGAGACTGAGAGAAGCATCCTTATCACCCGAGGTGGGGATTCAGGGCTGAAGAAGCCTAAATAAACAAATCTTGTTGTTTTTACTAATTACCCCAGCCCAAATTCTGGTTAGGATTCCTTACTAATTGAAACTCCCAAACATGTTTTCTTTGTCCTGTCAATTCCTCTCAGATTTATGTTTGTCTAAAACATAGAAACACTACATATATTTGTCATTTCTTTTGATTTCAATTTTATTATTGAACTTCTGTGCCCATGTAATTAAATTTTGTTTTTTTTCCTTCTGTTAATCTATATCAATTATTAATCCAACCAGAAGAACTTCTGAGAATAAAGGAAGTAATTTCCTTCTCTCCAACAATTTTATGATAAATTTCTAAAGTTATGTCAAACAGTTGCATCTTGTATAAATTTCATGTTTTCCAGTCCTACATAGGAAATTATGCATTTCTAAAAATAACTGGCAAGAGGACTTTCACAAAAATATAACTGGAAGACATGGTGTGACTGATAGGGTGCAAAAAAATCATTCCCCCAACATGGTCTTTTTAATTTTCTCACATATTTTCCAAATTCACAATAAATGACTATTACCTTTTTACAGTCAGAATAAGTGTTGGGTAAAAAAGCATATGTACTAACAAAGAGGCTCATTAAAGAAATAATAATTATGATTTTATTTTTTATTAAATTTTTTAAGTTTATATCCAAGTTAGTTAGCATATAGTGCAACAGTGATTTTGAGAGTAGATTCCTTAATGCCCCTTACCCATTTAGCCCATCTCCCCCCCCCACAAACCTCCGGTAACCCTCTGTTTGTTCTCCATATTTAAGAGTCTCTTATGTTTTTGTCCCCCTCCCTGTTTTTATATTATTTTTGCTTCCCTCCCCTTATCTTCATCTGTTTTGTATCTTAAATTCCTCATATGAGTGAAGTCATATGATATTTGTCTTTCTTTGACTAATTTTGCTTAGCATGATACCCTCTAGTTCCATCCATGTAGTTGCAAATATAATTACGATTTTAAAACAACCCAGTATAGAAAAGCATTGCATACATGTTAAGGTGCTTTAACCTTAGAAGTAAATTATTATTGTTAATTCAACTTTCTGTAATATATTCATGAGAAATTCCTATTCAATACTAGTTTTGTCACTACTCTAGTTTTTAAATTTTTTTTGTGGTTGTATTACTCTGTTATTAAAAAATGTCAATAAGTAAAGTGCTGTCAAACCATGTCAGAAGCTGCCGTTTCAATGACAGGAGGAATAAAAGGGTCCTCGGAGTTGGATATTAAAAAATCTTTTTTTGAAAACAGCTTTATGGAGGGACGCCTGGGTGACTCAGTAAGTTGAGTGTCTGACTCTTGATTTCTGCTGAGGTCATGATCTCACGGTTTGTGAGTTTGAGCCCCACATCAGGCTCTACACTGATGGTGCAGAGCCTGCTTGGGATTTTCTCTCTCTGACTCTCTCTCTGCCCCTCCCCCAATGGCATGTGTACTTTCTGTCAAAATAAATGAATAAACTAAAAAAAAAATAATAAAACTATTAAAGTATATACAGATACCTGGCTCCCTCATCCAAAGAGCATGTACCCTTGATCTTGGGGTTGTGAATTTGTGTAGAGACTACTAAAAAAGATAAACTTTTTTTTTCATTTTTTTTTAACATTTATTTATTTTTGAGAGACAGAGAGACACAGATCATGAACAGGGGAGGAGCAGAGATAGAGGGACACACAGAATTGGAAGCAGACTCTGGGCTCTGAGCTGCCAGCACAGAGCCTGACACGGAGCTCGAACCCACAAACTGTGAGATCATGACCTGAGCTGAAGTTGGCCACTCAACCGACTGAGCCACCCAGGCGCCCCTAAAAAAGATAAACTTAAAAAAAAAAAAAAAGAATGGGGCACTTGGGTGGCTCAGTAGTCCGACTTCAGCTCAGGTCATGATCTCACGGTCAGTGAGCTGGAGCCCCGCATCAGGCTCTGTGCTGACAGCTCAGAGCCTGGAGCCTGCTTCGGAATCTGTCTCTCTCTTTCTCTGCTCCTCCCCTGCTCGTGCTCTGTCTCTGTCTCTCAAAAATGAATAAACATTAAAAAAAAATTTTTTTTTAAAAAGGGGGTGCCTGGTTGGCACAGTCATTGTAGCATGTGACTTTAAAAAATTTTTTTATGTTTATTTTTTAAATTTTTTAAATGTTTTTTATTTATTTTTGAGGGACAGACAGAGACAGCGCGAGCAGGGGAGGGTCAGAGAGAGGGAGATACAGAATCCGAAGACAGGCTCCAGGCTCTGAGCTAGCTGTCAGCACAGAGTCGGATGCAGGGCGTGACCTGAGCTGAAGTCAGATGCTTAACCAACTGAGCCACACAGCCGCCCCTATGTTTCTGAGAGAGAGAGACAGAGTGCAAGCAGGGGAGGGGCAGAGAGAGAGGGAGACACAGAGAGAGGGAGACTGCTTCAGAGCAACTGATGAATGAATAAATAAAATATGGTATAGCCATGCATTCCGCTATTGCGGGGCTCAAATCAGTGAACTGCAAGATCATGACCTGAGCCGAAGTCGTCAGCTCAACCAACTGAGCCACCCAGGCGCCCCTGGAGCATATGACTCTCAATATCAAGATCATGACTTCAAGCCCCACACTGTGTGTGGAACCTATTTAAAAAATAATAATAAAGTGTATGATTTATTATCAGGGTTTGTATAACCATCACCACAATCTAACTTAGAACATTTTGTTGCTCAAAAAAAAAAAAGGGTATCTTATTGTGGTTTAGATTTTCATTCCCCTAATGACTAATGATATTGAGCATCTTTTCATGTTTCCTGAATGTTCTTCTGAGAAAACATTTGCAGATCATATATCTGAAGGGACTTGTATCCAGAATATAAAGAAATCTTACATCTCAAGAATAAAAAGACAAATAACTCAATTTAAACGTGAGCAAAGGACCCAAAGAAGTCACCAGTTTTGGAGAAAGCTCTTTGGTTAGTTGATGTGGAGAACAGAAGCTCTATGGGTTGAAGAGCTCATTCTGAAAGCAAGATGTGCTAGTTGTTTTTAAGAAGTTTGATGTGGTGCATGGCTGGCTCAGTCAGTAAAGCATATGACTCTTGATCTTGGAGTTGTGAGTTCAAGACCCACATTTGGTGTAGAGATTACTTAAAAATAAAATCTTTTAAAAAGTTTGGTAAGAAACAGACACAGAGAGTTACACAAAATGAGGACACAGAGGTATATATCTCAAATGAAAAAACAGTACAAAATCACAGCAAGAGACCTAAGTGAAATGAAAACAAGTAATAATGCCTGATAGAGGATTTAAAGCAATGATCATAAGGATACTAACTGGAGTAAAGATCCTCACTGGATTTAAGAAACGAGTGGAGGGGCGCCTGGGTGGCTCAGTCAGTTAAGTGTCCGACTGGCTCAGGTCATGATCTCACGGTTTGTGAGTTTGAGTCCCGCGTTGGGCTCCATGCTGACAGCTCAGAGCCTGGAGCCTGCTTCAGATTCTGTGTCTCCCTCTCTCTCTGCCCCTCCCCAACTTGTGCTCTGCCTCTCTCTGTCTCTCAAAAATAAATAAATTTTAAAAATTTTTAAAAAAAGAGCGGAGAACTTCAATGACGCCCTTAACAAAGAGATTAAAAAAAGAACAAATCAGCGATGAAGAATACAATAAATGAAATAAAAAATACACTAATAGAATAAATAATAAACTAGAGGAAGCAGAAGAATGAATCAGTGACCTGGAGGACAGAGTAATGAAAATTAATCAAGTTAAGTAGGTGAGAGATAAAAAAATTATGCAATATGAGAATAGACTTAGGGAACTCAATAATACCATCAAATGTAATAACATTTGCATTCTAGGTATCCCAGAAGAAAAGAAAGAAAATGGGGCAGAAAATTTATTTGAAGAAATAATAGCTGAAAACTTCTCAAAACTGAGGAAGGAAACAGAAATCTAGAAGCAGGAGGCACAGAGAACCCCTAACAAAACCAACCCAAGGAGGTCCAAACTAAGACACATAATAATTAAAGGGGCAAATATTAATGATAAAGAGAGAATTTTAAAAGCAGCAAGAGCAGGGGCACCTGGGTGGTTCAATCAGTTAAGCGTCTGACTTCTGCTCAGGTCATGATCTCACAGTTTGTGGGTTTGAGCCCCACATCAAGCTATCTGCTGTCAGCAAAAAGCCCACTTTGAATCCTCTGTCCCCCTCTCTCTCTGCCCCTCCCCTGCTCATTCTTCATTCTCTCTCTCTCTCTCTCTCTCTCTCTCTCTCAAATAAATAAACATTAAAAAGCAGCAAGAGAAAAGAAAACAGTTACATACATGCTCCATAAGGCTGTCAGCTGAGTTTTCAGCAGAAACTTTGCAGGCCAGAAGGGGTGACATGATATATTCAAAGTGCTGAAAGAAAAAAAAAATCTGCAGCCAAGGGGTGCCTGGCTGACTCAGTCAATTAAGTGACCTACTCTTGATTTTGGCTTGGGTCATGATTTCATGGTTTGTGAGTTCCAGCCCCACGTCGGGTTCTGTGCTGACAGTACAGGGCCTGCTTGGGATTCTTTCTTTCTCTCTCTCTTTCTATTTCTCTCTCCCTCCCTCCCTTCCTCCCTGACTTATGTTTTCTTTCTCTCTCAGAAAAAAAGTCTGCAGCCAAGAATACTGTTTTTAGCAAGGCTATCATTCACATATTAGGAGAGATAAAGAGTTTTCCAGAGAAAGAAATATTAAAGGAATTCAGGACCACTAAACTAGCCCTACAAGAAATATTAAAGGGGACTCTTTGAGTGGAAAGGAAAGACCATAAGTAAAAGAAAAATAGGAAGCACAAAAGCAGTAAAAATTAGTATATCCATAAAATCAGTCAAGGGACTCACAAAATAAAAGGATGTGAAATATGACACCATATAGCCAAAAGGTGGGAAGGAGAGGAGTAAAAAATGGGTTCAAACTGAAGCTACCATCAACTTAATATAGACTGCTCTGTGCAGAAGGTGTTACATATAAACCTACTCAATCAAAAACCCAGTTATAGGGGCACCTGGGTGGCTCAGTTGGTTAAGCATCCCTTCAGCTTAGGTCATGATCTCACAGTCTGTGGGTTCGAGTCTCGCATCAGGCTCTGCGCTGACAGCTCAGAGCCTAAAGCGTGCTTCAGATTCTGTGTCTCCCTCTCTGTCCCTCTCCCACTCATGCTCTGTTTCTGTCTCTGAAAAATCAATAAATGTTAAAAAATTAAAAAGACAAAAATCCAGTTATAGATACGCAAAAAGTAAGAGAAAGGAATCCAAGTACATCATTAAAGAAAGCCAACTAATCATAAGAGAGCAACCGAAGAAAGGACCAGAAAAGAACTACAAAAACAACCATAAAACAAGTAACAAAATGGCAATAAATACATACCTATCAATAATTACTTTGAATGTAAATGGACTAAATGCTCCAATCAAAAGACATAGGCAACAGAATAGATTTTAAAAAATAATAATAATAATAATAAGACCTATCTATATGCTGCCTACAAAACTCATTTCAGACCTAAAGGCACAGCCACATTGAAAACAAAGGGATGGAGAAGCATTTGTTATGCAACTAGAAGTGAAAAGAAACTAGAAATGAAAAGAAAACTAAAAGTGAAAGGGTAGCAATATTTATACCAGAGAAAATAGACTGTAAAACAAAAACTGTAACAAGCAACAAAGAACATTATATAATCATAAACAGAACAATCCAACAAGATATAAAAATTATACACATTTATGCTCCCAAATACAGAAAGCTATTAATAACAAACATAAAGGAGGTAATTGATAGCAATACAATAATGGTAGGGGCTTTAGCACTGCACTTGCATCAACAGATCATCTGAACAGAAAATCAACAAGGAAACAGTGGCTTTGAATGACACATTGGACCAGATGGATTTAACAGATATATTCAGAACACTCCATTCCAAAACAGCAGAATACACATTCTTTTCAAGTATATATGGAACACTCTCTAGAATGGATCACACATTTTAGGCCACAAAACAAGCCTGAACAAATTCAAGATTGAAGTCATACCACCTTTTCTGACCACAACACTATGAAATGAGAAATCAACCACAAGAAAAAATCTGGAAAGAAGACAAATACCAGGAGGTAAATAACATCTACTAAACAATGAATGGGGTCAACCAAGAAATCAAAGAGGAAATTAAAAAATACATAGACGCAAATGGAAATGAAAACACAAGGGTCCAAAATCTTTAGGATGCAGCAAAAGATGTCTAAAAGGGATGTTTACAGCTATACCAGCCTACCTCAAGAAGCAAGAAAAATCTCACATAAACAACCTAACGTTACACCTAAAGGAGCAGGAAAAAAGAACAAACAAAACCTAAAACCAGTAGAAGGGAAGAAATAATAAAGATTAGAGCAGAAATAAATGAAATAGAAACTAAAAAAATCAGAACAGATCAATGAAACCAAGAGCTGGTTCTTTGAAAAGATCAACAAAATTGATAAACCTTTGGCCAGGCTTATCAAAAAAAGAGAGATGACTCAAATAAACAAAATCAGAAATGAAAGACAAGAGGGGTACCTGGGTGGCTCAGTCGATTAAGTGCCTGACTCTTGATTTCAGCTTAGGCCATGATCTCATAGTTCATGGGATTGAGCCTCTTGTCAGGCTCTGCACTAACATCACAGAGCCTGCTTGGATTCTCTCTCTCTTCCTCATTCTCTGCCCCTCCCCTGCTTGCTCTCTAAATAAATACATACTTTTTAAAATAAAAAAAATTTATAAAATATTTAAAATATTTATTTATTTAATTTTTATTTATTTTTGAGAGAGAAAGAGAGACAGAGTGCGAGCAGGGGAGGAGCAGAGAGAGGGGGACAGAATCTGAAGCAGGCTCCAGGTTCTGAGCTGTTAGCACAGAGCCTGACGTGGGGCTTGAACCCACGACTATGATTATCATGACCTGAGCCAAAGTTGGACACTTAACCAACTGGGCCACCCAGGCGCCCAAATGTTTATTTATTTTTGAGAGAGAGAGCTCGGGAGAACAGGGGAGGGGCAGAGAGAAGGGGGCAGAAGATCTGAGGCAGGCTCTGTGCTGACAAGCTGACAGCAGCAAGCCCAATGCGGCGCTCAAACTCACTAACCACAAGATCATGACCTGAACTGAAGATGGATGATCAGCCAACTGGGTCACCCAGGCACCTCAATAAATAAAAAAGCTTTAAAAAAAATAATAAGAAGAAGAAGGGCACCTGGGTGGCTCAGTTGGTTAAGCGGCAGACTCTTGATTTCACCTCAGGTCATAATCTTGATGTTCGTGAGCTCAAACCCCACACTGGGCTCCATGCTGACAGTGCATGGAGCCTGCTTCTGATTCTCTCTCTCTCTCTCTCTCTCTCTCTGCTCCTCCCTGCTTGCGCTCACTCTTTCTCAAAATAAATAAACTTAAAACAATTTTTAAAAATCAGAAATGAAACAGGAGAAATAACAATACCACCACAGAAATACAAAGGATTGTAAGAGAATATTATGAAAAAAATTATATGCCAACAATTAAACAACCTAAAAGAAATGGATAAATTCCTAGAAACATATAACCTCCCAAAACTGAATCAGAAAAGAAATAGAAAATTTGAACAGACCAATTACCAACTATGGGATTAAGTCAGTAATCAAAAAACTCCCAACAGGGGTGCCTGGCTGGCTCAGTCAGCAGAGCATGTGACTATTGATCTGAGTCATGAGTTAAGCCCCATGTTGGATGTGCAGGCTACACATAAAAAAACAAAAAACCAAACCTCCCAACAAACAAAAGTCCAGAACCATACAGCTTCACGGGTGGATTCTACCAAACATTTAAAGAGTTAATACCTATTCTTCTCAAACTATTTCAAAAAGTAGAAGAGGAAGGAAAGCTTCCAAATAAATTATATGAGGCCAGCATTACCCTGATGCCAAAACCAGATAAAGACACTACAAAAACAAAACAAAACAACTACAGGCCAATATCTCTGATAAACATAGATGCAAAAATCCTCAACAAAATACTAGCAAACCAAATCCAGTAATACACTAAAAAAATCATTCACCACGATCAAGTGTGACTTATTCCTGGGATGCAAGGGTGGTTCAATATTCCCAAATCAATCAATGTGATTTGATCATCAATAAGAAATGTGATCATTTCGATTGATGCATAAAAAGCATTTGACAAAGTACAACATCCATTCATGATAAAAACCCACAACATAGTAGGTTGAGAGGGAACATACCGTAACATAGTAAATGCTATTTATGAAAAACCCACAGCCAACATCATACTTAATGGTGAAAAACTGAGAGCTTTTCCCCTAAAGTTAGGACATCCACTCTCATCACTTTTATTCAACATAGTACAAGAAATCCTAGCCACAGCAACCAGACAAGAAAAAGGAATAAAAGGCATCCAAACTGGTAAGGAAGAAGTAAAACTTTCACTATTTGCAGATTTCATAATACTACATATCGGAAACTCCAAAGACTCCACCAAAAAACCCTACTAGAACTGATAAAATAAATTCAGTAAGGTTGCAGGATACAAAATCAATGTACAGAAATCCACTGCATTTCTATATACTAATAATAAAGCAGCAGAAAGAGAAATTAAGAAACCAATCCCATTTACAGTCACACCAAAAATAATAAAATACCCAGGAATAAATTTAACCAAAGAGGTGAAAGATCTATACTCTGAAAACTAAAAAACTCTGATGAAAGAAATTGAAGATGACAGAAACAAATGGAAGGATATTCCACAGTCATGGACTGGAAGAACAAAGAGCGTTAAAGTGTCCATATTATGCAGAGCAATTTACAAGTTTAATGCAATCCCTATCAAAATATCAATGGCATTTTTCTCAGAACTAGAACAAACAATGCTGAAATTTGTATAGAACCATAAAAGACCCTGAATAGCCAAAGCAATCTTGAAAAAGAAAAGAAAAGCTGGAGGTATCACAATTCTAGATTTCAAGTTATACTACAAAGCCATAGTAATCAAAACAGTAACGGTATTGGCACAAAATACACATTGATCATTGGAACAGAATAGAAAGCCCAGAAATAAACCCATGATTACATGGTCATTCTTCGAGAAAGAGGAAAGAATATGCAAAGGGAAAAAGTCCCTTTAACAAATGGTGTCAGGAAAACTGGACGTGCAAAAGAATGACACTGGACCAATATCTTACACCACACACAAAATAAACTCAAGTTGGATTAAGTACCTAAATGTGACACCTGAAACCATAAAAATCCTAGAAGAGAGCGTAGGCAGTAATTTCTCTGACATGCACTGTAACATTTTTCTAGATATGTCTCATCAGTCAAGGAAAACAAAAGCAAGAATAAACTATTGGGACTACATCAAAGTAAAAAGCTTCTGCACAATAAAGGAAATTCAACATAACTAAAAGACAATCTACGGAATAGGAGAAGATGCAAATAATACCCAATAAAAGGTTAGTATCCAAAATATATAAAGAACTTAAATAACTCAACATAAAAAAAAACCAAAGAATCCAATTTAAAAGTGGGCAGAAGACATGAACAGACATTTCTCCAAAGAAGACATCCAGATGGCCAACAGACACAGGAAAAAATGCTCAACATCACTCATCATTAGGGAAATGCCAATCACAACAGTGAGATATCACCTTACACCTGTCAGAATGGCTCAAATCAAAAACACAAGAAACAAGTGTTAGCAAGGATGTAAAGAAAAAGGAACCTTTGTGCATGGTTGGTGGGATTGCAAATTGGTACAAACACTGTGGAAGACAGTATGGTTTTTCAAAAAATTAGAACTACCCTGTCTACAGCCATACCACCCTGACTGCATCAAATCTTGTCTGACCTCAGAAGTTAAGCAGGGTCGGGCCTGGTTAGTACCTGGATGGGAGAAATAGAACTACCCTACAATCCAGTAATCACACTACTACCCCCAAAATACAAAAATGCTAATTTGAAAGGATGTATACACCCTTATGTTTATCACATTACCAACAATAGCCAAATTATGAAAACAGCTCAAGTGCCCATCAACTGATGAATGGATAAAGAAGTAGTGTGTATGTGTGTGTACGTACACACACACACACAAATGCAGTATTAGTCAGCAATACAAAAGAATTAAATCTTGCCATTTGCAACAACACTGATGGATCCAGAGGCTATAATGCTAAGTAAAATAAAGCTGTACGTGAACTTTACTGAAATTACAACAAAATTTTAAAACATTTAAAAAAATTAGAAGTTTGATATGAAAGGGAAAAGGAATGGTAGCTTTTTAGGAGGTCAGTGGGAATGTTTAGAGGGTTTGGGGGCCATGTTTTAGGATGACAGAAAAGAGTTGTGAAATTATGTTGTATCTACTGTTTACTGTTAAGTGTTGTATTTGTTGAGGAAAAACTTTCCTCTACCCTGTTAGGTTCAGTTCCTGGGAGTATGTGAATTAAATTGACAGAGGCAGATTAACAGAAGAAAAGGCACAGTTTTTAAATATATCACATTCACAGGAGTAGAAAATATTAAGGCTAAATCCTGGATCAGTATTTCAGAGTCAGTAGAAGAACACAACCAGGGGAAACTAATGCCAGTTATGCCAAAGAAGAAAATTTGTAAGCAACATACTGGGGTAGGAAATGGGACAGTCATGGTGATAAGCTGTGGAGGAATCACATGATTAAATGCTGGTGGGAAAAGGCCATTGGCAATTAGTAGGTCAGTGTTGTCTTCAGAAGGGTACCTTCAAAAGAGATAGGACAGAAACTTGAGGGCATGGGGTTGAAGAATGTGCCTTATTTATTGCCTCTTCCCTGCAAATTCACCCTTTGCCTGCTCTGTAAAAGTGCACCTGAAGCTTTGCCAGTACAGGGCGCAGGAGACACAGTGCAAGAAAAAGGGGTAGCTCATTCCCTTTGCAACACCTACTGTTTCCCTGGGTCAGAGCCCAGGGCTTCTCCAGCACACTGCTGTTCCTCAGCTTTACGAAGTGCCTTTGGTGTCTGGTAGGACATCTCCCTATGAACAGTTTTTCTCCAGCACCCTAAACAGGGGTTCAGCAAACTTTTTTTGTAAAGGAGCAGAATGAATACTTTAGGCTTTGCCAGCCAGTGGGTCAGCTACTACTCGGCTCTTCTGCTGTAGTGCAAAACAGCCACACACAATAAGCAAACATAGCTGTGCTCCAAGAGAACTTTATTTATAGACACGGACATTTTCACTTCATGTAACTTTCACATACCAGGAAATATCCAATCATTTAAAAATGCAGAAGCCATTCTTACCTCCCAGGCTATATAAAAACAGGTGGAAGGCCAGGCCACAGGCTGTAGTTTGAGGACTCCTGTTCTAAGAGGGCAGATTTCCAGCAAGTGCCATGGGGCAGATTTTCAATAAGTCCCTCCAGGGCAGCATCATAGCAACTTCCCTGCTCTTCAGTGAGCTGCACTGCCCTCTCCCACAGGGTCTGGATCTCAGCCCAGGGAGTGGGGCTCAGGTGAAAGTAAGACTCTCTTATTTGGGTGCTCTGTCTCAGCTCTGGGGGTAATGGCTGCTCCTTATTATCTATTCCCTTTGTCTTTAATATTCTCATTTTCTACTCACTGTTATCAATTTCTATTGCTGCATAAGGAATTACCACAAATTTAGCATCTTAAGACAATAAACACTTATTATCAGTTTCCATGGGTCAGGAGTTTAGGCATCACATAAGTGGGTCCTTTTCAGTCTCAAGACTGCGGTAATGTCGGCCAGGGCTGTGACCTCATCTGGAGCTGGGATCCTCTTCCAAGCTCAGCAGTTGTTGGCCAAATTCAGTTCTTGTGGTTGTGGGACTGAGGCCCTCCTCTCAGCCTGTTTCCTGATAGGTGACCCTCTCCACAACCTGGCAGTTTGCTTTAAGGCTAATGGGAGAACACATCTTATAGTTTCTACTTCTAGTCTTCTACCTTCAGGCACTCTCTTGTAATCTCCCTTTTAATTCAGTAAAGCTTTAGGGATCTTAATCACATCTACATCTAAAATCCTGTCACCTTTGCCATAAAATGTAACTTAATCTTGGGAGTGACTACTAATCATATTCACAGGCCCTGCCCACACTCTCGGGGAGAGGATTATATAGAGCATGTACATCATGGATAAGTAATCTTGGGGGCCATCCTAGACCTCTGACTACTATAGAAGGGATAAAAATCGTTGGTAAATGTTTGATCTAGCTGTTGTATTTTCTTTAATGCTATTCTCTTCACAGTGTTTTTAAAAATTTCCTATCAAAAGGAAAATATTTCAGGATACTCCAACTTCACACAAGATGTGTCTTACTTTAATTATTCGTCATGTAAGATGTTGCATGTCTGGTGCTTTAATTCAACCAACCATAGCATTCATGGTTCACGTTATCCACCAATTCTGCTCAAAGGTGTGTTTGTCAAAATGCCAATTCGTTTAAAACAGAAACTTAGATTCATTCAGAATAAAATTGTTTGTTTTTTCCATGTAGAAGTTACATATTATAGATTATACATTTTATATTGAATACACGTAATTATATATACTCATACAAAACTCTGATCTACAGTTAGCATTCTGAGCATCTCTTAACCTGTAATCTTATTTATATACTGTGAAATTTGATTCCGTGTGATTCAAACAAAGTTAGGAAATTTAGTTTTAAAATGTTTTATTTCAGTTTGTAAAAAAAAAAAGTTTGTATGTACAAGACTCAGAGTAAATAGAAAGGCAGCATTCAATCACAAATGGCTGAGACAGTAGTCGTTAAACCTCTACTGTGGAAGCATATTTAAGGTACACACCTCAATGTCAGGCAGAAACAATTTTAACTCTGCAGTCCAAGTACTGAGTTTTATATCAGATCTGCATATATAAGACACTTGTCAGATATTAAGATTGGTAAAGTCAATTTGAAGCTGCTTATACACTGAGTATAGGTTTCACTATTACAAACAGAAGATATTAACTAACGAAACAATAGTCCTCAAAGGTTGCTTTGTCTCATGTTCGTACATTTGTAATGTTTGCTAACTTCCCTTCTTGTAGTTACTCTTCAAATTATAGTCATTATGCATTGAGTTCCCTATGCATCTCACCCATCTCCTTTATCTGAAATAGAGGGAAAAAGAGAAAAAAATTTAAATGATTTTCCAGTCTTTTGTTCACCCTGAATATAGTTAAAAAAAAAAAAAAAAAAAAAAGAGGAAAGTTAAGATGATTCTGTCCCACCATTTATGAGCCCCATTTGGAAAAAGAAAAAATGTACTACAAGGAAGCACACACTGAATGCATGACCTGAACTGCTATTTGGAGGTAAGATGGCCAAAGTGGCAAAGAAGTAGCAAGTGAGCTAGATCTTTAAGAATTGATAAAGTCTTTATTAAATGGATGCCACTTTAACATCCAGTAGGAACCAATATATTTACTGTTTTATAGATGAGCAAAGTAAAGTTCAGAATTAAGTGACTTGTCACAGATCACACAATTAGTTACAGGCAGAACTGAGACAAGATGATGGAAAACTACTACCACTGGCAAGCATTCTGCTGTGTGTCAAGCAGTGAACCAGCACTGTATACAGACTATTGTGTTTAATCCTACACTGCATCTGTGCTAATATCCCTATTTTACAGATAAGGAAAAATGGAGACTTAAAGAAGTTAAATAACTTGCCCTGCTAACAAGTAGTCAAACCCACATCCATATTGCTCTTGACCACAACACTACATTGTCATTTCAACTTTCTGTTATGCTTCAGTTCACGGGGAGTCTGTCCCCTAGACTTGTGGTCACCAAACTAGGTAAGCCAGATGGTCAACTATGGTTTAGGAAAGAAAAAAATGTTACAACTTTCTAGTTCTATTCAATTTTTTTTCAATATTCTTTTACATTTCTGTGTTTCTTGGTAAAAGATTAGTAAAAAGCACATTTATACAATTACAAATAACTGCATAAATATATAAAATTGGTGGGTATACTGAAAATGTTATTGACAGGGTTCAGGAACAAGTGTGGTTCACATCCAACTCCAAGTGACTGACACGCTAACAATCTCACACTTTGTCTTCACACTAATGTAGGTGACTAGTTAGCATGGAAGAGACTCACTGGGACATATATTAAGCTCTTTTTTCATGATTATTTCACTGGAATAAAAACAATAAATCAGGTCATCAGCCACACTCAGTTTCTGTAATGTGAATCCACAGAGTACGCCTCTAAAAGTTGACACTTTGTCAAACAAAAATTGCAGGCCTTCTATCCCACTAGGCTTTGAGGCAGATTCAATATTAGCTGGTCTGCCATTGAACTCATGCAAGAGAATTTACGGAAACATTGAAAGACTGTCCCTAAGACCTTACAGACTATACTATAAAGGGGCTCCAGTTTAATTGAGTCCTATCACCATCTAGGTAGGCACAGCGATTATGAGGAGTAAGAGATTTACAAAGGGACCTTTTTATTAAGTAATCCATTTACCTCAGCCTTCTCATACTTTGCCATTCTGTTCTTTCTGGAGATAACCTGAATGGAAGAAATATTGACACAAAAATGTTTTTAATGGACATAATTCCTATCTGAACAAATTTAATTGTAAAATCTATCTACAGATACTATTTCTTAAATTAAAATTTCCCTACTAAATAAGAAAAAAAAAAGCCTATACTTACCATGATGAGCACTAAGTAACACACAGAATTAAAAAGGTTTTTTAAAAAATGTTTAGTTTTGAGAGAGAAACGGTATGCTATGCACACATGAGCAGGGAAGGGGCAAAGAGAAAGAGCAATACAGAGAATCCCAAGTAGGCTCCATGCTGTCAGTGCAGAGCCTTACACAGGGCTTGAACTCACAAACTGTGAGATCATGACCAGAGCTGAAGTCAGACACTTAATTGACTAAGCCACCAGGTGCCCCTAATATATACAGAATTGTTGAATCATTATGTTGTACACCTGAAACTAATATAACACTATCTATTATATTTCAATTAAAAAAAAACTTTGAGCTCCCCTCCCCACCAAAATCTTTTGGAACAATAACAACAAAAAGCCTGTAACAACCAGTTAAACCAAAAAAAAAAAAAAAAAAAAAAAAAAAAGCAAAGAGAAAACAATGAATAATCTTTAATAATAAAATCTAACAGCCTATTACACATTCTTCCACATTTTGCTCCATCCTAATACAAACGTCCACAAAAACATACATATGAGTTTTGGGAAAGGGGGGGCAGTCTAAAAAAATGGGATCATACAATATCATTTCCTTCTTTGCACAGTCTGTATCAACATCATAGGAACCTTCTGAGGATCAAAAGCTAAAATTGCACTCATTCTTCTTAATAGCTTTATTCCATAACGTGGATATTCCACAATATCCATTTTCCTACAGATGTGCACTCAAGTTGTTTCCAGATTCACCCTTACGAGCAACACTGCAATACATAACCTATACTGTCCTTCCTATGTACCTGTACTTTCATTTCTAATAGGACAATTTGATTTCTAGGATTCTCTCAGGTGTTTATTTCTCATCTGGATTTCTTCTGTAAATCACCTATCCATGCCTTTTGCTATTCCTGACTTAATTTTCTCCTCAGTTTGTAAGAATTCATATACATAACAACTTTTTTTGTTTTATGAATCATGGATATTTTCCCCCAGCCTATCATTGATATTTTTCACTTTATAGTATCTTTGCCATAAAAAATGTTTAATTTCAACTTAGTCAAATACGTAATTTTTCATCCATGAACTCTAGATTTCTTGCCTTACTTGGTTTCCTTTACCACAGATTGTACAAACATTTCAATTAATTTTGAGGCTTGTTCTATTTTTTAACATTTTTAACTATAATCCATCTGGAATTTGTGTTTGAACATGGGCGCTCTACTCCATAATGTAACATTCCAAGAGTTGGGCAACATGGCCTGCCCTGGGGCGGGAGGGGGTGGGGGTAAAACAGAAATTCAACTTTTGTTTTCGTCCAGATGGATAGCCAAGTATGATAATTCCACTGAACTGATAATCTAAGTTCTCACACACCCTCAAATCTACTTCTGAATTATTGTTATGTTGTTAAGATTTCTTAATGCTGAGCATCCTTGTATTTCTAGAATAAATCCTGTCCAGGCGGTACCTTCTTCTGCTGAAGCACTGCTAAATTATATTTGCTAATCTTTTGTTTAGAATCGCTCCTTATATTTACCACTTTTAAACCTTTCCATACTAACTTTAATAATTGGTGCTCTGTTGTTTCATTTCACTGAACAGTTTGGGAGTTCAGGTATTTTGCACCAATGTTGGCAGGGGTGTTGGACTGTTTGCAGCGAGAGAACTGAAGGACGTTTGCTGCTTGGTGACAACGTAACTGACCTGTGAGGTGCTTAGCTATGAGCTTTACTCTGGTTAGTATCCTCTCTTGCTTCATAAAGTGACTGTTTTATAAAAAAGGACCAGATGCAAGAGATTCATTCATTAGAGAGTATTATAAAAAATGAAGATTTTGCTTCATTAATATGTTCTGGAACATGGAGATAGCTCTCTCACGTTGTCACCTTTTCTTGAAAGAATACGCTTTTAAATGAAAATGGACTTGTTCTGGGGCGCCTGGGTGGCTCAGTTGGTTGAGTGTTGGTTGAGTGACTCTTGCTTTCAGCTCAGGTCATGATCCAGGGTCATGGGATCAAGCTCCGCACTATAAGTGCAGAGCCTGCTCGGAATTCTTTCTCTTTCTGCCCCTCTCTCCCTCTTCACTCCTGCATGCTCTCTCTCTGTAAAAGAAAAAAAAAGAACGAATGAAGGAATGAAAGAAAAAGTGGACTTGTTCTATACTCACCAACACAACGATTCCAGCAATAACTGCTAGTGTCACAACCACAATGACAGCAATAATACCAGTTTGCAGACCCTGCATCGAAAATTCAGGTGGTTTTTCATCAACATAGTAAATTGCAGTTCGACCGGGATCCAGATCCAATTGCTCTCCGTTTACTCTCAGATCCATTTTATTGGAATGGAACAAGGATTCGTCTTTAACCTATATCAAGAAGGAGAAAAGCAATTGAAAATATTTAAGAAAACCTACCATGGCCACATAGAATTAGATGCCAAATATACGTGGAAAGAACTGCTGCCAAGGGTCTTTGTGGTTTCAGTAGTAACAATCCCATATGCTGAAACTTCAAAAAAACTTTATTGTGGCAAATTCTCACACACACATGAAAGTAGAAGAAGAGCATAATGAAGTCCCATGTACCTATGACCCAGATTCAACAATATAAAACAAACGGCCAACCTTACTTAATCCATTTTTCCTTCTATCCTTCATCTCTTCCCCTTCCCCTGGACCAGATTATTTTGAAGCAAATTCCAGGTTTCATCAGAAAATGGCTCAGTATAGGGGTGCCTGGGTGACTCAGTCAGTTAAGCATCTGACTTTGGCTCAGGTCATGATCTTGTGGTTCGTGAATTCGAGCCCTGCGTTGGGCTCTGAGCTTTCAGCAGCTGTCTGTGCTGACAGCTCAGAGCCTGAAGCCTACTTGAAATTCTGTGTCTCCTCTCTCTGCCCCTACTCTGCTCACACTCTCTTTCTCAGAAATAAATAAACATTAAAAAATTTTTTTAATAAAAAAATAAAATGGCTCACTATGTTAAAGTTTTTTTTGATAATATATTAAAGTTGAAATAAACTATTTTAATCATACTAGTTACACAGCACTTTTTATATCACTTCTTGTTCATGGACATTATAATGGGGAAGAGGCTATCCACATAAACTAAGTAACTACCAAGGATGCAATAGGGTAATAATTATGAGACAAGATATTCTAGGTAAAAGAATTTGATAAAAAGGCATAAATATACAACAAACAGGTCAGAAAGGTGTGTGAAAGGTGCACGGCGGGGATGAGGACAAGAATCATGTGGAGAACAGAGGTGTGGTTGATATGTAAGTGGGGAAAAAGGTAACGAAAGATGGGGCGCCTGGGTGGCTCAGTTGGTTAAGTGTCTGACTCTTGATTTCAGCTCAGGTCATGAGCTCACAGTTTGTGAGACTGAGCCCCGTGAGAGGCTCTGTGCTGAGACTGGAGCCGACTTAAGATTCTCTCTCTCCCTCTCTCTCTGCCTCTCCCCAGTTCACACGCTCTGTCTCAAAATAAATAATCTTAAAAAAAATGATAAAAGATCTTGAACTCATTGAGGCATGACAGACAACATTACATTTTTAAACACAGGAATAAAATGAGGAAGACTATACTCACATCTTTTTCAAAATAATAAGCCACATCAGCTATGTCCACATCACTCTGACTTTTCTGAGATGAATTTTGCACCAGATCAATAGTGATAAGATCATTCTCATACTGGGGGAAATATGAAAAATATAAATTAATACCAACACAACCAAAATCATGTGAAAATATTATTGTTCAATAGTCAGAATATTCAGGGGCGCCTAGGTGGCTTGGTCAGTTAAGCGTCCGGCTTCGGCTCAGGTCATGATCTCACGGTTCATGGGTTCGAGCCCTGCGATGGGCTCTGTGTTGACGGCTAGCTCAGAGCCTGGAGCCCATTTCAGGTTCTGTGTCTCCCTCTCTCTCTGACCCTCCCCCTGCTCGTGCTGTCTCTCTCTGTCTCTCAAAAATAAATAAAAAACATTAAAAAAAATTAAAAAACAATAATCAGAATATTCAGTGTTTGATTTTCTGTAATCTACCTGTGTCAGCGTTCCTTTCCATTAGTGGGTAACTGAGTTTATAACTAATAATATAAAACTCTTTGGGAGGTTTTAAAATCTATCCAAGGGAAATAAGACAGCAATGCAACTAAAAATAATTATGATGCATATTTTCTTTCCAAGAGAGAATTTTCTTCCATCCAAAAGATTTCAAAATAAGATCTTAAAGTATCTTAGTTGGGTGGTGCCTGGCTGGCTCAGTCAGTAGAGCATGTGACTCTTGATCCGGAGGTCATGAGTTCAAGCCTCACATTGGGCATAGAGCTTACTTTAAAATAAAAACCAAAAAAAAAACCAAAAAACAAAAAACATAAAGGGGAGCCTGGGTGGCTCAGTCGGTTAAGCATCTGATTCTTGATTTCCACTCAGGTCATGGTCTCACAATTTGTGGGTTCAAGCCCTGCATTGGGCTCTGCACTGACAGTGTAGAGCCTGCTTGGGATTCTCTGTCTCTCCCTTTCTCTCTGTCCCTCCCCTACTTGTGCTGTCTCTCTCTCTTTTTCTCTGTCAGGAAAAATAAATAAACATTAAATAAAAACAAAACAAAATAAAGCATCTCATTTGGTTAGAACTACTTTTAAAATAAAATGCTAAGGAAATACAATCCAATATTCAGTGTGCATTTACCACATTCTGCTTTTAAGGAGCAAAAAAGTATATTTTTTCCTGTCCTTAAAAATGACATCAATTTTCTGCCTTGAAAAAGTTCCATCACTCTGTTCAAGTATTTTTCTTTTTTTCTTCTTTTTAATTTAAAAAACATTTTTTTAATGTTTTATTTATTTTTGAGAGAGAGACAGAGAGACAGTGTGAGCAGGGGAGGGTCGGAGAGAGAGGGAGACACAAAATCCGAAGATAGGTTCCAGGCTCTGAGCAAGCTGTCAGCACAGAGCCTGGTGCGGGGCTCAAACCCACGAACCGTGAGATCATGACCTGAGCCGAAGTCGGATGCTCAACCGACTGAGCCACCCAGGCACCCCTTTTTAAATTTTTTTTAACGTTTTATTTATTTTTGAGACAGAGCATGAGCTGGGGAGGCGCAGAGAGAGCGGAAGACAGAATCTGAAGCAGGCTCCAGGCTCTGAGCTGTCAGCACAGAGTCCAATGCGGGGCTTGAACCCACGAACTGTGAGATCATGACCTGAGCCGAAGCCGGACGCTTTACCGACTGAGCCACCCAGGCGCCCCTATTCAAGTATTTTTCAACCAGAGTTGAAAGAGCCAAGGAAGGGGTAACTGATTAAGAATTAGCTCCTTAAACCACAGAAGATGGGAGCTAGATAGCATCCTAAAGTAAAAGTGTGTACAAAAAACAATCACAGAGAGAGGTTTCCCAGTCTAAAACGACTGGCATCATGACAGATACCAGAGATACTACATTTTCCTTAGGGTAAACCTGAGGTTTTCAAAGGCTATGGAAGGAAAAGAACAGGAAATTTGAATTATTAAGTGTCCAGGGTTTAAACTGTTATTCAGGGATGCCTGGATGGCTCAGTCAGTTAAGCGTCTGACTTTGGCTCAGTTTATGGGTTCAGGCCCCGCATGAGGCTCTGTGCTGACAGCTCAGCGCCTGGAGCCTGCTTCAGATTCTGTGTCTCCCTCTCTCTCTGACCCTCTCCCGATCACGCGCTGTTTCTCTCTCTCAAAAATAAACTTAAAAACAAACAAAAATAATAAATAATAAAATAAACTGTTATTCAAAAGCAGTTTAACCATTTCCAAAAGTCATACTGAAACAATACTATCCTACCAACTTTCTGCTAAAGCTCATTTACAAAAAACAATAATCTTACCAGAATGTTTGTGATATATTTTGGATCTAGTTGATAACGAGTTGTGATTACCTCCTTAAGCGCACTGTAAAGAATTAAAAATCTGTTTTAAAAAAAAATGTACTACACAACATTAAGAAGCATTACTTTTAAACTAAGCAGGTAGCTCAAGCTCTAGAATTGTCATTAACCAAACTTGTTTTAAAAATTTTATGCCATTTTGCAACTATTAATAATAATTGATTCAGGCTAGAATCATCCATTGATGCTAATACAGTTGAGTTCTAGTTTGATTAGAAACAGGATATTTATACAGTATCCAAGCATCTGCCCATATATTAATTAATTGCAAAGAGATAAACAGTAACTCTACATTACAAACCTGATAGATTCCCCTTAACCACACTTAACATCACTAATAAAGGGACAAGAAGACTTCCTAATGTGAAGTACTGAGAAGAACATAAGATCACTTACATAGTTTTTCTGTCAAGAATGTTTAACCTGCATTTAATTATGAGGAAACATGAGATAAATCCTAATTTGAGGGACATTCTATGAAACAATTTGCCTACACTCTTCAAAAATATCAATGTAATGAAGGACCAACAAAGGCCAAGACAGTGTTCCATATCAAAAAGGACTAAAGAATCACAACTAAATGCAATGCACGATCTTAGATTGAGTTCTGAGTCAAAGGGGAAAAAGAACTGCCATAAAGATCAACACTGGGAAAAGTGGCACAATACGGCCTAACATTAAATTCCCTGGATTTGGTAACTGTAGAGTGGTTATATAAGACGGTGCCTTTTGGGGTGCCTGGTGGGCTCAGTCAGTAGAGCATGCGACTCTTATCTTGGGGTTGTGGGTTTGATTCCCTCGTTGCACACGAGATTACAAGAAAGAGAAAGAAAGAAAGAAACTAAGAGAGTGCCTTTTGTTCCTAGGAAAAGATCCACTGAGGTATTTAGGGGTAGAGGGGTATGATGTCTACAACTTGCTCTCAAATGGTTCTGTGAAAAAAACATCTACATGTGTTTAGATAGATATAAAAAGTACACACACGTACACATTTAAAAAGCAAATGGGGCAAAATGTTCATTGGTGATTGGTGAATGTGAGTGAAGAGTACTACAGGAATCTGTATTACTCCTGCAACTCTATTTCAAAATAAGGTTGGGGTGCCTGAGTGGCTCAGTCGGTTGAGCGTCTGACTTCAGCCCAGGTCATGATCTTGTGGTTCACGAGTTCGAGCCTGGCATCAGGCTCTGGGCTGACAGCTCAGAGCCTGGAACCTGCTTCGGATTCTGTGTCTCCTTCTTTCTCTGCCCCTCCCCTGACAGTGTTCTGTCTCTCTCTCTCAAAAATAAATAAAAACATTAAAAAAATTTAAATAAAAAATAAAATAAGGTTAAAATATTACTTATAGTATCTATTTTTCATAAGTATAAAAAAGCATTAAGACTTGTTTTCGTTTTTCTAATGGTATAGAACCAAGATCTGAGTACCAACTGTGCAAATAGAATGCACTTAATAGTACGTACGTCTGCAAACTTTGAATATCATAAGGTGTTTCTCTTGTTTTGTGTTTTAGTTCAATGATGATCCAGCTGTAAAGTAAAAAGACAGTATTTATTGATTGGCTGATATTGGCTGATAGTAAAATTCCCAAGTGAAATTACAGTATAAATAACAGAAAAGGGTTTCTGTAATAGGTATGCCCTTAATTCTTCCTTGGCCCTCACATGTTGCTCATAAAGCACTCATCCAGGAGAGAACACCCTTCCAAACAGGTCAACCTCTGGCATTGGGTCACTACACTCAAGGTCACATAAAGCCAAGGCTTAGCTGCTTATGCTGGGCCATGTTCAAAGGAAGAGACAAAAAGGCACTGAGAGAAACAGAGAAAAGTGACCATGAGGCTCCAGAACACCAAAGGAGAGAGTACCTGCCTTGGTCTTGATAACTTTCCAGCTCTAGTCACTTTTTAAATAAAAATTTTTTTTCCTTAAGCTAGCTTGAGTATGCTTCCATTCCTCTTTATTGCATAAACCCAAGACAACCACACCTCGTTTTAAAACACAATAAATGGGTAAATATATAAACAGCTTAAAATTTTCATATACATTAAACACTCATCCAACTTTAAAATCTGAGCAGTGTTAAGTAAAAAAAATAAGAGGAAAAATCATGTTTAGTAGGCTGCCATAAGAAAAAATTCTTAAAGTAAGAAAAATACATTGCTAGTAAATTCATAAATTATCTCTGGAAAGTTACATAATAAACTGGTGACATCGGTTCTGTGGAGGTAAATTGGGTAGCTGGGGGGTTGAGGAAAAAAAGCTTTTCACTCTATACCCTTTTCTATCTTTTGAATTCTAAACCACCAAATCTTATTATACATTCAAAAATAAATGTCATTAAACGAATCTGAAAAGCATGAAAACAAAGAACATTTGACAGTTCAACTCACTAGGTCCTCACTCGTTCGGAGCAGGATATTTCCGTGTCCTTATCAGTTCTTCTGACCCCAGCAGTGTTTACACACCAGCACGTGCTGGTGCCATTGCACTGCTTGGCTTTAAAGAGCCCCTTCTCATCACAGTCGGGATCATAGAGCCCATCGTTGTTCTGGAAAGCCCCCTCAGGTCTCGCTCTTCTCCCAGACTTTGTGCCAGTCATTTCTGCTTTCATCACCAGACATTTGGTTGCCACTGAAAAGAAAGCTTCGTGTCACACTGAAAAATAACTGCAGTTTTATGCCTAAGGAAAAACATTTTAATTTAACTCCAAACTCCCAGAGCCAAAGATTATTGTAGACTTACACGGCTCCACATCCACTAAGTTTTAAGATGCTTCAGCAATAGGAGAGAATTTTGACAAAATAATACGATTCAAATTTGAACCAAAAAAACACTTTCCAATTCAAGACACATCAATTACAGAAGGCGAAGTCAAAATACAGTGTAAAGGCAATGAAGATATTCTACTCACGTTTTGAACAAATGACAGAATTTTGTGCACCAATTGAAGTACACTCGCAATGACCATGTGTGTTCAAAGAGCAGTTTGTGGTCAGTTTGTACATTTCACAGACACATCCTGGATAAATTAAAAAAAAAAAAAAATCCCACTTTAAAATGTGGATCCAACCACAAACAGCTAAATTATGTTCTGATAATAATGCTTAAGTTATAGGGCCACAAAGCCTTAAAAAATGATCCTGAATGCTTCATTTTTCAGCTGTAATTTGAATGAACAGTTTGTGTATTCTATGCAGACACAGAGTCTAATTTGCATGCATTCCCATTTTGATTTTTTTAAACCAAGCTCTCCAAACATGATATTCAGCCTTAGCTCCATGATGATAGTCCCAGTCTCAGATCCTTCCCTCCTCCTTTTCTGCTAGTTAAACCCTTGCTTGTCATTTCCCGAAAATCAACAATTCCAATTCCAGGATCTGTAAATAACTCACATTTCCTCCCTCCTCCCAGCCCATTTTCTTAAAATCTGAACTCTAAACCTTTAAGCTTAATGGGAATATATTCAGCCCTTGGACAATTTTATATCTTAGAAAAATTATACTTTCAGTGAACCTGGGGGAACTTTTGTTTGTGGGCTTCCTAACTAAATTGAATTTTAAGTACCCAATTTTGAAGGTGATATTAAACAGTTTATCCTGGGTATTAATGCCAGTTTAATAGTTACATCTTTTACTATCTCGAAACTTCATTTTAATTTCAAACTGGCAAGCCCCTCTAATTCCTTGTATTTGTCTAGCTAAGAGAATACAATCATTAACAACAAAAACTACTGTGACAAACCAAAGAATTTTTATATTGATCCTTCATTTCAAGTTGGCTTTAATTATTCCCTGTTTAAATTATAATTAAATGAACCACCTATATAATCTGTCCAGCAGTGAACTCCGTATTGGGATCACAAATGGATAGTGGCTGTCCTCAAGGAGTTAAAAGTCTTATGCAGCACTCTACTACACCTGTTTGAAAGTCCATTTTCAAGCCCAAAGAATGTGAAATTTACAACAGACCCGTCATGCACAGGCTTTCTGAACATACCCTATAGCAACTATCATCATTTTAAAACAATTTAAGATTAAGAATTTAGCCTTAGACGGGAGCTAGAAAAACATGAGTTAATTAAACTGCATATTTTGAAAATGGAATTAGCCCCAAGCCCTGTTGGTAAAGGCTAAAGACCTTTTCAGAAAGCTTTTGCCAACTGCCACTTTACTTCTGGCCACCATCTTACAAATACATAGAGATGGCAGGCAAGATGTTTACTCCAAACTAAGAAAAACGTAATCAAACCACGCGTTCAGTGTTCGGATAACGGCGTGACCTTCCACAACAGAGATCGTTCCGTCACCACTTAAATCGTGGTTTCCAAGATTAAAAGAAATGTTAAATCTGGATGTTATGTGGGAGTAAACACACACACACACATCAAGATATAAAACTGTGTTTCGGCTTACGGCAATGTTTAGAGCAAAAAATGTTTAGTCTAAAAAATATACTCAGTTATTAGGAGATTCTCTTTAAGTGAGGCGGGATTGTGGGTTTTTCTTTTTACTCTACAATTATCGGTATTTCTGGGTTCCTACAATAAACTTGGAATTACCTACACGATCCTTAAAGAAGTGGAAACACCCACTCTCACACCCCAAGTAGTCGAGGCCCAGGAGGACTTGCTCCCCGCGCAGGTGCGTAGCGGGCCAGGCTGCCTCCCCGCAGCCACCTGCCGCCGCCCGAGATCCACATCCGGGGCCAGCCACAGGTGCGCGGGGAAGGCGCGGGCCGGGCTACCTCCGCCGCCGACTCCCGCCGGCTGGGTCAGCCACCCTAGAACCCCAAGCGCGCACCTCGGCGGGTGTAGGTGGGCGCGCCCAGAGGTGGCGCGGCCTCCGCGCCGCCTCAGGCCCTCCTGGCCCCCTCCGAGGTCAAGGAGTCCCCGAACTTGGCCACTTCGTTCACTGCCTCCCTGCCTCTGCTCCGGGCCATTTCCCTAGAGAGCGGTGCAAAGCGGCAAAGTGAGGAGGCTCCCTCCTCACTGTGCGAGCGGGGGCCTTCCCGTCGCCTCCAGCGCGCGGAGGGCCTGCGCTGCTGCAGCTCCGCGCCGTCCGCTCCAGACGGGAAAGGGCGGCCGGCCGCCCCTTCGTCACCATCTCCGTCTCGGATGCCGTGGGACGTCGCCACCAGGCCCCAGCCCATAACTCTGCTCCTTACCTTTCTGAGCAGCGGCCACCGCCGCGGTGGCCGCCGCGAGCAGGAGCCCGAACGCGAGGATCTGGGGGCGCGCCATACTGTGCGCGCACCGACGAGAGAAGCGCGAGGCGGGCTGGGGTCTCGCGGGAGGGAGCGCGGAGGGAGCGGGGCGCCGGGAGCCCGCGGACCGGCCTGGGATGCGATGGTCCGCGTCGGGAGGACGGCGGAGAGCTGCTCCCGGACCGTGGCGACGGTGCGAGCCCGCCGAAGAACTGCTCACTTTGCGCGCGCGGCGGGGCGGAGCGGACTTGCGGGACCTGGTGGCCCCGCCTCCCGGGCGCGGCCCCAGGCCGCACACCTCAGCCCGCAGGTCCCCGGCGATGAGTCACCGCCTGGGGGCGGGAGAGAGAGTGAGAGAGAAAGGAAGAGAGCAAGCTCCCCTCCCCCACACCTGGCGCGGGTTTTGCGGTGCCACCCCCTACCCAGGTGTACGCGGGCGGCGCCCCGCCCCACGCCCAGCAGGTGCTTCCTCCAGTGGCAGCGGGTGGGGGCTGGAGGGACGATGGGCTACGACCGGGACAGCCGGCAGGGACCCTTAGTAGCCACGGAGAAAGTTTGAGAAAATTGAGCCTTCCCTTTATCAGAAGGAGCAAGAGCAAGATTCTGAAACCTTGAAGAAATGGGGCCTGAAGGAAAGAGTGAAGGGTCTGGGGAGGCGGAAACTAAAATGGAATATTAAGGGAAGCAGGAGAACCGTCGGAACCACAGAACCACAATAAAAAAGTCGACCTTTGAACTTTACCTGGCAGTTTACTCCTTTGAAGCTAGAAAAGGAAACTCTCCCTGACTGTCAGGAGATGAAAAATCCGTGTGTTCTTTATAATTATTCTCATTCTTTTCCCGTTTTTTATAAGCATTTTTAGCACCTGAAGATGTAAGAAAATATGTTCCCGAAGCGCCAAATGCTGAGAACTGAGATGATTCCGGCTTTGATTAATATTGGAGAACAATGTTGATAGTTCTTTGAAAATACAGAGAGGGAGAAACGAAGGACAATAATTTATTTCAGTGCAAATGAATTCAAATGACAACATGCTATTATTACAGTCTTAAAATAATTGTAATGACTTGAGTGTTTTTAATGTTACTTGAACTAGCTGTAATATGGTAGCCTGTTTTTAAAAGGCTTTTTTCCTGAAAAAAAAAAAAAAAGACTTTTTTCTGTTTTAGAGATCATCGGAGTAAGTGCAAAAGAGGAAAGGTGAAAAAGCAATTTTAAGATTCAACTAAATTTGATTTTTACAAGTATATATCAAGTAAAAAATTATGCTTTTTTTAAAGCAATAATTTAAGTTGTATCCTCCTATTTCCAGTTGATTAATGTAAATAGTCACTGTGTGACAATGACTACCTGTATAATTTGAAATTTACTAGGACATTACATAAGCAGTTTAACTACTTGATTATTGACTTCATAAGGAAATCTTATCAATCTTTCAAATCTGTAAATCTGAGTTGCTAGACCTGGTTTTGGAACTTTATGATCTGTTCACTAATTTAAGTGAAAAGAATAGTATCAAATCAGGAACAAGTTATCAACCTGATTTTTGTTGTTTTTGCACTTTGGATATTTTCAGGAAGTTGCACACTGCCAACCCCCAAACTTTACATACTATTCCCAAGAATCTCATTGATTTTTGTGGCTTTATTTGCAAAATGTTCCATTGACAGTTTATCTAATCAAGAAGAACCTCATCTTCTTATAACTTGAAGGCTGTTTATTAAATTGTTCATCAAAATTAAGTGAATTGAGTAAATGATTATTAAATGACAAAATACCACGCTAATCTCTGACTCACTGTGTCTGAGTACACATCCACGATGATATTTATATTTTATTTAAACTTTTTTTGAAGTTTGTTTTATACTGAGAGATAGCACAAGCAGGGGAGGGGCAGAGAGAGAGGGAGAGAAAGAGAATCCCAAGCAGGTTCATGCTGTTAGTGTGGAGCCCCAACGTGAGGCTCAAACCCATGAAATGCGAGATCATGACCTGAGCTGCAACTGAGAGTCAGATGCTTAACTGACTGAGCCACCCAGGTGCCCCAAAATATTATCTATTTGTATAGCTCTTTAACACTTTGTAATTTCTCACTCACTGCTCAAAATTACTCTCATTTTATGCTTTGATTGTTAGTCTTTTGTGATTCCAGTGCCATATGGAAGAAATGTCAATATTTTTGCATGATTTCATACTCAGGTATACTCCTAAAACTATTCTCAAATTTTACAGATGTTGCTTTTAAATTTTGACAGAAACCAGTTTGATATGTAACATTTGACTAAGAAAGAAATATGACAAGATTAAAAATTAAACTTAAAAAAAGTTTATTTATTTTTGAGAGAGAGTGAGCAGGTAGGGGCAGAGAGAGAGGAAGACAGAGAATCCCAAGCGGGGTCTGCGTTGTCAGTGCAGAGTGTGATGTGGGGCTCTATCCTATGAGCCTGGGATCACGACCTGAACCAAAATCAACAGTCAGATGCTTCACCGACTGAGCCACCCAGGCACCCCAAAATTAAACTTTTCTGACCAAACTCCTGCACTCCATCAAATAAGAATCAAATTTGAAAGCCAACATCAGGGACTCCTGGGTGGCTCAGTTGATGGAGCCCCTGACTCTTGATTTTGGCTCAGGTCATGATCCCAGGCTCATGGGATCAAGTTCCAAGTCAGGCTCCGGGCTCTACATTCAGCATAGATTAAGATTCTCTCCCCCCGCCGCCCCCCCCAGTCCCTCTTTCCCACTCTCATGCTCTCTCCTGAAAAAACAACAATATCAAAGCCAAAGAATGGATAGGAAGAGAGAGAAAGCAGCTAATAAAAATTTAATGGGTGGGGGACCTGAGTGGCTCAGTCATTTGGCATTAGACTCTTGATATTGATTCAGGTCATGATCTCACCGTTGGTGGGATCAAGCCCTACATCAGGCTCTGTGCTGCTTGGGATTGTCTCTCTCTCTGCCTCTCTCCTGCTTGCATACACACACACTATCTCTCAAAATAAATAAACATTTTAAAAAAATTAATGCGGGGGTGCCTGGGTCACTCAGCCAAACATCGACTTCGGCTCAGGTTGTGATCTCGTAGTTCGCGAGTTCAAGTCCCACATTGGGCTCTGTGCTGACCGCTCAGAGCCTAGAGCCTGCTTCAGATTCTGTGTCTCCCTCTATCTCTGCCCCTCCCCTACTTGCACTGTGTCTCTCAAAAATAAATATAAAAAAAAATAAATAATAAAAATAAAAAAATTAGTAATAGAAAATATTGATTGAATAGGGATTTGATTATGACTTATTTCTTGACTATGTAAAGGGTACTTCTAAAGCAAAAATGTATCATTAAATATAATTAGCATTGGAGAAAAGAATCATGGGACTTAAAAAACAATTAGAAGTGCTCTTTAAGAATATTACCTAGCTAATAACCTATAGTAGTTTCTTCACATAGGTTTTAGAGTGTATATATGTGTGTGTGCACATACTCATGCACACACACATGTAATATGTGAATTTAATAAAACCTTAAATGGGATAAATGTTATTCTTGCAGATGGCTAAAAGGAAGTATAGTGTGTAAACGTTTACTATAATGTTTACTAGTTCTTAAAATTTTTGATATTTCATGAGTAATATATTAGTAGAAAACAAAATTGTAAATTTGAGCCCCACGTTGGATGTAGAGATTACTTAAAAATAAAATCTTTAAAAAAAGGAATGAATGGGGCCCCTGGGTGGCTCAGTAGGTTAAGCATCCGACTTCAGCTCAGGTCATGATCTCACGGTTTGTGAGTTTGAGCCCCACATCGGGCTCTGTGCTGACAGGGTGGAGCCTGTCACCTGCTTCAGATTCTGTGTCTCCTTCTCTCTCTGCCCCTCCCCTACTTGTGCTCTGTCTCTCTCTGTCTCTTAAAAATAAATAAATGTAGGGGCGTCTGGGTGGCTCAGTCGGTTCAGCGTCCGACTTCAGCTCAGGTCGTGATCTCACGGTTCATGGATTCAAGCCCCACATTGGGCTCTGTGCTGACAGGTTGGAGCCTGGCACCTGCTTCTCTCTCTACCCCTTCCCCACTGGCACTTTGTCTCTCTCTGTCTCGCAAAAGTAAATAAATGTTT
Organism: Cryptoprocta ferox; assembly: GCA_028646485.1. NCBI lineage: Eukaryota > Metazoa > Chordata > Mammalia > Carnivora > Eupleridae > Cryptoprocta > Cryptoprocta ferox. Next base: position 62,557,709 of record CM053576.1, on the reverse strand, counting down.
AAAAGTAAATAAATAAATGTAGAAAAATAAAAAATAAAAAAAGAATGAATAATTGAAGTCCCTCTTGAACACTACCCAGCAAACCTCTCTCTCTCCTAGATAATTATTGTTAAATGGTTTGGTGCTAATTCTATTCACATATCCTAAAGAACTGGGTTTCATAGGGTGTCCTCTTGATAAAATGGAGATATTACTTAGTTTTGTTTAGGTTTATAAAACTAGTTTGCATTTGTATATTCAGAACCCACCATAATATATACACATGTATGTGTATAATTTTTATCAAGTGTCATTTTATCTGTCATTAAAAAAGTTAACTTTGTCTCCAAATAAAATCTTCTAGCCCCTAACCATGAAAAACCTGTTTTTTATATCTTTTGACCCTTGAAATTCTTTTATAAAATATAAAGCACTACATAATAAGTACTTAGTACACTGTTTAGTACATTAATATGTAGATACTTATTAGGTGATATCTATTGTAATTAAAAATAATAGTAGATTTTTACTTTTATCAAATAAATGCATGTACATAGTATAAAAGTCAAATAGTACTATAAGGTTTAAAATAAAAACCAGAAGCTCCCTTCCCCACCCTGAGTCCTGTTCCACTAGAGGCAATCGCTTTCTTCAGCTGCTTTTTCTCCCCAGCTTCACATGGTATGTGCTCATATCCTACTGTACAAGACAGTTTCCTCTTACAAAGTTCTCTCACATGCGTCTCTCCATTATTATTTATGTGGAAATCGTCCCACTTTTTGTTGTCTTCTCAATATTTTCTTCTAGAACTTTCATCGTTTTAGCTGTTAAGTTTAGATCTATTATCCATTTCAAGTCAATTTTTATGTATGCTACGAGATAAAAGTCAAAGTTTTTGACCACCTGGGCTGGGACCTCATCTGTGGTAACATGGCTAACCGTACCAGGAAACCGTTCAAGTGCCTCATTCAGGGAAATGGTGAAGAAAATTGAAATAACCCAGCACACCAAGTACACTTGTTCCCTCTGTGCAAAACCAAGATGAAAAGATGAGCTGTGGGGATCTGGCATTGTGGGTCCTTCATGAAAACGTTCACTGGTGGTGTCTGGATCTATAACAAACACTATTTTTGCTGTCACAAGTAAAATCTGCCACCAGGAGCCTGAAGGAATTGAAAGACCAGTGGAAGCTCCACCATTTGAAATACTGATGGCCTATAATAAATACGTTAATTTATGTTAAAAAAAAAAGAGTTAAGGATTTTGTGTGTGTATTTGTTTTGTTTTGTTTTGTTTAACTCATATGTCTGGCTAGTTGTTCCAGCCCCAGACAGTGAAAAAACTACCATTGCCACTTATCAAAACTCAGTTAACCATATGTGTATGGGATTGATGTCTAAACTCTGGTTTCTTGATGTACCTGCCTGTCCTTGCTCTAGTACTGCACCACCTTGGTTAAGGTGGTGTTGACATCAAGGAGCAGAAGCCCTCCAATGTTGTGGTTTTTTTTCAACGTTGTTTGAGCTATTCTTGGTCCTTTGCATTTCCATATACATCTTAGACTACACTTGTCAATTTCTATGAAAAAGCCTGCTAGGATTTTGATTGGGATCACATTAAATCTATATATCAAATTTAGGGAGAATTAACATTTTAGTCATCATATTGAGTTTTCTAGTCTATGTTCATGGTCAATCCATTTATTTAGACCTCACTTAATTTCTCAAAATATTTTTTCATTTTCAGTGTAAAGATCTTATGCATAGTTTGTTAAATTTAACCATAAGCATTTCATCTATTGATGATATAGCTGATCCTTGAACAACACAAGGTTTAGGGGTGCTGACGCTCAACAGTCAAAAATCCCCAGTGTAACTTTTGACTCCCCCAGAACCTAACTACTAATAACCTACTGTTGACAGAAAGCCTTATCAGTAACATAAACAGTTGATTAACATAATTGTATATGCTATATGTATTAGATACTGTATTCTTACAATAAAGTAAGGTAGAGGAAAGAAATGGTATTAAGAAAATCATAAGGAAGAGAAAATACATTTAAAGTACTATACGATAAAAAATTTTTTTAATAAAGTACTGTAAAAAAATCCACTTATAAGTGGACCTGTGCAGTTCAAACTCATATTAATCAAGGGTCAATTGTATTATAAATTCATATTCCAGTTGTTCATTACTGTTATACATAAATACAACGTATTTTTATATATTGACCTTATATTTGTCAATCTTGCTAAATCCATTAGTAGATCTAGCAGCTTTTTTTGTGTGTAGATTCTTAGGCTCTGATATGTACACAATCATGTCATCTTCAAAAAAAGTTTTACTTCTTTCTTTTTAATATTATTTATTGTACTGACTAGGATCTTTAGTTTAATATTGAATGGAAATGATAAAAGTAGACATTCTTGCCTTATTTCTGATTCTAGAGAGAAAGCATTCAATTGTTTGATATAAAGTATTATATTGGCTGCAGGTTTTTTATTATGGATGCCCTTTTACAGGTTGAAAAAAATTTTTTAATTCTAGTTTCCTGGGAGTATCATAAATGGGTGTTAAATTTTCTTTTTAAGATTTTATTTTATTTTAACTGTTTTTATCTATTTAATTACTTTTTTTAAATGTTTCTTTATTTTTGAGAGAGAGAGAGACAGAGATAGAGCAGGAGCAGGGGAGGGCCAGCGATAGAGGGAGACACAGAATCCGAAGCAGATTCTAGGCTCTAAGCTGTCAGCACAGAGCCTGATGCAGGACTTGAACTCATGAACTACAAGATCATGACCTGAGCTAAGCTGGACGCTTAACCAACTGATACACCCAGGAGCCCCTGTTTTTATTTATTTTTGAGAGAGAGTGCGAGCAGGGAAGGGACAGAGAGGGGGGACAGAGAATCGGAAGTGGACGTGATGTGGGGCTGGAACTCGTGAACCACGAGATCCTGACCTGAACAGAAGTCGGACACTTAACAGATTGAGCCATCCAGGCACCCCTAAGTTTATTTACTTTGAGAGAGAGAAAGAGAAAGAGAGAAAGAGAGAGAGAGAGGAAGAGAGAGAGAGAGAGAAAGCTCAAGCAGGGAAGGAGCAGAGAAAGAGAGAGAGAGAAAGGATCCCAAGCCTAACATGGGGCTCGAACCCACGAACTGTGAGATCATGACCTGAACCAAAACCAAGAGTTGGGTGTTCAACTGACTCAGTTGACTGGGAAAGAGGAGGAGTTGGGAAAGGAGCACTGAGGGGCAATGGCCAAAGAAGTAGCAATAAGCTAGGAGGAGTGTCACAGAAGCCAGGAGAAAATGGTTTTCAAAAGATAGTTAATGGTCAGCTATACTGAATGCCACTGAGAAGTCAATAAGATGATATAGAATGGTCCATTAGATTTTGGTAATTTCGGCAGAATCATGGTGAGCATGGCGAGAAATTGACAGGAAATAGTAATCGAGGAGAAAACACATGCAGATGAGTCTTGCAAAATATTTTCCAAGGGGATGAGGAAAATGGGGTAGTGGAATGAGAGACACGAAGAGTCAAGGGAGGGACTTATTAATTTGAGGGATGGCACAATGTGTTTACATAGTGATGGAAATGATCCAAGAGAGAGGGGGATTGCTGATGTAGGACAGAAGAGGAGTAGGTGAGGGAGGGGCATCCTGGAGAAAGGGAGAAGGGAGAGAGAATGGGACCCAGAGTGGAAGGGCTAGCCCTTGGGATGACCATGGATGGCTTTCCTCTTCCATAAGAAAGATGGAGGCAGACACAGACACAGCAGCTAATGGGCTGTGAGAAAATGAAAGTTCCGTTCTGACACTTCTGTCTTATCATGGATGTATGTGGCGAGGTCACCAGTTGAAAGAAGGCTGTGAAGATGAGATGTGAGAGTTATTAGTTTTAATTTTCATTTTGACATAATTTTAGATTTACAGAAGAGTTGAAAATACAGTACAGAGTTCCCATATGCCCTTTACCCAGTTTCCCCTAGGGTTAACATCTTACATGCATAGACCTTAACATTGGTATGATATTATTACCAATGCTACAGACTTTATTCAGAATTTCCCAGTTTTTCCACTAATGACCTTTTACTGTTCCAGGTTCTGATCTAAGATCCCATACTGCATTTAATCATCCTATCTCCTTAGTCTCCTTCAATCTGTGACCATTTCTCAGTCTTTCCCTTTCTCTGATGACTTTGATGCTTTTAAAAAGTGCTACTGCTCAGTACTCTTTGGTATAGTACCATTTTGTGGAATGTCTCTCAGCTGGGGTTTGTCGGATATTTTCTCGTGAGAAGAGTTCATGGGTTTGGGGAAGAATGCCACAGAGGTGTTAGGCCCCCCTCATTGAATCATATCCAGGGTACACGATATCAAGCTGATTTGTTACCAGCATGCTTTATTACTTGGATCACTTGAATCACAGTGTTAAGGTAGTGTCTGCCAGGTTTTCCCACCATAAAGTGGCAATGTTTCCCTTTTCCACTCCATTCATTTGAAACCAGTCTCTATGTCTAGCCCACAGTCAAGGGGAAGGAAATGAAGCACCACCTCCCACATGGAGGAATACAATTTGTGGGCCTATGTCAAAACCATCAGAATTATTTTTTTTTATTTTTTTTACATTTATTTATTATTGAGAGACAGAGAGAGACAGAGCATAAATGGGGGAGGGGCAGAGAGAGAAGGAGACACAGAATCAGAAGCAGGCTCCAGGCTCTGAGCTAGCTGTCAGCACAGAGCCCGACATGGGGCCCAAACCCACAAACCTCAAGATCATGACCCGAGCCGAAATTGGTCGCTCAACCAACTGAGCCACCCAGGTGCCCCCAGAATTATTTTTAAAAAACCTATCAGTGGGTGCCTGGGTGGCTCAGTCAGTTAAGCGACCGACTCTTGATTTCGGCTCAGGTCATGATCTCACAGTTCGTGAGTTGAAGACCTTCATTGGGCTCTGCACTAACAGTGTGGAGCCTGCTTGCGATTCTCTCTCTCCCTCCCCTGCTTGCATTCTCTCTCTCTCTCTCAAAATAAACTTTAAAAAAAAACTTTAAAAAATCAGAGTTATGATAAACATTCTGGGGGAGATACTTTGCAGCTATTAAAGCTTTGCAGTATGGAAGATTTTTATTAATTTTTCTTAATGTTTATTTATTTTGAGAGAGAGAGAGACAGAGTGTGAGATGGGGAGGGGCAGAGAGAGAGGGAGTCACAGAATCCGAAGCAGGCTCCAGGCTCTGAGCTGTCAGCACAAGGCTTGATGTGGGGCTCGAACTCATGACCCATGAGATCATGACCTGAGCTGCAGTCAGACATCTAATTGACGAAGCCACCCAGGCACCCCTGCAGTGTGGAAGTGTGGAAGATTTTCAGGAAAAAAAGGAAAAAATGAGAATGTCATTTTACTGTTTTATTTAAAAAAAAATTTTAGGGCAAAATCTCTGACAAATCTATCATCTATCTATCTTCTATCTATCTATCTATCTATCTTTTTACTGATCTCTACACTCAATGTGGGGCTCAAACCCACAACCTCAAGATTAAGAGTCATAAGTTTTTCCAACTGAGCCAGCCAGACACCCCTGAGAACATCACTGTAGCATGGGACAGTGAATTTCCTGGAAAACTTGTATTTGCCAGGCACTGCAGAGTGTTCCTTTGAGATTTCAGGTCACAATTCAAAGTGAAATCAATCACCTACATGGTGTGATTTTCTCTAGCAATAACTGGCTGCTTGGGTGCAAGCTCTGAGAGCCAGGGAGGTGGGGTCAACAGAATCAGATATCCCAAGCCAACAGGACAGACAAGAGAAGGATGAGATTAGTGTGGAAGGTATTTGCAAAAGTGGGATGGCAGTGCTGGGCCATGGCACCTAAGCAAGTCTGGGAAGTAAAGATGACAGGAGCCAGAAGTATCTGTCAGACAAGGGTGAAGAACCATGACAACAGCTCGCAAGTGAGGAGCCTAAAGGGTAAGGGATGACCACAAGGGATTTGAAGCAGCTGGATATTCAGAAGGATTAAAGAAATAGTTTGGAAATGACAAGCAGAACACCTAGTGCACCCCCTGGCCCTGAGGTGCCTGGGAGATGAGGGGAAAAGTAAAAGCAGCTTCCACCTGGGAAGGAGGCCAGGTTCACTCACCGCCTAGAGGTGGAGGGGATGGTCAAAGAAGGGGAGGTTACCAGGATGTTTGATGGTGCAAAGCAGGAGTCAAGAAGGGTGCAGTGGGAGAGTTTGGGGAGGGCAGAGAAAAGGGACTGGATCAGATTAGGTGGTAAGCCCAGGTGTACTGGGACGAATGGCCCATGTGATATTGGGTAACCTAGAAGGCTTGTCCTTCTGGCAGTGACTGAGTCAAATGAGGTATAGGACATGGTCTGACTAGCCTGACAGGCTCTCGCAGGGAAATGGGAAATCAGCCTGAGCTGTGTAGATTTGGAATATTAATACAAAGGTCAAGGAACTTCAGGATGACTGCCCTGCCCTGCAGAGTAGAGTAGTGGGTGGTGGCAATCTTTGTAAGGAGGGGTGGAAGTGCTCTCTCTGGCAGGATATGGTGAAGTGGGGGCTCTGAGGTAACCAATCTTAGCTTAATAACCACCTAGATGATTGAGTCACAGTCATTAATAAGTACTGGGCATTTACTTTGTATATGAATTAACCATTCAACACTGAGAAAGAATACAGTGTTCTTTCTCTGAGAAAGGAATTGGTTGGCTCGAGAAATTGTATTGTGGTCTAGACAGAAAGAACTAGACTGTGGCAAACAGATGGACCTTAACCCTCGTCTTATCGGGATCAGAGAAGGGTGGGGTCTTTATGATGGGTCGTTTACAGTGTATGCAAAGCCCTGATGAAACCTGAGAGCTTATTTTAGACATTGTTCAAGTTTAATGACATCTCTGACGCAACTAAGTATACATACACAGTTCTGAGGAAGTTTTCTCTCCTGGTAACTGGCCACAGTCAAACAGGACTGTCGCCTGGGTTCTCATGTTGCTGGCTGAGAATGAACACATTGGCAGCTCGCAAGGCATGAGAGGAACACAAAAAGGGAAATTACACATTTCCATCGCTCTCCTTTCTGGAATTATCTGTATGTCCCGATAGGGACACGGAGATGTCCCTAGAAAATCAAGGTGTGTGATAAGAATGAACTAAATATCATGAACTTAATTTCACCGGCACTCCTACTCAGGATGAATGAGTTATCAATTACATGAGCTGTCATGGCCCAGCTGAACCACATGTAACGTACATCACTGTGTACAATACTGACGCAGAATGTACCCAGTCTGATAATGTCCCTGGGAGTTCTAGGCTGTTCGCTGTCCTAGTGCTAAGGATCAGCAGTCATTGAGAACTGAGTGCATTAGAGGGAGAATTATGGCCATGAATTGGTAGAAGGAAGTGAAAGAAGGAAATAAAGGAGTGTGGACAGAGGAAGGAGGATATGTACACCTCTTTGTTGGTTCCTTGTTTAAAAAAAAAAAAAGAAGGGAAAATCCAGAAGTCTGTAGAGAAGTCTGTGAACCAATAAAGTAATGACCACATTTCCATTTCCATGCAGGATTTATTAGACCAAAAAGATAGCAAAAAAATATAGATATAGATGATATAGATATAGAGATATAGAATAGCTTGTGGGTCTAAATGCTACAAATAGTTCATAGAATATCTCAAGCTGGTAAAGGGTTAGTAAGCCATCTTGACATGGAACCATCTTGACATCTTGACATGGAGGACATCACACTTTGCTCCTATCATTGGGTGCAAAAGGCTTTGTAGGAGAAAGCAGTGGGTCCATTGAACGGCAATCACTAACCAGTGGAATTACAGAGTATATGGAGTATAGATAAGAATGCAGGAATAGCTTGGCTTATACGTCACCCGAGCAGTTCACTCCTATAGAAATCATCTGCTGGAAATGTGCAGGTAAGTTTTTTTGATGCATGTTATTGGCCACACAATGGGGACAAAAATGTGAAAGCTGGCCTATAAGAAGGCTCTAGGGGCTCCAAAATTACCTACGGAGAATTGGATTTCAGAACCAATGGGCAAGGAGGGAAGATAAAATGATTCAGTTTTAATCAACCATCAAACTAAGAGGCTCCATACTAGTTCTGTGGAGATTCAGATTCAGGTTCAACAAGACAGGGGTCTTAGGTTTCTTGGTCCTCATGCCTTCCCTTGAGGAGCTTCTAACTTCAGGGGTGACACAGATACCCACACAGAGAACTCAGTACACAAAATTAATAATATCAGAATTGGTCTGACTACTCTCCAGTTCTAAACTATTATAAGTGTTAATGACACAAATTACTTTCTTTTTTGCAGCTTATTTTTTAGCTTCTTCTTACCCTTGAAGGCTTTCAGAGCCTTATTTGGATACTTGTCAGAAATCTTCATCACCAGGATGCCTGGGTGGCTCAGTCAGGTTAAGCGTCCCACTCTTGATTTCGGCTCAGATCATGATTTCACGGTTCATGGGATCGAGCCCCGTGTTGGGCTCTGCACTGACAACGTGGAGCCTGCTTGGGATTCTCTCTCTCCCTGCCCCTCTCTCTACTCTTTTGCAGCTTGCTCATGCTCTCTCTCTCAAAATAAATAAATAAATACTTAAAAAAAAAAAAAAGAAATCTTCCTCACCAGTTAGTTAGTTCAGCTGACCATCTGGAAAGGAAGAGAAGGGGCATTTGGTAAGCATTCACATGTGCTTTCTTCACATTATCTTAATTACTCTTCACAGAGACTGTCACTTATTTCGATTTTACAAATGAGAGACCTGGCTAAGCACAGTTCAGTAACGCCCAAGCTCCAGTGAATGGTTGGTAAATGGCAGGGCTGAGGCCTGACCCTACCTCTGTGCAACTCCAATACTCTTTCCTCACCCCACACAGTTTCCATGCTACCTACCCTAAGAGTTATGTCTTAGCAGTCACAAACCTAGAGACATATTTGTATATCAGATAAGCTCTTGTACTTAATAATTTGATTGATTCCCAAAGCAGCTTTTAGTTAGGGGCTCACCTTTACAGGGGCCTTCATTCTTTGAAATGGGATATCATACTTTCTAGCCCAAGGGCTATAAAATATTTGTACTTTGCTTACTTCTTGTAAAAACGCCCAGAAGAATCAAAGTAATAAAGCAGCCAAGACCTTGTAACCACAGGAAACTACCTGCCCTGTCTGCTTCTTCCTGGGGGTTGGTAGAAGAGAGGGGACCTGCCCGGTATCCATAACCCCCACTCACTTTGGGATGCTGCTGACTTCTGACCCCTAGTAAACACTTCATAGAAAAAAAGAAATCCTGGATGTATCTATGTGGAAGCACCGAAGCATAGGTATGCTGCGCATGGGCGTAGGTTACGTTTATGTACAGATTGCTCAGAATCCAGAAACTATGTTGGTTGTGGGACAAGAGCCATACTACATCGACCCATCCTCCCAACATTCTGGCGGGAAGTTCCAGATGGCAACTTGAGTTAATAAAACCCTCCGGTTCCCCCAGACATTGTTTTCTCCTCTGTTCCCCGTCCCTTTGGTTCTCATTGCGATTTCAAAGAGATCAGCAGTTATTTCTGAAAAGAGGACCAGCCTAGCTCTTCATCACCACTCAGACAGTGCTCTGTCTGATCTTGGATCAGTCACTCGTCTGCCTTGATCAGATGGGAATTCACTCTAAAACTTGGTTCCTATCTAGCAGTGTTGCTCAGTTTGTGTAGGCTCTATACTACAGATAGAGTCTGGTTGTGTGAAGATGTACTCTAGCCCAGTTGGACATTCCCTGCCCCACCCCACAGAGACCCAGCCCAGTGGACTCATGCTCTACACTCCCTCCTTTGTCTGTCACTGATGTCCTTGGGCTTTCACCTAATTCACACCCCAAAATGGGACCCTAAGTTCTCCGGCCCTTTCCCTGGACTCAATCCTAGGCCCAGGCTCCCTGCTAGGAAACTATTTAAGACCAGGTGGTAGTGATGGCAACCTCCCAGGTTAGATATTTACATTGGAAAAAAAAAAGTTTTTTAAAATGTTTACTTATTTAAAAAAAATGTTTACTTACTTTTGAGAGAGAGAGACAGGGCGTGAGCAGGGTAGGGACAGAGAGAGAGGGAGACACAGAACCCGAAGCAGGCTCCAGGCTCTGAGCCTGACGTGAGGCCTGAACCCACAAACCATGAGATCATGACCTGAGCCAAAGTTGGACACTTAACCTGCCACCCAGCCATCTTGATATTTACATTTTAATATAGCCCTCTTGGAGACAATGTTTTATCCAAAAGAGATAAGTGAGGGGGCGCCTGGGTGGCTCAGTCGGTTAAGCGTCCGACTTTGGCTCAGGTCATGATCTCGTGGTTTGTGAGTTTGAGCCCTGCATCGGGCTCTGTGCTGACAGCTCAGAGCCTGAAGCCTGCTACAGTTTCTATGTCTCCCTCTTTCTGCTCCCCCCCCACCCCCATACACACAAACACACACACTCTCTCTCTCTCAAAAATAAATAAACATTAAAAGTTTTTTAAAAAAAGAGATAAATGATGGTGGGATTCTTAGGCACCGAAGTTGGTTTTGAGGGAGGCCTTGAGACTGCAGGCTCCTTCGGTACCTGTCAGATCACCTCACTGAAGCACAGGGCTGGCAGGGGATTAATTTGTTTACTTAATACATATTTACTAAGCACTTAGGTTATTTAATTTAAATTATCCAACTCTGTGCTAACCATTGGTGCCCAGGAAGTAAAAGACCTGGGCCCTGTTCTCAAGAACCTCCAGTGCAGTTGGAAGAGATCAGAAACATACATGAAGTTAAAAAATGGGGGTGGCTGGTTGGCTCAGTTGGTAGACCATGAGACTTTTAATCTAAGGGTTGTGACTTCCAGATCCATGATGGGCACGGAGCCTACTTAAAATTAATAATAATAATAATAATAATAATAAACAGCTACATATTAACACCAGACAATAAAATTGGACTACAGCACTGAGCTTTTCAGAAGAAAGATACATTATGGTGCCCAAACCCATCATGAATCTAGGGTATGAGGAGTCCTTAAACTAATCTCCAGAAGAATCTTTCAGGGGATGTTAAATTTGCTTTTCTTTAGGCTCCAAAGTTGGGTCTGAATCTTCTGAGCACCAAGGAAAATGATTATTATTTGAACACATTTATAGCAGATCAACAAGAAAGCATTTCAGCTAAGCGAGCACTTCGGCTAAAAATGAATCATCATCATTATATTTTAATTTCTCATGCAAGTCCAGTTTTAACAAATGGTAATAATTTGGACCTTAAACTACAACATTTCAATAATTTGTGAAATCATAACTAGCATATATGCATTAACTCATCGAATGCTGTTGTCAGCCATAAAGTTTATGTCTTAGTCATGAAAACAGACAGAAATGTTTATTTCTGTATCAGATAAATCCTGGCACTTAATAACTTGCAACTGATTCCAAAAGGAGCTTGCAATTGGGTGCTGATCTTTACAAGGGATGTTAATTTTTTTATTAACCATTACATTTTTAATTATGTGTAGGTGTCCTTTGCTTATTTAAAAATTTTTTAATGTTTATTTATTTTTGAGAGAGAAAGACAGACAGACAGAGCACGAGTGGGGAGTGGGCAGAGAGAGAAGGAGACACAGAATCTGAAGCAGGCTCCAGGCTCTGAGCTGTCAGCACAGAGCCCAATGCAGGGCTCAAACTCACGAAACTGTGAGACCATGACCCAAGCCCAAACCAAGAGTCTGATGCTCAACTGACTGAACCACCTAGGCACCCTGAAATCTTAATGGTTTTTAAAATCAGTTTTTATAACCACTTATGTGACAATACTTTGTCATATTTATAGACAAGTGCTTTTCCCAGTTTGTTGTTTGACTTGTAATTTTATATTTTGGATTTACAGAAGATTTATATTTTCATATAGTCACATCTATCGGCCTTTTTTAAAGGTTTTTTCCTTCCATTATCATTATTCTTAGGAAGAGATTTCTCATCCAGAAAGCACATAACTATTTGATAAATTTTTCTTCTATTTCTTTTAATGTTTATTTTTGAGAGAGAGAGAGAGAGAGAGAGACAGAGTGTGAGTAGGGGAGGGGCAGAGAGAGAGAGAGGGAGACACAGAATCCAAAGCAGTCTCCTGCTCTAAGCTGTCAGCACAGAGTCCAAAGTGGGACTCGAACCCATGAATCGCAAGAGCATGACCTGAGCCAAAGTCGGACACTTAACCTACTGAGCCACCCAGTGGCTGCCTCTCCTCTAGTTCTTAAAAATGGTTTTATATTTGGGACAGCTGGGTGGCTCAGTTGGTTAGAAGTCTGACTCTTGATTTTGGCTCAGGTCCTGATCTCACAGTTGTGAGATGGAGCCCCACATCTGGCTCTACACTGGGCATGGAGCCTGCTTAGGCTCCTCTCTCTCTGTCTCTGTCTCTCTGTCTCTGTCTCTCTCTCCCCCCTCTCCCCCTGCTCCTCCCTCAAGCTCACTCTCTTTCCCTCTCTCTCTCTCAAGAAAACAAATGATTTTATATTTGCAATAATTCTTTAATACATATAGACTTAATCTTGGGACATGACATGAGGTCAGAATTTAAATTAATACAATCAAAATAACATATTTTTCAATATCATTAGCTGAATTATTCATCTCTAACAGAAACATGATGATTGTCTTTTGAAAAATTTTTTTTAACATTTATTTTTGAAAGACAGAGAGACAGAGTGCAAATGGGGGAGGGGCAGAGAGAGAAGGAGCCAAGAATCCTAAGCAGTCTCTAGGCTCTGAGTTGTCAGCACAGAGCCTCTGTGGGGCTCAAACCCACCAAGTGTGAGATCATGACCTGAGCCGAAGTTGGATGCTTACTTAACCAACTGAGCCACCCAGGCGCCCCAGATAATTGTCTTTAAAAAAATTTTTTTGTGTGTGTGTTTACTTATTTTGAGAGAGAGAGAGTGCAGGAGCACACAGAGGCAGGGGAGGGAGAGTGGCAGAGAGAGAGGGAGGGAGAGAGTCCCAAGCAGGCTCCGTACTATCAGTACAGAGCCCCATTTTGGGCTTGATCCCAGGAAACATGAGATCATGACCTGAGCTGAAATCAAGAGTCGGACACTTAACAGACTGAGCCACCAGGTGCCCCATGATGCCTGTCTTATCAGTAAGTTCTGATCTTAGTCTAATGGCATTTTATTAATTTGCATTCACTTGTACACAGTTCTACATTCTTTTTCCATTTTTACATATACATTAGCTTTATTTACCCAATAGTGAATTTCTTGACTAGAAACGCTGTTTTACTTAATCACCTATCTTTTTAATCACTGTTTACTGGATTACCTGCAGTGCCAGGCAATGGGGATCTTAAGAGGGACAGTCTGTGTAAGGAACTCACAGTCCAGGACTCGGGCAGGTTGAGATGATGACAGTAAAGAGAAAGGGTATGGTATAGAAATGTCAAGGTGCCAGGAAAGCAGAGACAGCTCTCCCTACAGAGGAGGAGCTGCTCAAATGGTTCTGGAGGTGAACAGGAATTTGTCAGGCAACAAGTGGGGAAGGAGCATTTGGAACAGAGGGAACAGTTTGCACAGAAGTTTAAAGATGGGGAACCTGAAAGTAGTTGCCTATAGAGAGATCACACAGTGCCTACAGGGAGATGGGGGGGGGGGGGTTGGGGCTGAAGGTAAAGGCCAGATGATAGGGGACTTTGGATTTTATCCAAGTGATGACTAATCCAGGGAGTGATGTGGTCAGAGGTGTGGAGTAATTTCTTTCTTTTGTAATGATACAGAAGACTGATTGGAGGGGCAGAGGACTGAGACAAGAGAGACCATGTAAGAGGAGAGATCAAACAATGGCCTGAACTGACGTTGGCAGGGTGTTGGTCCTGGAGAAGAGGGTGCAAACCTATGAGAGGCTTGGGAGGTAGCATCAACAGGATGTAGAAGATAAAAAAAAAAAAAGAGGAGCGATTTAGAATGACTCTACTCTCAGGACTTGGTGATGGGGTAAATGGTTGTCCTATTTACAGAGACAAGGAGTGAAGGGGAGGGAGCAGGTTTGGTGGTGGATTCCAAGGAGAGGGTGAGTTCATATCTGACTCTGAGGTGCTCCATTTACATCTAGGTACAGATATCTAGGATACTTGAAAACACATGTCTGGGGCTAAGAAGAAAGTTTTGGAATAGGTATATGGATAGATATTAGAGTCTTCAGCATCTAAGGTCATAATTGGAATTATAAGTGCATATAAATTAAGCAGCCAGGCAGAGAAGAAAAGAAAGTTGATACTGAATCTCTGGGAACACCAATATTTGAGGGATAGATGGAGGACATAGACCCCTCAAGGAATATTGAGAAGAGGCAATTAGAGGGCTAAACTAGCAGAAGACAGTGGGGCTGTGGAAACTAGGGCAGAGACATTTTCACAAAGGAGGGAATAGTGGGGGCGCTTGGCTTGCTCAGTCAGTTAAGTGTCCGACTTCTGCTCAGGTCATGATCTTGCGGTCTGTGAGTTCGAGCCCTGCATTGGGCTCTGTGGTGACAGGTCAGAACCTGGAGCCTGTTTCAGATTCTGTGTTTCCCTCTCTTTCTGCCCCTCCCTCGGTCATGCTCTGTCTCTCTTGCTCTCAAAAATAAATAAAACATAAAAAAAAAAAAAGGAGGGACGAGTTCAATCGGCAGAGTTCAAGCTAAGGCAAGGCAGAGTTCTTGCTAAGGCAAGAACTAAACTTGTTCATTATGTTTGGACACCCAGAGGTTGTGATGATCTTAGCAAGAGAGGTTTCAGTGGAGTTTGGGGGCAGAATATGGAGGAGGTGGGCATGAATGGGACATGAAGAGGTAGAGCCTCTCCCTGACTTTGGAGTGAAAACTGGAGGAAGATATTCTTCAGTTCTACCAACATTTATTTGAGAACCTACTATGCATCAATTGTTAGGCTGACAACACGGTGGGGTGAGGAAGGGAGAGAAATGAAGGAGATAGAGTCATTGACGTTGAGAAATGCTTGTGCTAATGAAAGAGACAACAGTAATACACTAAGATAAGTGCTGGGGTAGGGGTGAGCCCACCAAGGAGGAACAGAGGAAGAATGAAGATGTGTGGGAATAGCGTGAGATGAAGATGCATTTAATCAGGGCACCTGGCAACACCTGTATCCTGGTCCCAACTAGCCAGCCCTTCCTACAGCCACTCATGTCCTTCTCTAACTCATTCTTTATGCAACAACCAGAGGAATCTTCCCAAACCCAAATCTGATTATCCCATCCCCATTCCAGTGGCTTACTGTTGTTTTAAGTATAAAATCCTAATTCCTAACATGACCAAGGCCCTCATGGTATGGTCTCTGCCTCCCTTCCCTGCCTCTCTGGGCCTTTGTCACTCTAGCCCTGCTCTTTTCCTCTGCTCCTCCAGCACACTGTGTTCCCATTTGCCCCTTCCTCCCCCTACAAGGCTTTGTGCTTGCTTTGCCCATCCCTCCCATCTGAAATATTTTGCCCCCTCAGTTTTGTCTAATCAATACCTACTTATCCTTCAGATATCAGCATGACACTGTTTCCTCAAAGAAACCCTTTTTTAATGTTTATATATTTTTGAGAGAGACAGACAGACATACAGAGTGCAAGCAGGGGAGAGGCAGAGAGAGAAGGAGACACAGAATCTGAAGCAGGCTCCAGGCTCTGAGCTGTCAGCAACAGGGCCTGATGCAGGGCTCGACCTCACACACCATGAGATCATGACCTGATCCAAAGTTGGATGCTTAACTGACTGAGCCACCCAGGCGCCCTCAAAGAAACCTTACTGACCCTGAAAGGTCTGATCCTCCTGGAGTCCCAAGTAGCCCTCCTTTATTGTACTTTTTGCTGATGTAATTTTGAATTTGGGGGATCATCTGAACAATGTCCATCTCTCATACCAGACTATGAGCTCTGTAAAGCAAGGAACAGGTCTTGTTGTCCATGATATCTTCAGCAATTAATGCACTGCATTATGTAGACAATAAATATGTTGTAAGTAAGGCTTTGGCCTTAAAAACCCAAGTTCTAGGAGGATCTAGTGAGTGAAGGTAGACCATATGAGGAACCACTTCTGCCTGGCGGAGGGGTGACCTAAAATCAAGAACCAAAACTGACCTACTTTTCTTCCTTCTCCCTTAGTTTCTTGCTCTTCCCACTCCAGCAGAGAGGAAGGGCCAGCAATTCAAGAATGTGATAACCTAGGAGTGCCTGGGTGGTTGGGTTGATTAAGATTCTGACTCTTGGCTTCTGCTCAGGTCATGATCTCATGGCTTGTAAGTTCAAGCCCCATGTCAGGCTCTGTGCTGACAGTGCAGAACCTGCTTGGGATTCTCTCTCCCTGTCTCTCTGCCCCTCCCCCACGCGTGTTGTCCCTCCCTCTCTCTCTCTCTCAAAAAAAAAAAATGTGATAACCTAAATGTTTGTTCCCATGCTTCCATGTTTTCAGGTCAAGAATGATATATTTTTCAAGGTGGGCAAAACTTGAGCCCATTTGTCGGCTGAGGGGAAGGAGTCAGGAAAGAAGGTGAAGATCTAAGAAAGAGATGTAGTTGATGAAGTTCCTCCAGACCAACCATCATTAGCTTCCCCCGCATCTGGCTTTGCTGGACCTACTGGAGAAAAGCCATGTCATGGAACAGGTTGGTACAAATGGCTGGGACACAAGATACATGGTTTGTAGAGCTGATGCTCCAAATGGACAAGGGGTGAAGGTATCGTCAAAGAGTAATCTTCAAAAACTTAAAAATGTTATTCTGATACAAATATGAAAATAACATGCCTTAAAGATTCATCAGTTGGGGCACCTGGCTGGGTCAGGCAGTTAAGCATCCGACTCTTGATCCAGGCTCCAGTCACGATCTCATGGTTTGTGAGGCTGAGCCCTGTGTCCGATCACACTGACAGTGTGGAACCAGCTTGGGATTCTCTCTCTCTCTCTCTCTCTCTCCTCTCTCTCTGCCCTTCCCCTGCTCCCACACATATGCCCTCTCTCTCTCTCTCTCTCAAAAATAAAGAAATAAACTTAAAAAAACTTAAAAAAAAGATTCATCAATTAATGAGTGAACCAGTAAAATAGTGAAGCTTGTTCCAAGAGCATTGAGAAACCAAGTATTTGTAAACCAAAAAAAAAAAAAAAAAAAAAAAGGATTGTTAGAATACATTTGTTAGATAGAAAACTGGTTGATGTCCTACAGGGCAACAAAGCTGTAGTTTATCTTTCCCACTGGACAGAAATAATTTGCATCTCTATTGGACAAAAATCTGTAAGCTAACATGTAATTTCACAGTATCTGGGCTGTAATCAATAGTACATAACAAAGTCAAACTTGGATTCTTCTAGGCAACTAAATAATCTTAGCTGTGCCTGTGAAACAGTGCTAAACACTGAAAGGACAGGCAGTCATTGTCCTGCTTTATTTCCACATTTGGGTGATTTCTCTGCAAGTCATTCAGGTGGTTCTATGAGGTTGTAGACTGGAGCAGAGGCAAAGGGTAGCCGGAAGGAGGCTGAGGGACTGAGATAAAAGAAAGGGAGCAGTCAAGGGCAGGCTGACTAGACAGCATCAAGGAGCAGGTGTGGTGAGGGAAGGGGAGTAAAAAGACGTGAGGAACAAGAATGTGTGCCAGGAGCTATGGAGGTGGAGCATTCCAGGGGCTCTCAGAGCCCAGGGTCCACAGCAGAAGACTGTTTAAGTAGATCACTGGCTCCAAATCTGAGGAGCTGGGAGGGTAGATTTCATGTTGGCTGCATTGCCCACATGGATACCGACTTCTAGTTCTTCCTGAATCAGTCGGGATTTGACCAGAAAAGCACAAACTCTATGAATGGTAGAGAATAAAGGATTTACTACAGGGATTACATAGAATTACAGAATTGGGGGAACTGGTAGAAGAACAGTGAGGCTGCTGCCTCAGGATCTAGTGTTTAAAAACCTGAAGTCACTACAGGTCGCCAAACTGGCCGTCAGAAAAGAAAGCTGGATTTGATTGAGAGCGAAGTGAAGACATATGGGAACTCGTGAGGACAAACTAAAACCCGGCTCTGATTTTTACTGCTTCCAACCAGACGCTATGGGTGCCCTCCAGGAGATGCCAGCACCTCTCCTCAGAGCCACACACACTTGACCCAGTCTGTGGAGAAGCTAAGGGAGTTTGGGTGGGAGCAGGAAGTACTGTGGGTCCGGGTGCTGCCTGCTGCCTGTGAACTAGCTGAGCACATGAGCTGCCTCAGTGCCTGGTGTCCTGGTGCGCGCCTTCAGACCCTTGAAATCACCACAATGTTCCATTTGCATCTTCCCAATATCACACAAATTTCTCTTGTAGCCAACACTTGCCTGGAATATACAGGGAGAGGAATTGTAAAAAATGCAGTGCCTAAGACCAGGCTCTGGATAGAGGGGGCCTGATCATTGTGGGGTTTTGCTATCAAAAGTACCTTGAACACAAATTACGGATACCTGCAACAACACGGATGCATCTCAAGAACATTATGCTAAACAATAAAAACCAGACAAAGAGTATATATTGTATGATTCCACTTGTATGGAATTTCAGAACAGGCAAAGCTAATCTGTGGTGATAGAAATCAGGACAAAGTTGCCTGGGACTGGGGTGGGATTGGGAGGGGAGAGACTGGCAGAGGGCCTAAAGAAATCTTGGGGAGGGGGGTGGAGGGTAATGGAAATGTGTGCTATTTTGATAGAGGTGTGAGTTACACAAGGATATGCATTTGTCAACACTCTGAACCATACTCCTAAGATCTGTGCATTTTATTGCATGTAAATTACATCTCAATTTTTTACAAAATGAAATCAGGGCACCTGGGTGGCTCAGTTGGTTAAGCATCCTACTCTTGGTTTCAGCTCAGGTCATGATCTCATGGTTCATGAGTTCAAACCCTACACTGGGCTCTCTACTTTCTGTGCAGAGCCTGCTTGAGATCTTCTGTTTCCTTCTCTCTCTGCCCCTCCCCCCCTCACTTGCTCTCTCTCTCTCTCTCTCTCTCTCTCTCAAAAATAAACACTAAAAAAATGTAAAAATAAAAAAAAAAAAAAAGAAAAATGTCACCCTGAGAGCTAATGACAGATTAATAAGCAACCAAGGAAAACATATTACATGCTGTTTTCTTAGATCTGCCTCCCAGGTAACTTTCTTTTTTTTAAAGTTTTTATTTATTTATTTTGAGAGAGAGAGAGAGAGAGAGAGAGAGAGGGAATGTAAGCAGGGGAGGGGCAGAGAGAGAAAGAGAGAGAAAGAGAATCCCAAGCAGCCCTCGGACTCAGGTTTCGAACCCATGAACTGTGACATCATGACTTGAGCTGAGATGGATCAAGAGTCTGACTCTTTAACTGCTTAACTGACTGAGCCACCCAGGTGCCCAACCCCCCCCCCCCCGACCCCCCATCCCTCCCCCGGACTCCAGGCCACTTTCAAGAGACTGATGTCCTCTATAAACATCCTCACCCTGTGATAGGAAAGGGTCCTGGGACTCCAGGGTTCCTCCTCACCTTCAGCCTGGAGAGAAATCAGAGAGAAGCAAGCAGGAGCCCAAAGGCAAAACTACTGATTAAAGAGGCTAGGCAGGTAAACTTAGAGTTGAACTGTAGAGTTGGGATTTTTATTCCTTTTCTCCAAAACTTAAATTCATAGTCTGTTCAACAGGGATTTGATGTCTAAACTCTCATCTAGCTCTCAGTGTGTGTGTGTGTGTGTGTGTGTGTGTGTGAGAGAGAGAGAGAGAGAGAGAGAGAGAGAGGGAGAGAGAGAGAGAGAGAGAGAGAGAGAGAGAGACTCCCAAACATGCCAAATACTGGAAATCATAACTGTGAAGCTGGAGGAAACAGATTCTCTGAACCCAGAGGAAATGGAACCCATAGCCAGGCGGGGGGACCTGAACGTGTCCTCCTTTCCGCACTAGACTGGCCTCATCGCCATGCCTTGTGTATTTCTCTGAAGGACATCAAATAACAACAACAACCCTGTCTTTCACACCATGTGGCTGTTCAGCGGGGCTCATTTGTCTGGGGAGTACAGATTCTCCTCTCCCTCTTGGTGTGTAGTGCAGGCACAGACACCTTCAGGCTCAACTCCTAAGAGGGAGGCAGAGAGAGGAGGTTAGCTCAAAGATCCCAGGCAGGGAGGGAGGGGAGGCCCTGAAAGGAGAGGCTGGGGGCTCTGCTGGTCCTGAAAGCCCTCCTCTCTGCGCTCTGGCCTCAGTGGACAGACCGGATGGGCAGGTATCCTTAGAGGTCCCCAGAGGTACCTTTATTTAGAGAGTCTTTTTACAAGCTCGGGTGAATTTTTAACTTCCCTTGGGTGAGATAAAAGACAAAAGCAGAAACCTGGTAACCGAGACATCCTCACCCCAGGGCTGGTTTCTACAGCTCTGCTCTTTGTCCCCGAGTCTCCTCCCCTCTTCTGTGTCCCCAGGCCCCAGGGGCACTCTGAGAGAGCGATCACGTGGCTCGAATGGGGTCGAGTTCCTGACCATCCCGTGGGCTCCCTGAGGGGATCAGGCTTCCTCATATTTCAGGCGGCCACCCCATTTTTTCGTTTTCCTTTTGTTTTTATTGTTGATGTGGTGGTGTGCCCACAACCCTGGGATTCCCCCAATCTCAAGCTCCAGAATCCAGTTTCTTAGATTTCAATGTTTTTAAGGTCAGTGAAAACTTAAAAAAAGAAAAGAAAAGCAACATTAAGCTCATATATTCTTATTGTACAGAGGAAGCTTTGTTGTTTTATTTCTCCCTAAAACTGATGTGCTCACCAGTACTTCTTAGATCTTGAAAGACATGCTTACTATTTGTTTGTAGGGAAAGCACCAGACCAAGTCAAGATGCTTTTAAAAACAACCAGTCTCTCAGACTCTTCCTTTCCTTTTCTTTCTCTGATACCATGTTTTTAAAGGCTCCTTTACATAGCCCTCAAACAACTGAAGTATAAGGAATTATTTCCTGGGATGTTTTTACCCTGGTGAAATTTCATGGCAAATATTTCATTAACACTTTTCTTTCTTTCCAGACTGAGATGGTAAATCTGGGAATCAACCTGGGTGATATTATACAGGAAAATGGCTCTTTACAGCCATACACCGCAATGCTAAGGGGCCCCACTATCTAGTAGGTGCCACATACATAGGTACGAAGCAATGGATGAAGAACAGCGTGGGAGAAATGAAGAGCTGGGAATTTGTGAATGGGAGAATTCCTTTCAAAATAACCGAGTCAATAAAAACACATTTTTCCTTTTTGCTTAGCTAATTATTGGGGAATTTTTTTCGAGAAAAACATCATTGGAAATTGAAAACTATTACTGGAAAGTTTAGAAGTCTGAAAAGTATGTATGTATGTATGTATGTATGTATGTATTTGAAAGCGCTTGTGTGAGCAGGAGGGAGGGGGAGAGGGCAGTGGGGGTGACAAAGAGAATACCAAGCAGGCTTGACAGCTTAGCGCAGTGCCCAACTGACCATCAGAGGGCTCCATCCCCACGACCCTGGGACCACGCTGAGCCAAAATCAAGAGTCAACCAACTGAGTGAGCCATCCAGGCTCCCCCTGAAAAGCTTTTAGATCCCAGAACTGCTGGGATCCCAGGCCTTATGATGAAGACTGGGGAGTGGTCTTGGAATTGGTCCTGCCGACTCATGGGCTTGGAGTGGCCTCAATACTAGCTATTTTATGTCTAGAAGAATTGGTTGCAGTATGCTCAGCTTAAAAATTTGTCATGAACCTGGGGCAGGGGTAGAAGAGGGGCTGCTGTTCAGAATGTCCTGACCTTCATTTCTGCTCTGGGCTAGAGGGAGGCCAAAAACATTGAGTGAAATGTTCCCCAAAGCATCCCTTCCAGACCCCTGGCTGCTCTGGGGAAACGGTACTGGTTGCTCAGTTGACCACACAGACCTAAATCCAAAGTGTTTTATTTTTCAAAATTTTATTTTTAAGTGATCTCTACACCCAATTTGGGGCTCAAACTTACAACCCCAAGATCAAGAGACACATGCTCTACTGACTGAGCCAGCTAGGCACCCCCTAAATCCAAATTCTGCCTGTGTCCTGAGTTGTATAACCTGATAAAAGTAGACACTGTGGAGGCACGGTATTCAGCTCTCAAAGGAAACTGAATTAGTTCAAGCATTGGAGATTTAGTTGAATGGAGAGCTGCTCCTGTGAAGACCAAAGACAAGGGGATGGGGAAGAGTGATGGGGGTAGTGGGTGGCTAGGTGCACAGGAAAATGTTGATGGTTTGGGACTGGCTGGTGTTAGGGTATCTTGGCAGGGACACAAGTCCATTTGTTGAGGCTGAGATATAGTCCCAAGTTCACCCTCAAGTTGTTTTTCTGTTGATACTGACCAATTTTTCTGGAAGCACTCATTCTGGGTCCTTCTTTAGGAGCCCTGACTCTAGTGATCTCCTACTTTCTAAGCTCAGCATCTTGCAGCAGGCAAGTTGACAGGATCAAGATACAACCTCAGCACTACGGATATTTGGGGCTGGATCACTGCCATGGGGGCTTGTTGTAGGACACCATTGGAGGATATTTTCCCAACATCCCTGGCCTCTATCCCTAGATGCCCGTAGCACCCTCCAGTTGTGACAACCAAAAAATGTCTGCAGATACTGCCTAATATCCCCGAATGGCAAAAGTGCCCCCAGTTGGGAACCACTGCTTCGGAGACGTTACCCTCCATGAAATTCTGTACATGGGCTGCTGTGATGAATGGTATCAGCCTGTCCAGCTATCAGAACAAAATGAAGAAACTCAGTATCAGTTCACTAGGTTCTCTGTTAGACTCAAATAAATCTAAGGGTCAGTCAGCTCAGGTCCCAGGCTTTAGACCCTCTAAAAGACCCTGTTCCAGCCATGTCTCTTCCCATGGGTTAAGGGTCAAGAGGGCCATGAGAATATGCCTACTAGAACCTGCCTCTCCCTTCTAGGCCATATTCTGAGTACTCAGGAGACCACAATTCTTTGCTCAAAAGGCTCAAGTCTGCTTTCAGGCTTGGCATGGCCTCTTCTCTGGGTCCCTTTCCCAGACCGTGGGCCATGTTGCTGGGGAGGCCCAAGTGGGGCTGAGGGGTACTACTTTTTGGCAATGTGGGTGGAGCTGGGACAGGCTATACTCTTACACTGAATCCTGCAAATTTTAGACAAGGGTCTGCCCTTTCCTTACACCACCAGCTCTCTAACAAAATGCCCACCTTTGCCACCTTCCCCCTGCAGAATGTGCTGATGAACATAGGCCCCATGTGGAGAACCAGAAGGGAGGAGGATAGACTCTGAGAACCCAGAGGATCGCCCCCTGCTCAAGCTGGGGCCAGATAGCTTTCTACCTCTCCACTGAGCAGAGACCGCTACCTCATTATTGCGAAACATCCCCTAGAAAAACGCCAGCATTCCTGGTAGGTGTGTTTTCCTCCATGTGTCTCTGTTTGGCACATAAGATCAGCTTGTCCTTTGGGCTGCAGACTCCGCTGTGGTGAAGCATTATTTGAAGTGTCTCCTCTTTCCTGAAGCGGGCTGGCTGATCCTCCTCTAGGTGGAATGAATCACTGTTGATTTTGACCCCTGCAGCTGGTTACTCACTTACTTGACGGAATTCCACTGACCTATTCCATTACACTCACCTTGCAGTGAGGTAAGTCCTCCTAGAAAGAGCTTCTTAAAACAGAGGGCATCTGATTCATCTGGCTTTCCCCTGTGGGCCTAACACAGGGCCGCAAACACACACACACACACACACACACACACACACACACACACACACACAGCAAGCTGTTCAGGCGTTACTTGCTGAGTCAATTCACTTTAAAATTTAACCTGGTTGGGATTAAAGTCACTGAGTTTTATGAGAAAACCAGTCCAACCAGTTCCGTCCTTCATGGCTCTTACATCCGGAAGCTCCTTTATTTTTTCAACTTAGAGCCTTGCTGTCAACATTCACTACTTACCTGGGCCCCCAAAGCTTTTTTTTTTTCTTCTTTTCCTTACGTTGTAAAGACTGGGAGCATGAGGGAAATGCGAGTTTTCAGGACTGTATTGGTTTCTTAGAACTGCCGTAAGAAAGCACCACAAACTTGGTGACTTGAAACAATAGGAATTCACTCTGCCGTGGTTCTGGAGGCCAGAATTAAAAAAAAAACAAGGTGTTGGCTAGGGCCACACTTCCTCTGGAGACTGTGGGGGAGGATCCTTCCTCATCTGTTCCAGCTTCTGGTGGCTGTGTCAATCCTGGGTGTCCCTAGGCTTATAGAAGTATCATTCCGTTCTCTGCCTCCATTGCCACATGGTACTTCCCCTTGTCTCTTCCCTCTCTGTGTCCAAATTTCTTTTTCAAAAGGACACCAGTCTCTGGCTTAGGCCTCACTGTAATCCTCCTTTGTATAGCTTTCTTTTAACTTGATGACCTCTGCAAATACCCTATTTCCAAATAAGGTCACATCCACAAGTACAGGGGGTTGGACTTAAACATGTCTTTTTTTTTAATTAAAAAAATTGTTTTAATTTATTTTTATTTAACTCCCACAGCCTTTGGTAAAACTGTCTTGGAGCATTATAGGACTCTAAGGCTGTGTGAACTTGTCTCATCTCTCTCTACATAAGGCTTTGCAGTTGGAGTTTTTGATTTGATCCCAGATGCACCAGAAGTGTACCCTTGGATAAACTACATATCCCATAATACCTTCAAATGTTATTATAACCCTTCACATAAAATTTAAGAATCTTACAACAATATACTTCCAATTCTTCTCTCCCATCCACCCTTTGGGCCATTGTGATCACACAGTTTATTTCTATGTATGTTATAAACCCCATAATACATTTTGTTGTTGCTGTTTTTTACTTCAAACAGTATCAAATTTGGAAACATTTTTGGCTATTATTTCAAGCATTTTTTCTGCCCTCTCTCATTTTGGAGGGGCTTCAATTATGTTAGATCACTGGATTTTTTTTAAAAAAAGTTTATTATATTATTTAGTTTGAGAGAGAGAGTGTGTGTGTGTGCATGTGCACACGAGCAGGGGAGGGACAGAGAGTGACGGAGAGAGAGAATCCTAAACAAGCTCAGAACTGTCAGCACAGAGCCCGACATGGAGCTTGATCTCATGAACTGTGAGATCATGACCTGGGCCGAAATCAAGAGTCAGACGCTTAACTGATTGAGCCACCCAGGTGTCCTTGGATCACCTGATATTGTCACACAGATCACTGAGGCTCTGTTTTTTTTTGTTTTTTTTTGTTTTTTTTTTTGTCTTTTTTTTTCTCTGCTTCATGTTGGCTGGTTTCTATTGCTATGTCTCAAGTTCAGTAATTTTGTCTCTTACAGTATCTATTCTTGTTAATTCCATCTCTAGAAATTCCATTTGTTTTTTTCTCTCATACCTTCCACTTCTCTTCTCAATGTTCATGTTTCATGTCCTCAATGTTCATGTTTTCTGGAGTTCTACTTTATTCATGTATACTTTACTCTTGAGCAAAGACTCAAGGGGACCCTCAGTGTGACTCCATCCTCTCTGGAATTCTGTCCTACAAATACTGTCCACCCTCCACCCCTGCACTCTAGTCTCTCTCTCAACTCAGCAAGTCCCCTGGGCCCTCCCTGTGCCCTGGTCTAGAATGTGTCTCTAGGCAGAAAACAAGGGCCATCACTTCATGTGTTTCCCTTCTCTTAAGTGACCACAGACTTGAGCTGCCTGATGTCCAATGTCTAATCACATTTGGTTTATGCATTTTTGTCTAGTTTTCTGCTTGTTTATGGTGAGAAGGAAAATCTGATTCCTGTTACTCCATTATGACCAGAAGTGAAAATTCTGGGTAAATTACTTAACCTCTCCCCACTTCAACCATTTTGCCCATTCCTCCCACCCTAAATGAAAGGCACCCCATTATATACATGAGAAAGTTTAATTGTCCAAAGTCAAACAGCTCATAAATGCAGAGTTGGAATTCTTCTAATTCCAAAGCCCATGTTATTCCATGGGTTAGAAGAGCTTAAGCAGTGCCTGGGTGGTTCAGTCAGTTTAGTGTGAGACTCTTGATTTCGGCTCAGGTCATGATCTCATGGTTTGTGAGTTTGAGCCCTATATCAGGCTCTGCACTGACAGCACAGAACCTGCTTGGGATTCTCTCTCCCCCTCTCTCTCTGTCCCCCTCCCTCCATACTTGTTCTCTCTCTCTCTCAAAATAAACAAACAAACAAAAAAATATTTTTTTAAAAGAGCTTAAGACAGTGCCTGGCACACAGTAGGAATTGAGAATTCAAACATTACACTCCCTCTTTACTTTGTTACTTTGAACTGAACCCGGCAGCTCAAAGGATATAAAATTTTATTAGATACCAAAGTTTATATCGTGAAATCCAATTTCTAGTATTGGGTCCTCTCCACATCCTGCTGGGATGTTCTCTCTTAAATAGCTCTCAAATCCTTTCATTTCCTTTGCCTTCATTGCCACCCTTCTAGTCCAGACTACTGGCCCCTGCCTGATCCCTGTGGGAGCTTCCTTCCTCGTTCTGGACCTACCCTGGCCTCTCTAACTCACTTTCATCATTATAGCCCTGGTGATTCTTTCAAAATGCAAATCTGATGAGGTCTGTGCCTTGTTTAAACTGTTCAGAGACCCATTAGAATAAAGTCTAAGAATCTTATTAGAGCCCAAAGATCTGCACGGTTTGGCCCCCACCTGATCCCTGGCTCTTTCTCACATTGCACTTGCACTTGCACCCAGTCTCCCACCCAACACTTATTATCCTGTTATTTCCCCAATATGCTGTCACACATCTGGGTGTTCACTTTTGCTCATGTGTCCATGCAGTAACAAATTGCCATTTTAATGAACATGTCTAGGTTCTTCTAACTGCTCATCTTACCTGAGACCCTTTGCTCATCCTCTGTGACTTGCCAAGGCCTGATTCTAGTTGGCCATTCAGGCAAGCTCTTAGCCTTGGTCCTTACACTGACTCCCTATCACAGAATCCACAGTGTTTCTGTTTCTGCTGAACTAAGTAGGAGAAGACTGGCTCCTGAATGAGGATTCTCGTTCTGCAGATGCAAGTTTCACAAGATGGCCCTAGGATTATCAACTCAAAATGTTGAAAAAGCACATATGGGTGACTATGACTAACCTTGGATGACTCTTTTCTGATACCAGAGAAGGCCTGGAAGTTTCTTTCAGTCTCTTTGTTCCCAGATAGAATGAGCCCCACACCTTCTCCTCTACCTTCAGGGCTCCCGTGGGAGCGAGAGGGATAGGATCCATAAATGGCTTTGAGTTCCTTGGTGAGAACCTGTGCATATGTAAATATTACATGCAGAAGTCTGTAATGGGAGTATGTAATAAAGCCTGACATCATCTTTGGGAGCATGCGGTGTTGCTCAATGGAGTGGGACTATTGAAATGGCCCACTAAAAGTCCATGAGAAAAACGTGGAGAGGGAAGGTAGTTTCTGGGAGGAGGCGGGTGGAGGCTTCTTGAGGCATTGTGGGTTCTTTTACTGCATCCTCGTCAGAGCTTAGCCTACTATGGAATATATAGGAATTTCTCAAGATAGACTATCACCTACAAAGGTTATCAGAGGTGATTCTGTACTTGGGACAGAGCATTGAGAACCCAGCCACTGCAATGAGATCACCTCTGGCTCTGTGAAAGAAACAGTGCTTGGCAGAAGTGGTTGCTCACTAGACCTGGCTGGGTGTGTTTGGCCCTGGATCAGGTGGTTAGATTCTAGAATGGTTTCAGTGAGGGGGGAAGAGGCACCTCCCCACATGGGTGCCTCGTCTCCTCTACTTACACACATCTCACCCCAAAACTATGAGTCTTGCCTTTAGAATTCAATTCCATTGGGTTATTGTCCCCTAGTTAAAATGGGAATACCTTGTGAGGGCACCTGGCTGGCTCAGTCAGTAGGGCACAGGACTCTTGATCTTGGGATTGTGAGTTCAAGCCCCATGTTTGGTGTAGAGATTATTTTAAAAAAATAGAAAGTTAAAAAAAAAGTAAACACCTTGTTGTGAGTGGTGAATGAGTTTTCTTTGTCCCCAGTAGGACTTCTGGTGGAGAAACACACCCTACCAGGCGAGAGAGGCAGAGAAAACAGCCTGCAAGGAAACCTTCTTCTCGAGTCCATCATAACCTGAGAAAGGGCACTGGTTCCCAGAAGGTGGAGAATGGGGCAAGGAGGGGGTCTCACAGCCAAATACCAGCATGTAGCTTTGGCCAAGATTTGGCTAATTGTGGATTGGGACAGGGTGAAGGAAAACATGTCCCACAAAGACAGTTCTCTGGCACTCATAAGGCACATTTACACAGGCTCAGTCATTGTCATGATTAGGAAACTGTTTGGAAGCCGTGACTGTCACTACTAAGGAGAGCTGGGTTCAGAGTTAGGAAGAAGGACCTCAGGGTAGAGGCACTGGTGTTTCTGAAACCAGAGATTCAGACTCAGACATTACTGGCTTGACCTGCTCTACTTCCTCACATGGTTTCCTCACCTGCTTACCCATGCCTGACATTTTAATGGGGAGCAAACTTTGCGTTTAGGAAGGGAGGGGGAGAGGGGGAGGGGAGGAAGGGAGGGAGAGAGAGAGAGAGAGAGAGAAAGAGAGAGAGAGAGAGAATAATATGAGAGTGCATTCCTGACTTAGAAGGAGGTAAAGAAAATCCAGCTGGGTTTGCCTTTGCCTGGGAGTGGGTGGTCTACCATGGTATAATTTTGCTTAAGTCCATCCCAATGAGGAAATCAAATTTTTCCTTCAAAACAGCAACGGAATAATTTCAGATAGCTTTAAGGTTCCCCAGAATAGTAAACAAAAGAAAACAGGCCTTAAACGAAGAAAATGAAGTGGGTAGGGAGTGACAAGGTGGGGGGCTCACATTTATCGGAGTTCTTTAAAGGCTCTCAAACTGCCATGCCAAAAATGTAGTGCTGCCCTCTGCTGGCCCAATGTGGTATAGCGCATCAAAACCAAGGACGACTCCCACCCAAGCCCTTTCCCACATTTGGAACAGACTGAGAAAAGACTCAACGTGAGGCGGGGGAGGGGGGGGGGCGCAAATCAAGCACGGAACTCTTGTCCAACCAGCAGGCCCCCTCAGAAAATAATCCCTGAGTGTCTTTGGCTTTGAATTTAAGCAGGTATATCTAGTTTCTCCTGCCTGTGCTTAGCGAATTGGGTCAGACTGGTGTAAATGTTCAAGAACAGTGGCTCTTAGCACCACCCACCTGACTAGAGAGCTCCCCTCAGAGACTCTGCAGTGCTCTGCGGGTTGGGGCCCGTGGTCTGGGGCTGCGTGCACCATGGAGAGTCCGCCATATTCTTCTCCTGGCTCCTGGCCCTACACCTGTTGGCTGAAAAGCCCTTTGAAGGAACTTTCCCGCTACACCGTTGGCCGTGGCCCGGGCACTGCTGATTCCCGACTCCGCCACGGTTGCCGGGCCCACAGGTGCCAGCTTCTGTGCAGACAGAGCACAAGGGCCCGGCAGAGACTCAGGATTTACTCAGACACGCTTGTATGGACAAATAACTCAAGTTAGATGCTCTCAGTTGCCTGCTAATGTGTTTGGGTATTAAAACAAGCTACTATGCTTAGGGGCTTTTCTTTATTCTTGTAAAACCAGATCTCCGCAAATGGATTCTGAAATCAAAATTGAAAACTCTACTGGCATTTCCTCTCTATTCTCTTATAAGGTTTAACTCAAGATCTGCTTTCGTTTTCTTCAGAGGCTTTTGAAATCTCCCATAATGAAGTGTGGGTGCATATTCATTAAGTCCCTTAGGATGAGAAATGGAGCCTAAGAGAGAAGGTGTTCTCAGCACAGCTCCCTGGTAATCAGTGGGATTAAGTATTGGGGTTAAACTGCTCCTTGGAGAGAAAAATGAGAAAGTGTTGATAGGTTTAAGGACTTTTCTCAAAGGCACGCTGGGAAACGTGAAACATAGGTCTGATCTCAGAGGCTGGCAAATGGAAGCATATCCAATTTTTAAAAGCAATTACCATGCAAGTCATTATATCCGACACAAACAAACCAGGCCCCATGCCCTGGGGTGCACGCATCTGGAAGAAGCTGATGAGGCCGCTGTGATCCAAATCCAAGGAGGCTCAGCCATTACTCCTCAGGCCTTGGCTGATGTTATTACTGCAGTGGGGAGCCTCACACCTCTCCTAATGCCACATGGGGACTCATCTCAGCTCTCAGGAGATAATGGGAGCAACAGACTTTGCAGAGGACCTAAACCGTAAGACACGTGTATTCAAAGTTGTCGCCCAGCTGTTCCATAGGTGTGCAACAAGTTTGATCACACTGGCCCCACACTCGGAAGGGCCCTGCACTGGATGACTGGGTGGCTCAGTCGGTTAAGCATCTGATTCTTGATTTCGGCTCAGGTCACGATCTCCTGGTTCGTGGGTTGGAGTCCCGAGTAGGGCTGTGCATGGCGCCTGCCTAAGATTCTCTCTCGCTCTCTCTCTGCCCTTCCACCCTTTCTCGTGCATGAGCCCACATGCACGCATGCGCTTTCGCGCGCGCGCTCTTTCTCAAAAAAAAGGGTCTCACACTTGGAGTTAATGCTCTATGGTCACTATTTTGATGCTTTGACTTTTAATCATTTCAAGGATTATTAAACAAGGGGCACCTGGGTGACAGAGTCAGTTGAGGGACTCTTGATTTTGGCTCAGGTCATGATCTCAGAGTCTTGGGATCCAGCCCCACGTCAGGCTACTCACTAAGCATGGAAACTGTTGAGATGCTCCCTGTCTCTCTGCTCCTCTCCCCAGATCTCTCTCTCTCTCTCAAAAAAAATTATTAAACAATATAATTTTAAGAATAATTTTACCATTCATAATAATGTTATCTTTGAATTTACATTTTTTAAAGAGTCTGATGGAACAAAGAAGTGTGCATTGGAGCTTGGAGCCTCCCCTCATGCATGGTCTGCCTCTCACTGCCTCTCTGCCTCTTTGATTGGGAGGGCCTCTTGACTGTTCTCTCCTCCCTGGTTCCCCTGTCCCTGCCTAGTTCCCCTCTCACTGCCCTTGTGCATGCCCTCACCGCTATCAACCCCTGCCGCGGGTAGGGGCCTGTGTGTGGGTACAGAAAGAATGACAGTTGAGCATGTGTGCTCTATAGGGTCTTGGGGAGAGGCATGGTGGCAGCCGTCCCTCCCCAGGACTGCTAGTGCCACAGTATATGAGGCAGGCGGCAGCAGGGGTGAGTCCCTCACCACAGCTGGTCCAGATACTGAGCATGTCCTGGAACAGAGGTTTAATCCTTTTAGGGCTCCCCCATCCACCATGAGTTCTGCCTGGAACATGGCACGTCCAGCTGGTGGCTGGCTAAAGGAGGAATCCCAGAGCTGATGGGCCGTGTGTGCACATGTAGTCAGAGGACAGCCCACCCCCAGTGTCTGTGAGGGCTTGCACTCATCCTATAAACATCCCTGTGCCCAAAGAAGCATAACATTAAATAGCAGATAAGAAACACCTTAAGAGCATGAGAAAGAGAGACCATGGAAGAAAAGAAAGTTTCATATTTTAATGCCCTTAGGGCGCGTTTTCCTTGGTTTTTGCAGTTTTTTAATTTTTCTTTTATTTTTTAAACTTTTTTTTAAATGTTTCTTTATTTTTGAGAGAGGGAGAGACAGAGCACGAGCAAGGGAAGGGCAGAGAGAGAAGGAGACACAGAATTCGAAGCAGGCTCCA
This sequence comes from Cryptoprocta ferox, assembly GCA_028646485.1. Lineage (NCBI taxonomy): Eukaryota > Metazoa > Chordata > Mammalia > Carnivora > Eupleridae > Cryptoprocta > Cryptoprocta ferox. The sequence goes on along the minus strand of CM053576.1, from coordinate 62,526,000 downwards.
GGCTCTGAGCTATCAGCACAGAGGCTCGAACTCACAAACCATGAGATCATGACCTGAGCCGAGGTTGGAAGCTTAACCGACTGAGCCACCCAGGCACCCCTCTTTTATTTTTTAAAGTTTATTTATTTACTTTGAGAGAGAGAGAGAGAGAGAGAGAGAGAGAGAGAATCCCAAACAGGCTCTGCACGGTCAGCACAGAGCCCAATATGGGACTCGAATTCACGAACTGTGAGATCATGACCTGTGCTGAAACCACAATTGGATGCTTAGCTGACTGAGCCACCCAGGAACTCTGTTTTTTTGTTTTGTTTTGTTTTGTTTTTTGTTTTTTAAGTAAGCTCTACACTCAACATGGGGCTTGAACTCACAACGCTGAGATCAGGAGTCACATGCACTGCTAAGGCACCTCTTTCCTTGCTTTTTAAATAAGGGACCCTGTATTTTCTTTAAGATATATGTATGTATGTATGTAATCTCTTCACCCAGTGTGGGGTTCTAACTCATGACCTTGAGATCAAGAGTCTCATGCTTTTTCGACTCAGCCAGGCGTGCTGAGACCCTGTGTTTTCATTCTGCACAGGACTCCTACATTAGAGAGCTAGCCCTGGTGGTAGCAGAGGGTAGGGACCCTCTTCTGGTTCTGTCCATATGGCATCTTAAGTTACTGGGCTCTTGTTAAAGATGATTTATCAGGTTTTCAGGGCTTCAGATGAACTTCCCAAGGGGCCATGGGGTGAGCGTAGGTAGCCGCTGACAACCTCAGAATAAAAAGAATAAAAATTTGTGGAATGAATTGGTGAATAAACAAATGAATAAAACAACAAACTAAGGAAAACAGCAAGGCATGAATGTGTGATGGGCTCAGTATAGGATTCTCCCAGCGTTTTTTACCTTCGATCAGGAGACAAAGATGAAACAGGAAAGATTTGTGGCATAGAGAGCCCTCGAGGGTTCTGGGGGAAGGGCGGCTCCTGAGGCTCAATGAAGAGGCTGCTCTGGGCCTCCTTTGCTGGTCAGTCTCACTGTAAATCCCCACTGCCTGCTTTAATGCTGATGTCCAGAAGACATTCATACTGTACAGCAATGGGACTTTTGTAATGAGAAAATACAGAAGCCTTGATATAGAATTTCTCTTCCTGGGAGTAAATACCTGCACATTACGAACCTCTGTTGATTTGTCTCTCCAAATCCCAAGCTGCAATAATTTCAGAGATTTATTTACAGGGAACATGGCTGATAGTTGATCAGAAAGCCCTATGGTGTGCACTGTGCCCAGGCTCCCTTCCTCCCTGCCTGTCCAGTGCCTCCCCAGCTGGTCTCCACCATCCCTTGAAGCCCTCTCTGCCTTCTCCAGTGCCCTCAGCTTTCTCTTCTGAGCTTGCATAGCATAGACTTGGACTCTCTCTTTTCTAGGTGAGCTATTATTTTTGCATTTTCTGTGTGGGCTTTAGAGGCTCCTTCCTTCTCAGAGGTGAAGGACTGTCTTGTCCCCTTCTCTTGAATTGCTCTGAAGGCCAAACCCAGGCCTGGGCACCAGGTACTTTGACTCTGTTGCAGCCACTCAGCCCTCCGCACTGTTCCTCCATCACCCTGGACCTGTTCCTACCACAGGGCCTTTGCACTTGCTCTCTCTGTGCCTGGAAAGCCCTCCCCCAGCTCTCTGAAGTGCTTGATCCCTCCTCTCTTTTAAGCCTTTGCTCAAATGCCATTCCATCAATGAACTCTGACCACCCTGCTGAACATTCCAAACCTTCTCTTACTCCCTTCGTCCCTTTTTCCATTCCTGAACTTTGTTTTCATTCAAACTACTTTCACCAACAGGCATACTAAATATTACACTTATTTGTTTATTGTCAACCTTTCTTCTCTAGAAGGGATATTCTAGAAGGAATGGTGACTTTGTCTGTCTCTTGGCTGATGTATCCTCACTCTCTAGAACAACTCCAGGCATGTGGTAGATGTTCTAAGGAAATTGTACTCAATTAAACAGAACACATGCAGCAGATTCTTACTTATTTCTATTGAAGCCCCACTGCATGGTTTGTGGTTCTTGGAGGCTGCATGCCCTGACAGGGTCAGAGACACTAAGGGGGCAACTTGGGGGAGAATTTGCTCCTTATCTGAGTTCCTGGATGATCATAAAGACTTGTAGTCAGTAAAACCAATGCACATCCATGCTCCAGGCCCTGCTGGCTCAGCTATTTAGGGCCTGTGCTGGGGAGGCCAGAGTCACATGTCCCCTCCCCGTGTGGGTCATGGCACCTGGGTCAGTTCCACGGTCCAGCCAGGGTGGAGAGAAAGAGAATGAGAAGATGTGGACAAACTGCGAGAGGATGGAGCTGAGCAAACGCTCAGTGGCTGTGCACCAACTTCCTGCCAGAGTGAAGGTGTCCGGGAACAAGGAGGCCTGTTCTGCTGTTGAGCAAGTTAGAGATCCTATTGTTCTACGAGCCAGTTGGCAGCCAGAGCACAGTGTCCAATGGGAGCCATGAGGGAAGGAGCTACAGGCTTTGGATGAGACTGGGCTCCCTGGGGGGTCTCTGGGTGGGCTCAGCTTTTAGGGTAGGTTTGGTTATGAAGAGAAAGCAGGAAGAACAATCAGATGGGAAGAGGGGCAGGCTCAAAGGCTACCTGCAGGAAACCTCAAGGAGCAGTGGCTCTCGTGAGGGAGTGGCAGAACTAAGGTGGAGAGAGACAGTGGCACCAGGTAGAGGGGACATTCAGACAAGGAGGGAGGACCCCCGTAGGTTTCCGAGGAGGAGTGGGCAGACAGGTGTGAGCTCTTCCAAGGCACCATGTAATAGCTGCTGAGCCAGATAGGGCAGTGGAGGGGTTCTTAGCTCCCAGAGGTGACCTTCAAGAGCCCACAACCCTCTACATTTGGAGGCACAATTTTCTGTCATTGGTACACGTTCAGTTTTCGAGGGAGAGTGTCCATTACTTTTATGCGGTTGCCAAAGCTCAAGAATGACTGTATAGTGGGCATTGCTGGTGCCGCCCCCCCCCCCAGCCTTTGTGTCCACCCCTGCCTCATATAGCCCACTTCCAGCAGGGGTAGGGGGCCCCAGATCCTGGGGTCCCTGGTCGGCACACCAGTCAGCACCCTCCATGCCTCTGAGCAGTGCCACTGCTCTCATGGGGCCTCTGCGTCCTGAGCTGTCCAGTTAGGGTGACTCTCAGGAGTCTTGCTCCCAATGTTGGGCTAGACCTGTTTCCTCTTTTCCTGGGGACATCTGTGGCTTGCCCGAGCCATCTGGCCATGGCTGGGGGTGTGAGCAGTGCAGGAGAGAGGGTAGAGCCCAGGGAACCACAGATAAATCCTGGAGCCAGACCTGGATTAAAGCAACTCTGAAAGCCAAAACCCTCCACATGCTTTTGAGTGCATTTAGGGACAAAAACAGTAGAGAGTCTAACAGAAAACCCTGTGGTGTCCATTATTTAAATTGTTCACAGTATAAAAAATACAGAAACACCTTTGCTGACAAACTTTCCACTGCCAATTACACAGCTACCACATGCTATAAGCAAGAGCAAGAGCGCGTTACCTGCGTGGGCTCCAAGGTGCTGTCGGTGGCCAACTCCCACGGAGATTGGAGTCTGGGGCTGGCTGGTGTTTTCGGCTTGTTCTGGAAGTTCAGGACCAAGCCTCTTGTCTTCCTACGCTCAGACCTGGATGGGCCAGGTCCGTGTGTTTTCTCTTATCGGAATAGAAGTGTTTAGAGGCACGTGCATGTTCCCGCTCCCCGCACGTTTGTCATCACAAAGGAGATAGATGCTGTGATGTCTTCTTAGCAAATGATGGAGAGCACGCATGTCTGCCACAGGCTGAAGGGGTCCTGAGCCTGTGTCCTGAAAAGGGGAAACTGCAGTAGAAAAGGATTCTCTTGAAAGAAACAAATTAAAACACCTGGCTCTGCCAAGCACGTGCCCCTCTCAAGTCTTCAGCTTCCAATTCGCTGTGGCGAAAGATGGCTGAGAACCTAAAAGTAATTCCTTATTTGCAAGTCAGTGGACACAATTTTAGATGGAAAAGAAAAAAAAAAACAGTAGAGTTAAAACCCCTCTTCTTTCTGCTTATTAGGAAGAGTCCTGTATGTTTCCCTTCCCAGAACTTTGCAGGAGAAGCCAATGGCTTATTGGACCCTAAAGGCAGATCTAGAAAGGCCTTGGAGAAGGTGAAAGAGAACCCAAGGTCACAGGGGTTTAAGGCTTGGCACAGGCAGCTGTGACCTGGTGAGCTGGGGCTGGGAGGAAAAATAATATAATAATCACAGCTCACATTCATTGGTGCCCATAGGTGCCACACACTGTTTCAAGTTCCTTACATTTAATCTTCGCTATAGATACTGAAACTCAAGCATAAGCAGCATGTCCACGATCACACACAGCTAGAAAGTGTATCATGGGTGTTGAAGCCCTAACGGTTGGGTTCCAGAATCTTTGCTTTTAATGCCTCCATGAGAGGGCTGTGGCCGGGAGCCCAGGAGGCGGGGCAGCAAGCGTAGTACCTGTGGTTTGCAGAGGGTTCACCTACTCGGGGGGAATCTGGATTTTCACAGAGCAGTGAGTGCCCCCCCAAACTGAATAGTTAGCCTTTTATTTTGTCAAGTGAAAACATTTATGAAAATCTCCTAACATCTTTTCATGAAATAAATGCAATTTCAAGGCAAAGAAGGACACACTCTCAGAAGAATGGCCAGTCCTTCCCCTTGAATAAATCTACCTTTGTGAATGCCTCCCTCCACTGTCCTATTTCCCTCATCTCACCGTGGGCTGGTGAAAATGTCCTCACAGGTGCCACCTGTCTCAGAAGCTCGTCTGCAGTGCCTCATTTGATCCTCGTAGACCCTCTGCAAGGTAGGCAGAGAAAGTCCTGTTATTCCCCACTTCCTCAATGAAACCAAAGCCCCGAGAAGTCAAAAAATTTAAAGACACACAGTTTCAAAAAATGGCAGAGCCAGGTTACAAACCCAGGCATTTAGACTCCAGGTACAGTGCTCCTTCCTTGTGTACCTCAAGCCACTTGTCAGATGAACTGACTGGCCACCAGGTTGATTCCTGCATGTGGACCTAAATGTTCAGAAAGAGAGGGAGCATTTGTAAGTGTCGTTTCCAACAACAGGGCTCAGGATGTAACAGTGCATTCTTGAGAGGCAGTCTCTGGATTCAGGACAAGATGAGAAGCCCCTTAGGGGTAAGGAAGGAGCATATTTTCTCTTTCATCCCCAGGCCTAGGACTGGGCACACGGGGCTGGCAAGAAATCCTTGCAGCTTAGGCATGGGACTATGGTATTGAATGCCAGTTTTTACTTGGGATTTCCTGTGGAAAGAAGAGAGGAAGGGAGAAAGGGAAAAAAGTCTCTGACACATTTGATAGCTTGCTACAGAGAAAAGGGAAAAAAGGATGGAGTCCAGAAAAGACTTGACAGAGGCACCCTGGGCAGTGAGGGGAAGAGGAAGGCAGTCTGAGGGGCTTGTCCCAGCAGGCAGGTAGGGTGGGTGGGTGGTGGGGGCTGGCAGGGAGACAGAAGCACTGAATGTGGCATCTACATTCCTGATTATGACCCCCGCTGCCTCATGTCCTGGCCCCTGCCTACTGTTCTAGCATTACTGCCACTACCCTTGATTTCTATGCACCAAGATGCCCCATGGGATTCCACCTCAGGACCTTTGAACTGCTTCTGGGAATGCTCTTTTTAAAAAGCAGCACTTACTCATGCCTGTTCATCCTTTGGTGACTTCCCTGACTCCTGCCTACCAATTCCAGGGGTAGACAGCCCAGAGCCATGTGAGCCCACCTCCGAAATGTAGTGAACATTCAAATGTATGCTAAGTGCACGGAGCCTATGGGCAGCACCGTAACTAGTGAGGTGCTCATGAGGCCAGTGGGAGCCCCGTATATGGTCCTGGGTGAACACAACACCCTGAACCTTTCCTTCATAACCTTATTATGGTTTGCAATTAAATATCCAGGTGACTGTTTGGCTGATGTCTTTATCCCACTAAATGGTCAGCTACATGAGGGAGTAGGGCTTTGTGCTTGCTGGCCAGGGTGTCTGCAGCCCAGTGTGGAACCAGGGACTTGGACAGTGTCCAGTGTTTGTTGATTGGCTTCCCTCCTTGTTTTGCTGGGGAGTGCCAGGCTGTGCAGCTGGAATTTTGCTTTCAATTCACATTATTCTTCGGGGTGGGGTCCAAGGAGTTGGAGGTCATGGCCATCTCTAGGAAACTGTTCCCAGGCTACTCAAGGTTGTGTTTTCTTCCTAGCCCTAGATTCAGACCTCCAGGACTAGAACAATGGAGCCTGTCCCCTGCTGACCAGAGTGGGGTTTGGGCTCTTCTGAGAGGGCATGCTGGCTAGGTCTGAGTTGTTGTGTAGGACAAAGGAGACTTGTAGCCCGTGGGATGCGGGGTGGGGCAGGCGCAGGGCCCCAGCACCTATAAGATATGTCATTCCCTGTGCAGCCACTAAAAGGCACTGTTGCTCCACAGGGCCAAGCAGGCTGGTGGGAGCCTGCACTGGGGAGCCACCAGGGTAAGTCACACTAGCAGCATTCACTGAGCGCCAACCATGTGCTGGGCACTTTGAATGCTCTAATTGCATAATCACGTAAGATAGGGATGATGAAATCCATTTTACAGGTGAGGGAAAGAGGACCAGAGAGATTAAATGACGTTTTCCAGGTCTTGTGGCTCCTGAACGGCTGAGCCAGAATTCGGAACCAAGCCTGCCTAAATCTACAATCAGTGCCTCCCACCCACCCCTGGTGCTCCCAAGTCAATCTCCCCGGCTTGTCCTCAGCAGCCACCTAGCCGGGCTGCTGCTTGCGGCACAAGCTCCCCTCGCTCGATTATCCAAATTAATATAGAGGCCACTGACTTGGGTCTAAAATCTAAAGCTGGGTTATTAAAATGACTTACTGAGTCCAGAGACCATTCTTCTGTGTGTGGGGGGAGGAGGGGAGGGACAACAGATTTGCCCTTCCGGAGCCCTCTCCTCTGGTCTGGCTCTGCAGTCCCTCCCCCTCCCCCTGCCAGCCCTCACACAGCTGCCACAGAGCTTCCCCCCCACCCCCCACCCATGCCACCTCAGACTTGATCAGATCAGCACTGCCCTTCAGTAGTTCCTGCGGCTGCCAGGAGAAACTTCTTTAGCCAGCACCCAAGGCCCTTCATGAGCTGCAACATGCCTGTCACCTTGTGGCCCACCCCGTCAACAAATAGCTACCAGACCCGCACTCTCCTCGGCTCCAGCCCCCTGACCTCAGCACTCCTGCCCCTCAGAGCTGAGAGCTGCCCCCTGCCCCCAGCAGATTCCTGAAGCTTCCTTCCGGGGCAGTGTGAGGATGAATAATCCCAGTCAGGCTGCTGGGACAGTGCTGACCCACAGGAGGAGCTCAGGAACGTTCCTTGTCTTCCCTTTCTCAGCCCGGGAAATGCGCAAGGACAATACAACCACAAAGGCAGATGTATGCGGTGTAATGCTCCATACGGTGCAATCCCTGGGTAAACATTTCCAGACATAGGCAAATGGCCTCAGGCTGACACCAATTTCCTGTACTGTTTTCTTTTTCTCCTGTGCCCATGGTGAGCTCCAAGGTGACTCAAACACCATCTGGAGGCTAAGCTCCTTGAGGACAGGGACAGGGTTGTGAACCTCTGAGCAACCTCCCAGGCACAATACAGCACTGGGTCTTCAGCAGTGTCCTTTCTAAGAATGTGAGTTGGTCAATTAATTATTGACTGGGTGCACGAGAAGCTGTAGGGATGGGCAGGTCATTTCAGAGTATCATCATCTGAAACAGAAACAGCATTGTTTTAAGAGCCTGTCGAAGCCCAAAAGAAATATGGTACTTTCTTCTTCCTGTTGCAGGAGATGGCTATTAAAACCACAGGGCAGGGGCACCTGGGTGGCTCAGTTGGTTAGGCGTCCGACTTCAGCTCAGGTCATGATCTCATGGTTTGTGAGTGTGAGCCACTCGTGGGACTCTGTGTTCTTAGCACAGAGGCTGCTTCAGATCTTCTGTCCCCCTCTCTCTGCCCCTCCCTCGCTTGCATGGTTTCTCTCTTTAAATAAACATTAAAAAAAAACCCCACAGGATGTTAGACCCAGAAAGGCCATGAGATGACACGTCAGCAGCTTGATTTGAGCTGCTAGGCTGGTGGGGCTGACATGCTTAGATGCGAAGATTGCAAGCCTTGGCCCACCCTCTTCTCTTATTTCTGTTTAGTCTTCTTGTTCTGAGGTTCAAAGAGACAAAGCCTATGGGATGTTTCTCCGGGTTCCAAAACAGGCTGTGATCATGGGACTCAGCCTCTTCCAGGAAGGGCCGCACCAGAGCCGATGAAAAAGCAGGCCTGTGTTCTTGGCCCAGAATCTCCTGACTCCAGCCCAATCTCAGTCTCGCACTCACACATTGAGGGTTCCAGCCCCCCAACTCATCCAATGTCACAAGGAACCTGCCTGCTCTGGGTTGGCCTCTCGGGTGAATTTTCTGATCAGTATGCATTTGTCTATCCTGTTCCACAGCTAAGGCACCTTTGGTGTCACGGTGGTCTGCCTGCCTATGTTCTCGTAGTCTCACATCATCAAATGCCCTTTAAACATTGTGAACATGTTTTATCCAGCTTATTCTTGCCTTCTCAGTAATTGTTATACATCATTTAAACTATCTGGGTGGCCTTGTATACTTTACTTCCTTTATTTTTTTATTTTTCATTAAAATTTTTAATGTTTATTTTTGAGAGAGAAAGAGAGACAGAGCATGAGGAGGGGAGGGACAGAGAGAGACAGAGACACAGAGTCTGAAGTAGGTTCCAGGCTCTGAGATGTCAGCACAGAGCCTGATGCAGGGCTTGAACCCATGAACTGTGAGATCATGGTTCCTCTGAGGTCAATTAATTATTCCTCTGAGCTGGAAGCTGGACACTTAACTGACTGAGCCACCCAGGTGTCCCTACTTTACCTCCTTGAGAACCACAGGAAAAACTGATTGCTATTATTCCCGAGAGAGATGGGGACTCTCAAGTATCTTGTCCAAGGTCACCCTGTAAGGTACTGATAGGCAGGGCCTCTGACTCCTATATTAGCAGCCCTACCAGGGAGAGTTTTGTCCATGCTGTGTAGTGGCCCCAGGGGCTACATGCAAATGTGTTGCTGTGGCAGGAAAGGTGAAGCGACTGCAGAAGCTGGTGCAGGTGGGCAAGTGGGTGTGGACAGGGTCAGCCAACCAGGCAGGGGATGCCGGAGTGGGGGGCTACTGTAGGACTGAGATGTGGGGGCTGGAATGAGCTCCTCAGCGACCTCTGCTGCCTGAAAGCCCGGTAACAGAGAATAAAGTCTTCTAGGCCAAGTTGAGGGGGCGTGGCTGCACATCCCAGCTCTGTTCCCTATTGACTGTACACTTACCCTCTTTGAGACTGTTTAATCATCTGTTAGAGATTTAAATAATATCTGTTGTATAGGGTTGTGCGGATTCAGTTTAAAAATGCACATCATAGGCTTAGCACTCTACCTAGCTTATACCGTTCAAGGGGTTATTACTGTAAACGTGCGAGTGGGGTGGGGTTGTGGTGTTTTTTATGTTTCTTTTTTGCTTTTCTGGGTTTTCAGCAAATTAACACATACTGCTTTTGTAATAAAAAAAGATTTTTTTTTTAAGAGAGAGAGAGAGAGTGCAAGCAGGTGAGAGGGGCAGAGGGAGAGAGAGAGAGACGAAGAATCCCAAGCCAGGCTCTATGCTCAAAGACCCTGGGGTCTTGACTTGAGCCAAAATCAAGAGTCAGACACAGACTGAGCCACCCAGGCACCCCCAAAAGATTATTTTTGATAATAAAAGTGTTAACACCCACATTTGTTTTTGATCTATAACAGAAATGACTTGTTGACAGAACAGGGAAAGACATTTAGATTCTTCTTTTAGGAAGTGTCTTTCCCTCCTGGAGAGAGCTATCTTTTCAAATATGTTAACTACTGTCCCCAGCATGAGACCAGATGCCCTCCCCTACCATAGCACTGAGCAGGCTCCGACCAGCACACCCTGAGCTTCAGAAGCTGGACGGGTTGGTTGTGAAAGGTTGTGAAAGCTGGGGGGGGGGGCGGGGGGGAGGTGCCTTGGGGACAAGTCTTCCCAGTCCGGTCAGTTGTGACAGAAAGAAGTGAACTCCCTGCTGGCTGTGACTCAGCTCTGTTGCTTCAAAATGCACAGAGATTTCATACTCTTTCCAAACAAAGGCTAAAAAGTTAGGAGGTCCTGCCTCAGAGTGTGGGGCTATGAGAACAGTAGACAACGGAGACAACGGAAGAGGTTGCCCTCGGAAAGGGGCAGGTGCTCACACGGACACCGGAGCCACAGCTGCCTAAGAAGAGAGCCGATGTCACCCGAGGGGCACTTCCTCTCCATCTCGGTGTCCAAGAGGCTGCTGTTCCCTTGGCAAGGCCTGGGATGCCAGGCTGAAGGAGGCCGCAGTGCTCTCTCTGTATTGAGGTCTAGGTCAGCAGCTCACTTGAGAGGGTCAGTGGGAAACCTATGGCCCGAACCTTTCAGGAAAGGACAGGGATGTGGAAGAATGACAAGCGGCTTCAACAGTGGTCAGGGCTCCTTAGAGATCCTCTTACACTTAGAGAGGCATGCCCTGAGCATCGTCAGGGACTGCAAGGCTCAAGGGCATGCGGCTGCATCCTGTTGTGCCTTTGAGGCCAAGGTGGCGATCGACCACACATGTGTCCCCAGAAACCAACACCGTTTGTCCCAGCGAGCTACCTGTCAAGTGTGCATAAAGCCAGGGCACCCTGCTCTCTTCCACACAGCTTGGCCTCCCTGCTGCCTGGCCCTCCGAGACTGAGTATTTGCTAAGAGCAGTGCATTTCAGGAAACAGGCTGCCTGGGGGTGCTCAAGATATAGCGATGCTTCACAACCACAATGAAAGCATTAATACCCACACATATAGGAAAAGGAAGATATGATTGAAATGTGTACTAGGGCTTAAATAAATAAGAGCAGCACCTTTCCAGAGAGAAAAATGGTAGAATCTGTCTGCATTTATCGAACACCTACTATATGCCTGATACTGTGTATATTTTTGTTTAATTATCACAGCAACCCTATCAACTAAGTGCTGCTATATCAGCTAAGTATCATTACCCCCATTTTACAGATGAAGAACCTGAGGCTCAAATGAGTTTTGTAACTGGCCCAAGTGCACAGGATTAGTTGGGAATTCAATCCAGATCTGTCTGATTCCAGTCTATAGTCTTTCCAACAACTTTCCAAGTTACCTGGAGGGTAGAATGGGAATGGATGGGGGTGAGGTGGTTGAGGAAGGGAGAACGGTGAGCAGAGCACTGGGGACACTGGACGTTTAAAAAAAGTCAAGAGGGCACAGAGAAGGGGAGAAGGCAGAGTGGGAATGGAAGTATCTCAAAGTTGACCAATTTCAAAATGTTCAGATGGAAGATGAACATCTGTAGCTTTGGTGACTCTATTTAATCTTCATTTAAAAAGTCTGTTTTAGGACACCCTCTAACACTGTTGGTGGGAATGCAAACTGGTGCAGCCGCTCTGGAAAACAGTGTGGAGATTCCTCAAAAAATTAACAATAGAACTCCCCTATGACCCAGCAATAGCACTGCTAGGAATTTACCCAAGGGATACAGGAATGCTGATGCATATGGACAAATGTACCCAAATGTTCATAGCGGCACTTTCAACAATACCCAAATCATGGAAAGAGCCTAAATGTCCATCAACTGATGAATGGATCTAGAAGATGTGGTTTATCTATACAATGGAATACTACAAGGCAATGAGAAAGAATGAAATCTGGCCATTTGTAGCAACGTGGATGAAACTCGAGGGTGTCATGCTAAGTGAAATAAGTCAGGCAGAGAAGGACAGATACCATATGTTTTCACTCATGTGTGGAACAGGAAAATCTTAACAGAGGACCATGGGGGAGGGGAAGGGGAAAATATAGTTTGGGAGAGGGAGGGAGGAAAACCATAAGAGGCTCTTAAATATTGAGAACAAACTGAGAGTTGATAGGGGGTGGGGGAGAGGGGAAGGGGGGTGATGGGCATGGAGGAGGGCACTTGTTGGGATGAGCACTGGGTGTTGTATGGAAACCAACTTGACAATAAACTATATTTTAAAAAAGAATGATTGCTAGAAAGAATATTCTAGAAATAATGTTTAAAAATCTAAAATCATAAAAGAAAGAAAAGAAAATCCAACGCCCAACTGCTTAATTTGTATAATAGGGTTGCAGCAGTGTCAGGGTAGATGACATAGCTTTTCTGAGTCCTATCTATTTTCAGGACCTGCTTTTTCAAACCTCTTGCTGATTTTTTTCTGCCACATGTATTTACAATAAATTTATTGACTGCTTCAAAAAAAATAAAAAAAAGTCTGTTTTATTTTCCGGCTTCTCTTTGCAAAGTGTGAACGCGGGCACGTAAGCATGTACTGCTAGGTTTGCAAACCAGCCCTCAGAGCCCCTGGATGGCTGAGAGCATGCACATGGAGGCGTCTGCTCTGCTCTATCTCAGCCCCGCACAGGGACCAGTTGAGGCTGCAAGAGATTCCGCAGCAGATCTCGGAGCCTCCTCTCCTCTACCCTTTCCCATTTGCAGACCCTTCATTTCATCTCAGGTGATGGTAGTTCCAGTGTTTTCTTCACCAGTTAAATTTCCTTTAAGCTGTGTTTCATTCAGGCCAGGTTTACTTGTTCATTATATACAAGCAGGCAGCTGAGGGACTATCAAAATCCAGAATTCCCTTGGATTTGTACAAAGTCCCTGTATGGACCAGTGACATCCGCGGTGACTTCACAAATTCATCAATTTCCCTGAACTCAGAACTGACCTATCTGATCACAGGTATTGAATGGAACAAGTAACTGGGCCAGGGTCACATGGGCTCCAAGAGAGGACTAAAGTCCAAGCCTCCTGATTCCCAGACCTGTGACATTGCTCCTGAACCACTTATTAATATCCTGCCCCTTCCTCCACCAAAAGACACAGAGAGAAGAGCTGGAGAACAGAACCATCCATGTGGGGCCTCAAGGCTGTCACTGCTGAAGTCATCAGGGCAGAAGTGCAGAGCCCAAAGGGTTAATCCACCTTCCAGAGAGTTCTGTGGTCTGGCCAACCCTTGGCCCAGGAGGCAGGAAAGGGGCTTCAGAGAGAGCAGGTGTTAGCATATGTGGTTGGGGTTTGCATCCCTTGCCCTGAGATCTCAACACTGAGTGGACAGTGAGATCACCTGGGGGCTTTAAAAATGCTAATGCTCCAGGGAATTGGAAGCAGTTAGTCTGAGGTGGGGTAGCTGGCTGTATTTTAAAATCTTCTCACGGGGCACCTGGCTGGCTCAGTTGGTAGAGCATGAGACTCTTGATCTCAGGGTCATGAGTTCAAGTCCCACACTAGGTACAGAGTTTACTTCAAAAAATAAAATTAAAGGGGTGCCTGGTCTCCCTCTAGCTGGAGATGGATCCCAGCACTTGCTATTTCCCCTCTTTTTAATGAGAAAAATTTCTTTTTAGAGAAAGGTTCAGGAGTGTGGCTGGGAGGCCGACAATCCCAGCTTGGAGCAAAGGTGACCAAGGTCTCGGAATCCTAGTGGAAAAGGAGAGAAAAAAGGGGATTGTGTCGAAGGATACAGTCAGGGTCACTCATCAAGAAGTAAGCTGTTGGGGTGCCTGGGTGGCTCTGTCAGTTGAGTATCAGACTTCATTCAGCTCAGGTCACAATCTCACAGTCTGTGAGTTCAAGCCCCACGTTGGGCTCTGTGCTGACAGCTCAGAGCCTGAAGCCTGCTCCAGATTCTGTGTCTCCCTCTCTCTCTGCCCCTCCCCGGCTCACACTCAAACACTCTGTCTCTTTCTCTCTCTCAAAAATAAATAAAGATTAAAAAAATTTAAAAATAAGAAGTAAGCTGTGGCAGTGGGGGCGGGGTGGTGGTGGTGGTGGGGGTGGCTGTGGAACTTTGTGTGCCCTGCGGCCAATCCCATAGGAACAAGGCAGGATTGAGTAATGTCCTCCCAAGAGGAGCCTCAATCATGGGATTCTGATGTTACCTTTGTGTAATGAGCAACAGACTATGAACACAGTTGCTGGAAGTCTGAGGCCAGCATGGGTATCAAGCAGCTGTTCCTTGGGATCAAACATCTGGACACTTTCTGGAAGTTCGTTCATTCATTCATTCATTCATTCATCCAGTAGGCATTTCATTCACAGATTGCAAAAATACTGATTGAGCAACTACTACATCCCAGCCCAGGCACTGAAGCTATAGCAGAGAACAAAACAGACAAAAATCCCTCCCCTTAAGGAGCTTGTGTTCTAGTGGGGATGACAGGTGACAAACAAGATAGATAAGTGAAAATTCAGGGGGTTACACAGTAATGAGTGCTAAGGAGAAAAACAGTGCAGAGGAGGATAAGAAATGAAGAGGGAGCTGTGGTACTGGCCCCATAGAAGGCCTCACTGATAAGTGACATTTGAGCAAGCACTCAGGGGAAGGTGTTGAGGGAGGGGAGTCATGCAAGTGTCTGGGGAAATGTTTGCTGAGCTCCTGAAACAGCGCAGCCTCCGTGGACAGGAGCAGGGAGGGCCTGACCCTCGTGAAAATCCAGCTGCATGAGAACACAGAACTTGGGTGGGGAGAATAAAGTGTGCCCCTCATGTGTTCATAAATGAAAACTGAGGATCATAATAAACCACATTCAATAAATACAAAACATAGTTTCAAAATCCTCATCCTCTTGCATCTTCTTTCTAAAAAATCATTTATATAAATTATAGATCACAGTGCAGAACAAGACCTTAGCAACTATCTGGTGTTAGTGTTTTCCAAACTTGCTGGAAGATAAGAATCCACTGGCTGCTTGGTTTAAAGATACAGATTCCAGCCTCCTCTGCCATCCAGGCAAGGGTCCGGGGGATCTGTACAGTTAACCAGAGTCCCTGGTGATGCTGTAACAGGCAAGCTCGGGAGACATAGACAGCTCAGTCTTCGTGTTTCACAAGTGAGGATATCAAGACCCAGAGAGAGGGGATGTCTTGCTCAAGGTAGAACCAATCAGTCAGGCAGAGCCAGAAATAATACTCAGATGTCCCAACTGTCTCAGGTCAATAAAAGTTTTCTGCACAGCACAAAGACTGCTTATGATGTTACAACTTGGGATGAGACAAGATACAAATCAAAAACAAACACCAGGGCAGACACCCATTGGGAGAAGTAGGTGTACCTGGGTTGAGTAAGTGGCTGTAACCTATCCACCAAACTCGGCCAGATCTGCAGGGGAAATGGGCTGGGTTATTCCATTCGCAGGGTGCAATAAAATGGCAAAAGGAGAGATCTACCCTCCCCCAGTGAGAAATATTTCTTCCACGTAATGGATCTCATATGGGCGGTCTGGAGTTTAAACCCAGAGCTCAGTGGGCCAGGAACAACTATGCGTTTGAAGGGGCCCCAGGATAGACTTCTTGTAGACAGGTCTTTCTCTGATGCTACCCAGTGTTCTTCACAGGAATGGCTTGTGGGCCTCGAAAAGAACAATGTGACCTGTGACAAGTCATAGGACCCTCTAGATCTTTATAGCCCCACCCGAACAGAGGAATAATCAAGCGGTGGCTCCTGACGGGGTCAGCGGGCCGCCTTCTGGAGGCCCCTTGCAGCTGTGGCATGTAGCTCACAGCCCTGCTGGGCCAGCACAGGAGCAGTTTGTTGGGGGTTGTGTGCGTGTGTGAGGGTGTGTATGGTGCGTATGATAAGCACCCTGCCACACATGTGGGAACTCGAACACCACACCGCTCCCGTGTTGTATGGCTGTGTGGCCATATGTGTGATTGCAGCCACTCAGGCAAACTGGCCTCTTGGGGAAAGAAGGTTCTCTTTCCAAGCCTGCTGTGCAGGGTGAGGAGACACACAATTGCCTTTGTCGTTTGTTCTTCCTGTTGGGGACAAAAGCCCTTTCAGTTGCTGTGGAATGTACAGAAAGTTCTGTGCCGAAGGGCTGCTGGCCCTGGCCTGGAATCCTGCGAAAGGGGACCCATGTGGGGAGCTGGCCACCTCCACCCCAAGCTCCTGCGCCCTGCCCCGCAGGCCAGCCTGCCAGGTATCTGTGTGCCGGGCAAGTGCCAAGGGCCCCCCACCCACCCAGTGCGTGTCCCCATAGTGGCCTGCAGCAGCCCAACCTAACTGTGGCCCTGACACACGGAGGGCGTGTCCTCCTTCTAACCCTCCCCGCTCTTAAGGCCGCAGTGGTCTGCAGCCTAAAGGAACTCATCTTCAGACAAGGGCGGACAGGGGAGGACAGAGCTGAAATAGAGAAGCCGGGTCACTAAAGGGAGGGGGAGAAACTCTCATAGCATAAAAGCAGGACAACGAGGCCTCAGCTCCCAGCGTTTACACTTTCATTCAAAGTTTAAATAGAACAACAAAAAATATTACAACTGACGCTTTGTCGGGGGTGGGGGGGGGAGGTGGGGAATGAGCTCGCCACCGCAGAACCTAATAGTGGCACAAGTGGCCTTTTCTCCTTGCTGTTTACATGCCTGGGTGTTTCCACTGTTGCCGAGCCGGAAGACTCGCCACAGGGAAACTTGTTGCCAAAATGCTGTGGGGCTGTGCTATTTCAGGAGGGCAGTTTTCCCAGGTTGCTATTATCTGCATTTTTCTAACCTGGGTTGGGCAATTCATAGGGTGCTGAAGCCAACGGGTGTTGAACTTTGTTCTAGTTTCAAAATGTAAACGAGCAAGCGCCAACGGGAAGTACCCAGGAACTGGTCTGAGCCCTGGGGGGTCCCAAACATCGGCTTCTAGGGGGGCTGGGAAACAGATTTGTGTGTTTGAAAGCAATGGGCGTTAGGTCTGTCAGAGCCTGAGTCCCTGGGGTGGACTGCACAATCTCATGATCTTCCAAGCAGGGAGGAAGAAAGCAGAGAGGAGACCAGAAGGGAGAAGGGCGTGGAGATCAGACCAGCTTTTCTATGCCATCTTGTTTAACCAAGACTCTTATCAAGGAGTAATCCTAAACTTTGGTCTTTCATATTATCTCAGCTCCTTGGGGAATGGGTATGTGACTTTTGGGTTCCAAGAGGGGGATTGAATTGCCTCTGAGTGATAAGAGCCACGACAAGCAGATAAGGTTGATAGAAATGGGGGAGGAATTCATTTGTGTCCCGTGGGGATGTTCTTCGCTCCCCACTACTTGGATCTGTGTCGTTTGCTGCACGTGGCATGCACCAAGGCTGAGAACAAGCTGGCATCGAGTTATAGAGCAGCATTTGATGGTATAGCTGTGCTGTAGGTGCTGGGGGTGCTGGTGGTACAGAGCAGTGAGCCGGGCTATAGATGTGCAAGGAGCGCCCAGTCCCTTGGTGGCCGGTGGGTGCAGGGCGCTATTATGTGCCTCACACACTGTCAGATGCTCTGGGGAAAACCCCAGGTCGTTGACATATAATTAATATTTTATTTATTTATTTATTTAAGTTTATTCATTTTGAGAGAGAGAGTAGGGGAGGGGCAGAGAGAGAGGGAAAGAGAGGATCCCAAGCAGGCTCCACACCAGCAGTGCAGAGCCCAGTGCCGGGCTTGAACTCATGAACTATGAGGTGACCTGAGCGGAAATCACAAGTCAGATACCTAACCGACTGAGCCACCCAGGCACTCTGACTTATAATTAAATGTGTCTTTACTATCTACTAAGTTCACAGTACTGTGCTAGAGAAGGAACAACTGTAGCAGAGAGGCCGAGGAGTGTGTGTTCGGTGGCAAGTGGTCAGGCACTGGCATTCAAACTGTCTGGGTTTGGAGCCACACTTGGCTGTGGGACTGGGTAAGTTACCTCTCTTTGCCTCTGTTTTCTCACCTATAAAATGGGAATAATTCCCCAGGGTTGTTGTGAGGATTAAATGTAAAGTGCTTAGCACAGTGCCAGGAACACAGTAAGTGCTCAATAGACGTTGACCATCATGTATTATTATTTAAGACTCTGAGCCTTGCCCTGCAGGTGTTTACAACCTAAAGTGAAAGTAAGTAAGATGTGTCCTAAAATATGACATCCCAGGACCTGGTTATTGCCGATAAAAGTGTTACAGGTGTCAGAGGAGGGCAAAGGCCCTTCGAGCAGAAGGTCCTTAAGGCCTCAGGGAAGAGAGGAAGACATAGGCCTTCAGCATGTGGCTGGAATTGAGCAGGTGAGGACATTCTAATCGGGAGTAAGTGGCACACACAAGGACATGGAGGCAGACAGAGGCCAGGCAAGCTTGCGTGGTGCCAAGCTGCTCCGGCTTGGCTTTAGCTAAGGTCCCACTGGGGAGTCATGAGAAAAGAAGCTGGAGATGAGGTAAATCAGAGCTAGGTGGTGGCCTGTGGAGGTTGAACTTTATTGTGTACGCAATAGGAAGCCAGGGGGAGGGCTTTACGAAGGGCATGGGATGTGCTCCTCCGCCTTCCAGGAAGGTGATCTGGACTCACATATGGAAAGATGTTGAACCTAATATCACCAGATCTGCAGAGACTCTCATCGGCTTCAGCTTCTTGCCATCCAGTATGCCAGAGGATACGGCTGTTCAGTGTGTAAAAAGACCCTTTCTCCATTTCTCCCATTCTTAGAGCATTCAGGACTGGCTGGGAAGTGACCTGAGAATGGGGATATGGTTGGGGAGGCTGCTGCAGGTCACCAAGTGGAGCTAAAATTGGTCTGGAACTGTGCTGTCCAATATGGCAGCCACTGGTCATGTGTGGCTATAGAGCACTTGAAACGTGGCTGCTCCAAATTGAGATGTGCTATGAGGGTAAAGTATTTACTGGATATCAAAAATTTAGCACAAAAAATATTGTAAAATATCTCAACAATAGTTTTAATATCTTGGGTTAAAAATGTTTTAAAATTTAATTTCACTTGTTACTTTTTACTTTTTTATGTGGCCACTAGAAAATTTACAATACACATGCAGCTCACATTATATTTCTATTAGACAGTCTAGAGGGATAGGGAGTGGTTGATTTATGACACGGTTACTTATTAGGGCTATAACTATAAATTCCATATTAGCCTGGGTAGGGTGCCTGGCTTCTAAAAAAATCCAGCCTTAGATTTGAAGCAAATCAGCATTATGCTCAGGATAAGAAGTTCAGGGAGGAAACAGTGTATCGTTGTTTGTGGTCAATTCTCCAGACTTCTCTAAAAGTTGGCTTCAAAACTCTTTCAGCTGAGGCAGAAAGACTGTAGGACACAGCATTCTGGGGGCCACTTTGAGGAGAAAGGCTTCACCCATGAGAGTAAAGGGAGAAACTTCTAGGACACACGGGGTGCTAGGTCATGGTTTCCTGGACCTTCTGTGGGTAGCATCTAGGGTGGGCCTGCCTGTAAACACTACCAATGCTCAGGGTTAGGAACTAGTAGAGAGTTTGGGGTCAAGAGGCCTCTGAAAAACACTTTGTATGTGAAGGAAATATATCCAGCTGTTTTAAAAGCTTATCTCAAGGTTTTGTAATCATGGATATTTTTTTTTTCCTCCAGTGCTTTTCAGGAGTTTTCTAACTTTCTACAGTGAATAAATAAGTGAAAGAAACTTTAAAAAAATTTTTTAAACATTTATTTATTATTGAGAAACAGAGAGACACAGAGCATGAGCAGGGGAGGGGCAGAGAGAAGGGGAGACACAGAATCCAAAGCAGGTTCCAGGCTCTGAGCTGTCAGCACAGAGCCTGACGCGGGGCTTGAACCCAGAAACTGCGAGATCATGACCTGAGCTGAAGTCAAAGGTTTAACTGACTGAGCCACCCAGGCGCCCCAGAAACCTTTTTTCTTTTTAAGAGCAAGAAGGGAACTGTCATAGGTTCTCTGCAGCTACTGGGTGGAAGCTGGTCAAGAAGGGGATACAGACGGGAAGCCTGGGTGGCTCAGTAGGTCAAGCACCTGACTTCAGCTCAGGTCATGATCTCATAGTTCATGGGTTCGAGCCCCACGTTGGGGCAGACAGCTCAGAGCCTGAAGCCTGCTTCAGATTCTGGGTCTCCATCTCTCTCTGCCCCTCCCCCACTCATACTCCCTCCCTCTCTGTCTCAAAAATAAATACATAAGTAAATACATAAATAAAGACGGGGATACAGACAAGATCGCTGTAAGTCCCCCAGGCTTGATGTAAAGCATGTCTGGATGGAGAGAGTTTCTTTTTGTGAGGGCTTGAGGGGATCCAAGGATACTAAATACTAGATAAATGCTAGCTATCACTACAATGGAATTTAGCCTTTCAAATATTCATTCTAACAGTAATGGAATGACATTTTTTAAAGGTTTTCTAGGCTCCACAATGGGTATTTCACAAGTTTTTCTTTCCAGATAAAACTTGAAGGGAACTGGCTGCAGAAAGGCCTGTAAGGTGATATGAGGCTCAGCTACGTGGGTCACCCAGCCACACACATGCTCTGTTCCAATGCCTGACATTCCATTCCCTATGTCAGAGGCCCTGAGGAAAGCTTGCGGTTCTAGAATCTCTAATTAGGAAAAGCCAGAATAACGGTAAACATTTTTACAGGGTTCTTATATCAACAACCTGCCAGTCATAGAGGCCAAGAAAACAATACATCAGCCTCTAAACATCCCAGCTGGTGTTAATTGGGGGCTCTAGTTGGCTTGATGCCAGGTCTAATTGGACAGCATTTCACTGTCCAACTCTGGGACAGTCAGAGTTGTCATTTTATTGCTAATGGGTTCAATGTTCAGAAGGAAATAGGGCATTTTCCTACCATTCTTGATGTTATTTTTTTTCACTTTCTTTATGGCGGTAAAATACACATAACACAAAATTTACCATCTTCACCATTTTTAAGTATACAGGTCAGTGGTATTAAATCCATTCTACCTTCTGTCTCTATGACTTTGACTACTCTAAGTACCTTATGTAAGTGGAATCATACAGTATTTGTCTTTTTGCGACTGGCTTGTTTCACTTACCATACCACCCTCAAGGGTCATCCAGGCTGTGGCCTACTGCAGAATTTTCTTTTTAAAACTGAATAATGTTCAATTGTATGTATATAGCATAATTTGGTTATCCATTCATTGGTTGATGGACACCTGGTTGATTCCACATTTTAAGTTGCTGTGAATAATGCTGCTTTGAACATGGATATATCTCTTTGAGACTCTGCTTTCAATTTTTTGGATACATACCCAGCAGTGGAATTCCTAGATCATAGGGTAGGTTCTAGTTTTAATTTTTGGAGGAAACTCCATACTCTTTTCCACAGCAGCTGTAGAGTTTAAATTCCCACCAGCAGTGCACAAGGGTTCCAATTTCTCCACATCCTCATCAACACTTGTTTTCTGTTTTGTCAATAGGAGCCATCCTCATGGGTTTGATGTTAATAATAAGTGGCTTCAGAACTCTCCATGTGTTTTTGTTTAATATCTTTACATGTTTCATCTCCCTCGAATGGCAGGCTCTTGTTAATTCTTGACTTGCTGCATTGTACCTGTTCTTTCTCCCCTAGTGTCATTCTCTAGGCATGTTGAAGTAGGGGCTGGTCAAGAAGGTACCACCCACAACTGAATCCACCAGGAAGATGGATTCTCTCTGGGCTGCAGGTGGCTGTCACAGCGCCATGAGCATGGGAGCCCTGATGGTGCATGGAAGAATGAAGCCAGTTCACAACAGACCTGTCGACCCCGAGAGAAATCACACACAGATCACACATACTATTACAATGCCTTAACCCAGTAGTTCTCAGCCCACTGAGCAATTTTGACCCTCCGGGGACATTTGGCAATGTCTGAAGACATTTTTGTGTGTGTGTCACAACTGAGCGGGAAGGACAACAGGCAGTGAGGATACTACTGGCATCTAGTGTGTAGAACCCAGTGATGTTGCTAGTCATCCCTAACCACAAAAGGGTTCCATCCTCCCACCTCTACCCCCAACACAGAAAGAACAATCTGGTCCAATATGTCAATAGTGCTGAGGTAGAGGAACCCTGGGTGAAGCTGACTCAGCAATCGATGCCCTCCATTCTATGCCCATCACCCACATGTCTGTCACTCTCCAACTGCACTCCTGCTTCCCTTAGGCAGGTCCTGTCCCTGTACCTAAACCTGCCTTTCTTAGTTCTGACCTCTGTGCCTTTGTGTGTGTGTGTGTGTGTGTGTGTGTGTGTGTGTGGTTCCCTCTGCCTGGAATGCCCTCCTGTGCATTCTCTGAACCCTGTCTTCTTTCAAAAAATATTTTTTAATGTTTATTTTTGAAGGAGAAAGAGACAGAGCGTGAGCAGGGGAGGGACAGAGAGAGAGGGAGACACAGAATCTGAAGCAACTCCAGGCTCAGAGCTGTCAGCACAGAGCCCGATGTGGGGCTTGAACTCATGAACCGCAAGATCATGGCCTAAGCTGAAGTCGGTCATTTAACTGACAGAGCCACCCAGGTGCCCACCTGTCTTTTCTTCAAAACTCAAGCAGCTCTTCTGCTGTGACTGTGTCTTCAGCCTCCTGAGTCACAGTAACTTCTCTGACCTTCCTGGGAAGCAGGAGCTGCTATCTCACATTCGCAGTGCCCAGGAGGATGGCTGTTAGATGATATGTAGAGTGTAAGCTCTTCGAAAGTAGGAACCACTTAACGTGTGTAGATACACATATGTGTCCTCCATAGTGTTTAAGGTTCTCACTACAGAGTTGTTGAATAACAACACACCTATACTATCCAAAGTTTTTCCTTGCTGTTCTATTGAGAACAGTATTTATTCTTACAGTACTTGTTTCTGTACTATGAGAAAAATGGTAGAAAGGTAGAAGCTGGTTGGCTGAGGCTTGGGAATACATTTGATATAGTAGGATTTGATCTGCATGGCCCAGCGATGAGAATTTTATAGATTTCCAGCTCTTTATTATTTTTATTTTTTTTTCTTTTTAAATATATTTTTTGATGTTTATTTATTTTGAGAGAGAGAGAGTATGAGCAGGGCAGGGTCAGAGAGACAGAGAGAGAGAGAGAGGGAGAGAGAGAGAGAGAATCCCAAGCAGGCTCTGCATTGCCTGCACAGAGCCCAACATAGGGCTCGAACCCATGAACCGCAAGATTGTGACCTGGGCGGGAATCAAGAGTCAGACACTCAACCAACTGAGCCATCCAGGCACACCCCCCAGCTCTTTAGATTAGATAAATAGCTACTAATTCTTCATTATAAAAAGTCGGTGAGGACACACATGAGTAAATAAATAACAGGAGAAAATAAATGTAACGCTGTTTGCCAAACTGCAAGTACAGCAGCAGAACAACAGGGACTAAGGCCGACGTTCTTCATTTCCCCATTTTGTCAGAACAAGAGCTTTACCAGCCTGGAGGAGTGACCCAGTCCAACCTTTATGACCCCATGACATTCTATTCCTTTTGATTGTACTGCAGTTTGAGCTGAAAAATCTGTGTGTGTGTGCGGGGGATGGGGGGGTTGGCGGGTGTTGCACAGTTGGAGAGAAAGAACTTTTAAAAGGAAGAGAATGAGCCATGGTGTTCAGCTGTGAGTGTGAATTGTAGTTCTTTATGTCCTAGCTATGAGACTGTAGAGGCAATCTCTTCACCTTGCTGAGCCTTAGCTCAGTTTCTCACCTGTAAAGTGGGACTCTGGCCTCTGTCTTGCTCTAGTGAGGGTTAATAATAATACAAATTGGCTGTCACGGTGTGTCGTAAATTAGTAAACTTACAAATGTTCTTTTTCTCTGTTTCACTTTCCTTCCCTTCTCAGCCAACAATGATATAATAACATTAGTAATAATAGTAATAATAATAATAATAATATAATACTTTATATTTTCTAAGAATTTTCATATTCGAGCCTTATCATCCTCTTTAGATAGCAGAAGTAAAGTAAATCCCATTTGCCAGATGAAGGGACAACTCCAAGGTCAGAGTTGCAATGAAGTCATAGAAATAACATAGTTACAATTTCACAGAGGTCTCGTCAGAAAGCTAGAAATGGGTTGTTTTCTTGCAAACTAGCTTTCCTTCCCTACAATTTTTCTTTTTCTTTTCCTTCTACCCTTTCTCCCTCTTTCCTTTTTTTTTTTTTTTAAACTCACAGGTGGGTGGGAAGGAACACTATGTTCCTATACATTCCTTCCTTAGGCAACCTCAACTATGCACTGGTCTATAATTACCATCTATACGTAGATGACTCATACAAAGATTTTTAGAGCTCTCTTTTGAGTCCCAGGCTGGTACATACAGTTAGCTGCCTATTCACCATCCCCTCTTAGAGTTCTCAAATGCACCCCAAGTTCAGCAAATGCATATCCAGTCCTGTAGTTCTCCTGCTTCAAACCCTTCAGTTCTTTCCAGTTCCCATAGCCTAACATAGTGTTGTGCGTCATCTCGGTCCTGCTACCTCTTCAGCATCACCTTGCCTCAGCCACCTGTGCCACCTGTGGAAACCCACTTAGAACCCCAGAAATAGTATGAAGATTCTTTTAAACTGAAGACATTTGAGAGTCAACAGATGTATGAAGAAACCTTCTTAGAGTTAGTTTCCCTTATCTGACTAAATGCAGCAATTTCTGGGAGATAAGGATGCCACAAATTCCCTGTTCAGGGTGGCTTTTGCTCCTGGAAATGAGACCAAGAGTTATTAACCTACAATAAACTCCCTCTCTAGGAGAGTTTTATGACCATGATGAAGTCAGAAAGACCACTTGTACCTGCATGAGCAAACCTTATCACAAACTTCTTGATTTCCCATTTGTTCTTCTAGAAACCCATTTGTCTCATCTAAAGAAACTTATTGGTTCTTTTCATAGAGGCCTTCCCCCCATCTCGTTTCCCTACTAAATTAGATATATAAACCTCTGACTTTAACCATTTTTTGAGCTACTTCTTTTGTAAGCTCCCACATATATATATGAGTAATTTTTTCTCCTGTTAAGCTGTCTTTTGTTAGTTTAATTCGCAGGCTGCTAGTACTGAACATAAGGGGGTAGAGGAAAAGATTTACCTCTCTGACATGCCCTTGATCTCTGTGCTCAACTACACTGGCTTTCTTTTAGTCTCATGATTCTTCCTTTCACAGACTTCTGCCTATACTTTTTTCTCTTCCAGGAATGTTTTTCCCTTTCCTTGGCACCTATTTAATTATACTCATCTTTCAGAACTCAGTTCAAATAGCACCTCCCTAAGGACTTTCTCTGAGCTTCCAATTTTAGGTTCTCAGGGTGTCCTGTATTTTTCCTTCATAGCTCTCTCGTTATAGTCACAATAAACATTTGTCGTATTATTTAATCAATGTCTTCCCCACCCCACCCCCCCCACACCCAGTGTAAGCTTCTTGGTGGTAGACATCCTATCTATTATTGCTCATATTGTATTCTAAGTTCCTGGGACAAAGTGGGCTCTCCAGAAAAACAAATTTACTGAATGAATGAATGCATGAAATTCCACATGTAACAGACTATAACCTCCAAGATACCCCTTTCAAACAGACACATGGAGCCCCTACATCACAGTTCTTTGAAGGCCAGTCAGATAACTGGGGCAAAGGAATCTCAAAATAGCCAATGCTAGTGTGGGAAAAGCTGTTACTCTATAGGGACAAATGTCCTAGTCATGGATTAGGTGACAGTTTATCTGAGAAAGGTTGACCCAGAAAACCATCCTGTAACATGCAACATGCATGAGGGAACCAGATCAAATCTAAAAATAGCTTTATCACTGGAATTGGAAACACTTTGGTGAGGACTCAGTCTCTCTGCTTGCAAACTCTACCCCTAAGGAGACTTTTACCTTTTTTATTGAACCACAGAATCCCAGGATGGTAGTGCTAAGATATAGGCCCCCTGCTCTCATTTTAAAATGAGAAAATTAGGGCCAAAGAGGCTTAGCAATTTCTCCCATATCACCCAGGTAGTTGTTTGCAGAACCAGGGCTCAGACAGGGACTGTCTGCTTCTCTTCCACAGTGATGCTTGGATTTGACACCTCCTAGGTTTTAGACATCTTGGGTGGTGAAGATACTGCAAGGTTTGTGTTTTTGTGGGTCACTCGAATAGGAGACAGGAGAGCTGGACTTATTTTCCATTTCTTTGGTCCACTGTCAAAATGAGCAAAAACTTGGGTTGGGGGATTTCTAGCCAACCACTCAAGGTCCAGGGGAGGGATACATGGACTGGAGTCTGGACTATGGCAGCATGGAGGGCAGGAGCTGGGATTCTGAGGTTTGGTCTTGGCTTTGCCACCGGAGAGCTAGGCCGATCTCCTGGACAACACCCATGTCTCTCTAAATATTTGTTAAATGGGTTAATAATACTTGGGCTTCAGGCTACTGTGAAACTCAAATATGATCATGCACTCAAGACGTTTAGCCCAGTGTCTGGCATCTGGTGGTCAACAGATGGAGGTATTGTTCATTGCCATCCGGATTCAAACCCCACATTTATGGGAAGTCTGCTTTAAAGGCAAGCAGTTGGGGGAAGTAGAGTAACTACCTGGGAGGGGAAAATTCAGCCCTCCTTCTAAAGACACAGTCACTTTAGATATGTTAATATATTTAATCAGGTTGCAGTCAAGTCCTGCTGAGCAACTGAGCCTCTTTCAGTCACTTTGCATTTCTGCTCTCTGATCTATTAGTCACAGGGTTTCCAGTTCACCTTCTGGAGCCATCCTACTTCCCTCATTCCCAGATTCTCAAGTAGCTTATCCATGTAACTACCAGTCACTGACAAAGAGTACTCCCGGTTAGGAGAAGACTGAAGGGGTCCTCTTTTAAATCTCTGTGACTATGGTATAAAAACTATTTTTGAGTTGGAATAGAAATATTTTGAATTCCTGAAATCCCTTATCTGCCTAAAAGCAGAGCCTCCCGAAAGAACTCAGTTGTCATAAATCCGCTTCCCAGGTGCCACTAATCTTCCCAGAGAAGTCAGCATCATCCCCAAACAGACATTGTCGCAAAACTATCCTGAGTCCCATCCACTCCCTTAAGGGGCCATTTATTTTTTCCATACTGTGCCCTCCTCCTTCTCCCCCACTTCATCTCTTAGGATGCCATGTAATCCCCAAATCCTAATCGCCCCTTTGAATCGCACTGCTTTGTGAACTCCCATACACACATGATTAAAATCATCTTTTCTCTTGCTAAGCTCTCTTGTCAGTTTGATTCACAGGTCCCAAGCTTTAAATTTAAGGGGATAGAGGTAAAGTTTTCCTTTCCCAATGAGATCATGGGAGCACCATGTTGTTTATAAACTAAAAACAAAAACAAATAAACAAAAAAACATAAAATAAGCATAAGAAAGTATACTTCATTCTAACTATTATAGTGGTTTTTTTTTTTTTTTCTTTCCATCAAACATTGGATTCCTTCAAAAGCATTTTCTTTGGTGCCTCTGCTTTACGAGGGCCTGTGCACATCTGCATATTGGGTAATCCAACCCTGGGCATTGTTAGTCCTAATTTTACAAACTAGGAAAGCAAGGCTAGGAGTTCAGGACACATACTTGGTGAAGAGTGGAGTGAGGATAAAGTCCCAGACTGTTGAAGGAGTCAGAGCTTCTACGACATATTAATGCACCCTTTGGATGGTTTCCAGTTCTTCTCTGTGATAAAGGGCACCGAGACAAACTTCTTTGGGCATGAAGCTCTGGGCACATGCACCTTCACATACTTCTGTAGCATTGGTTTTTAGCAATGGAATGTTGAATTCAAAGCCTATGAACACTTTTAACATCTGACTGTGTTTGAAAGTTATCTGTGAATATTTTCTCACTTCTTAGGAATCAGAAAATCTAGCACTTGAAGTTGCCTTTACTTGTGGTCTTTGGTTCTACATTCCAGAAATGAAACTTTGTTCAGGGAAAATGATACAAAACTTGGAAATAAGGCACAGATGTCTGTGTGATGTTTTATTATCATCTGAGAATGTGTCCTAATAGGCCAAACTAAGGCTCAGCTGATTTGCTGAGGAATATAACTTCATTTGATGAACAATGACTGTTATTGTCATTGTAACAATTTCACAGTTTCCGAAGTCCTGCTCCCTCACGAGGACTCCCTAGAGTAGAGAACAGCCCCCAGATCAAGAACCTCACAGAAAACAAAAGTTTGCGCTACTTTGTGCCTCCTTGACCTTCTGAGTTCAGAGTTTCTTCAACCAACCAATGAATTTTATCCAGAATCTGGCAAATTTGGCTCCTTTTCAGAGTTCTTATGCATCAAAGTCTGGTGGTCATACCTGTCTGTCCATTGTGGATGAGATGTTTTTGTCTTTCAAAAGTTAGAAACAGAAAATGTGGCTCTCTAAGTCATGTCTGTGTGCCTGCTGGAAACCACAAGGACTTGGTTACTGTCTTTCGGGGGAGAGTTGAAAGGCCTGGTCTGGGTCCCAGAAGTGCTGACCAGAGAGAAAGCCAGGTAGATGAGGCTGGAAGTTAAATGCTCATCTTCCAGCTTAAAGGCTGGGAGCCTGGGTAAGGCTCTGGGGAACGACTGTGGTGCTGGGAAGTCTGAGAAAAATCTCTGAAGGTGAAGTGGAGGCCTGGGCCTGCAGGCTTTAGTCAACATTTCTTTGTTGAAGGAATTCCATGGGATGGAACCATGCAAGATCCCAGAGTGGATGGGGAGCAAGTAGTGGCCCACACTTTCCGCCTGTCTAGTTCTGTACTCAGAGGTGTTTACCTACACAAGTTTACTTCTGTTTTTTGTTTACAGTAGGCACATGTGTTAGTGTCTGTGTTTATGTCTCACCCACGGCTAAAGTTATAGCCCTGGAGCTTGTGGTTCTTGTTTGTGCATCTGCATGTGAGGAAAACCTTTGCCCTTGCCCATAGAGGAGAAGTGATGGGCCATGTATGATGATCTGTCTGTACATCTGTGACTGGTTTTGTTGAGGGATACTTGGTTAACAGATCACAGCAATCGGTCACTCAGACTCATTATGGGGATCTCAAGAGAAGGAAAAGAAATGCAAATAGGCATAGAGGTAACAATTAGCAGTCTGTTTTAGAAATGAATCTGGGATTTTTTCTAAAAAAATATTTTGTTTTTAAATAATCTCTATACCCAACATGGGACTCGAACTCACAACCCCAAGATTAAGAGCTGTATGCTCTACCTACTGAGCTAGCCAGGTGCCCCAAAGCCAGTATTTTAAAAAATCAGGGATGGTAAGACATACAGACATGGAAACAATTGTCATAAAAAGAAGTTTATCCTCACAGATTTCTAGAAACAGGAGGCTAGGCATGTGACATAGGGCCACATGGGGAAGCACCAGGGCTGATCAAGAGATAGAAGCAGGAATATAGCCCAAAGCCTTTATTGTGGTTCATAGGAAGGAATGGGTGAGGCAGGGTAGATGTCTGAGCAAACTTAGCATTGGGTGCTTTGAGTAATTTTGCTGGGTAATTTCCCTATTTGTCTGACACTTAGTGCTGAGGTGGTTTAGGGCAAGGGAAATGCTGGCTTGGTGTGTGAAGGCTTTGATAAAAGAGATGGTCAGGTGTAGGCTCTGGACTAAGTTGTTTTATGTCTCAAAGACACTCTAAGAGAGGAGCGTTGGCTCTCTAGGGGTTGGCTAGCCCTAGGAGGTGCAGTCTGTCCAGGATCAAGGCCTCAAATGCCAAAGCATTTTGATTATGAATGCAGAAAATAAAGTCCACACAGTCATAAGAAAGTATTAAGGTGAACTGCTATGAAGTATTTTTAATATTTGATAAATGAATGCAGAATTTTATCTGGATCCACATTCACCAATACTCTCAACAGAGGTGAATTCTTGAACAGATAAGACTGATTTGACAATTTTGGTTTAAAAACAGCTCTATAGCCTTAGCTTCATTTTATCCACAGTGTGGGGTGTAATATAAATGTATATCTCACCTTAGGCACGATTCAGGGTTGTTTTTTTTTTTTTTTGTCTTGTTTTCTTTGGAAAGCTGAATTAATTTGAACTTTCTAATTTTTTATGCTGGTTTTATGGGTCAGACAAATGATCATTGTTTTCCACAAAAGATTTAAGATTATGAGAATGCAAATATGTGCATTCAACTAAAATTATAACAATATGTTAATAGGAAACAAAAAAATGGATTTGTTCTTGTGAATTTCAGACAATGCTTCAAATCCTTTGGATTTCATCATTTCACCTTCATTGTCCTAAGAAAGTTTCTTTTTCTTTCTTTCTTTCTTTCTTTCTTTCTTTCTTTCTTTCTTCCTCTTTCTTTTCTTTTCTTTTCTTTTCTTTTCTTTCAAGTAGGCTCCATGCCCAATGTGGGACTTGAACTCATCACCCTGAGATCAAGAGTTGCATACTGTACCAATTGAGCCAGCCAGGCCACCCCTCTTTTTCTACCCCATGGAAAATTTTTAATTGTCATCTCTCTGACAAATTTTAATAGCAATGGTTGTATTATCTTATAATTGCAGCTTAAACATATTTTTAAGGTCCTCAAAACACTAAGACTTGTTTTTAAAGTAAACTCTACCCCGAAATGAGGCTCAAACTCACAACTCCAAGATCAAGAGTCAACATGCTCTACTGATTGAGCCAGCCAAGTATCCCACTAAGACTTTAGATTAATATTATAGAGTATGTAGTTAATTAATGAGAAATCTTTGGCTACTTGAAACATTTTTAAGAAACTTAAAATTCACGGAGAAGTAGAGAGAAAAGAACTGGATCACCAGGAATAGCTTATATCTTTTTTTTAAAAGCATCAATGAAGAGGTAAATTCAATATGGTATACTTTGTCATGTAATGTAAGGTTAATTACAATTTAAAGCTAAGGTTGTCCTTTAACTTTATACATAACTGTACATGTTTAAATAAATATATATATACATACATATGAATATTAAATGGATAAGCAAAATAAATTATGTATGATGAAGAGAAGATGCATGGTTCAAAATTGATCTTGGAGTTTTTAGTCTGCTTTTCACCACAGGTAGTAAAAAATTATTTACCATCTGTGTAATCTGCCTTGAAAGCACACATGACTTACATCAACTGAGTATTCTTCCTCAGAAGTCCATTAATTTTTGGTGCTTTTTGAACCAACATCAAAAGTTCCTCACTTCTGGGGCGCCTGGATGGCTCAGTTGGTTAAGCATCTGACTCTTGGTTTTGGCTCAGGTCATGATCTCATGTTTCCTAAGTGTGAGCCCCACATCAGGCTCTGTGCTGGTGGTGAGAGAGCAATCGGGGGGAGGGGCAGAGAGAAGGAGGGGGAGAGAGAGAGAGAGAGAGAGAGAGAATCGCAACCAGGCTCTACACTGTCAGCGCAGAGCCCGACACAGGGCTCGAGCTCACAAACTGTGAGATCGTGACCTGAGCCAAAACCAAGAGTCAGACACTTAGCCGACTGAGTCACCCTAGTGCCCATGCCCTGTTTATTTTAAAATATTGCATTGTTACCCTGATTAGCCACCTAGCCAAGTTCTCAAACACCTATGCTTCCGTCTGAAATGAGGGCTCAATCTCTCTGGTAACTCCTCCCCCAAATTCAAAGGAAAGGCAGCAAGGTATTTTTGCACATGAACCTTCTTTGGCACTTTTTAGATGCTGTTTTATATCTACCAAAAGTCTACTTTCTTGCTTTATAAAAAGAAAGATGCTAGAAATAATTAGGCATGCTTGGTAATCTCCATGTTTTTATCACTCAACTGATAGTGAGAGCTGCTGTGTTTACCAAGCTCATGATATGGGAAGAATCGTCAACAAAAAAGAGATCAACTCTCTTGAGGCAATTAGGAACAGGTAAAGTGTTGCTTCAGGGACCGTTCAATCTTCTAAGATGAAAAGAAGTAATGGGTGTTCAGGTACATAGACGGATACAATAACTCTCAACAAGCTAATTTGTATAATTTTTTCCTATGCTTAAAATACTCTTGCTAACCAGTAGCAATTGTAACACACACTTTACCAGGTGGATTAGAAGGACCTTAAGATTTGTCAATGCCCTCAAAGACTATGATACATGTTTACCCCAGAATCATCATGAAATGGCTATATATTATACTCAGTGGAGAAGTCTACTCGTCTTCATTCTAGTATTATTGATTGGTCACTGCAATAAATTAACCACTCATTCAGTTTTGTCATTAGCAAGCGGTTTCTGCTATCCCTTCACACTGTCTAAAGACCCTTGCTATCAGCCATAGGTTGGAAACTGAGTAAGGCTTTTAGGGGCACCTGGGTAGTTCATTTGGTTGAGCAGCTGACTCTTGATTTTGACTCAGGTCATGATCCCAGAGTTGTGGGATTGGACCTGCTTCTGGTTCTGTGCTGAGTGTGGAGCCTGCTCAGGACTCTCTCTCTCTCTCTCTCTCTGTCCCTCTCTCTGTCCCTCTCCTCTGTTCATGGACTCTCTCTCTTCAAAAAATATGACCTCTTTAAAAAAAAGAAATGGAATCTTTTTTTTTAAGGATAATGGTATGTATATGTATGTATGTATGTTTATTTTTGAGAGAGAGAGAAAGAGAGAGAGAGAGAGAGAGAGAGAGAGAGAGAGAGAGAGAGAAAAACAGTGTGAGCACGGGAGGGGCAGAGAGAGAGGGGGACAGAGGATCCAAAGCAGGCTTGGCACTGACAGCAGAGAGCCTGATGCGGGCTTCAAACTCACAAATTGAGAGATCATGACATGTGCCAAAGTCATATGCTTAACTGACTGAGCCACCCAAGCACCCCAAAAATTGAGTCTTTTGAAGGAAACATTAAAAGGGTAAGTAAAGGACTCAATAGGTACTCTTTTTTTTTTTAATTTATAGTTTATTGTCAAGTTGGTTTCCATATAACACCCAGTGCTCTTCCCCACAAGTGTCCTCCACCATGACCATCAACTCCCTTCCCCTTTCCCCCTCCCCCTTCCGCCCTCAGTTTGTTTTCAGTATTCAAGAGTCTCTCGTGCTTTGTCTCCCTCCCTCTCCCTAACTCTTTTTCCTACTTCCCCTTCCCATGGTCCTCTGTTAGGTTTCTCCTGTTAGACCTATGAGTGAAAACATATGGTATCTGTCCTTCTCCGCCTGACTTATTTCACTAGTGGATGGACCTCTAGGGTGTCATTCAATAGGTACTCTTAACAACTGACACTACAGGGTCACACTCTGGGGTACAGTCTTCCTAGTTTGACTTCTGGGTATCTGAAGTATCATCCACACATGAACAGGATGCATACACAAAGATGCTGTGGGGGGTTGTGCAATGTTCACCCAGTTTCATTCAATCCTTATTCCTCCCTAAACTATACATCTAGGAAACCGAATTTATCTATTGAATGAAAAGTCTTTCTAATTCTGGCTCACATGGCATGGTTGGAGGCCTCTCCTGCAGGGTGCGGACTTCCTGGCACTCACTTCTGGCCATCTCCTAACCAAATTAGAACATTCCTTCAGGAATGGTCACCCCTGGACAGCAAAAGCAGCCTCAGTTTGTCTGGATCCACTCTATCGGTCGGGATTAAAGGCTGCCGGGAAATGAAACCACCCCGTTCATTTTAACAGACAATTTGAAATCAGTGATTGTTAACTTGTGATAACAAGGTAGTTGACAAGACAAAAAGAAAATGCTAACTTATCATGGATTCAGCAACTATCAGACACAACTGCCACCCCTAAAGCTGAGGGAACAAAGGAGGGAGGTTGGAATTGCTAAAACTTAGAACTTGGATGAGGGGCTCTGTGGAGCTGGAACTTAGCCTCTGAGGAGGGGCTGCTGTCTGACTGCTCCCGGGGTCTCTGAGCAGGGTGCAGTGAGGGTGTCTGCTGCACCCTGGAAGGAGCTGCAGCAGCCAGGCTCAGACTCATTGCTGGCGTGACGCTGACAGGAACAGGAGGCACACAGGAAGAAGCAAACCCTGTGTCCCTAGTCCAGCCTTGCAGGCTCCCATAGTAGAGCATGTTGGGGAGCAGCTAGAAAGGGAGAAAAGTGTGTATAGTCTCAGCCAGCAGCTGAGAGCTAATAGCTTAATAATGGGCACATCTAGCTTTTCCTAGTTTCTTTTTTTCCCCCTATTTTTTATTAATTTTCTAGTAAATGAACCAGAGGTGTAATTTCTTTCTTTCTTTCTCTTTCTTTCTTTCTTTCTTTTTTATAGTCTTCATCCATTAAACAACTTTTTAAATGTTTATTTACTTTTTGAAGGAGAGCGACACAGAGTATGAGCAGGGGAGGGGCAGAGAGAGAGGGAAACACAGAATTCAAAGCAGGCTCCAGGCTCTGGGCTGTCAGCACAGAGCCCTACCTATGTGGGGCTCAAACTCATGGACCATGAGATCATGACCTGAACCGAAGTCGGATGCTTAACCAACTGAATCACCCAGGTATCCCAGGTGTCATTTCTTTACACTTCTCTTATTTGCAGTTATTTTCCCCTCCAAGGGTTCAGGCTTTTGGTTTTTATGGCATAATATTTGATTAGCTTCTGTGTGCAACGCAACTCCTGTTCATACTATGGAGGCTGGGCTTTTCAGTCCTCAGCTACTGTGGTATATCATAGCCTCCCTATCTAGACCCTAAGGTCTTTAAGAGGAAGTGATGTGTGTCCCACAGTGCCTGGTACAGGGCCAGACCACAGAAGGGCTGATAATTTACAGTGACTGGCTGACTGATGAATAATGTGTTTTTACTTAAAAAGACTCCTTCCCAGTCATCATCTCTGCTCTCCTGCTCACACACAACTCAGCCTCTTCTCCACACTCTACATGTGGCCAGTTAAGAATGATCATCTACTTCATTTCTTGGCTGGGACAGGGTGGTCATTTGTTCAAATGACTAAGTAAAAGCACATCTGTTGTCATTAAGCTTGGAAACAGGAGGGCTGCAAAGCAAAGGGAATTCTAGCAAGCTCACTGGGGTAGGCTTGAGATAATCACTACATTGCCTGAATACCAAGAAAAATACTCAGGGGGGAATTTCATGACGTGGGACTTCCTGTGGTCAATCCAGAGCTATGTAGCTGATTTTATCCTTACGGTACACAGTATTCCCTTCTTGATGCACTGCAACAGCAGGGTCCACCACTTCCTGGGGAAGTTCTATGGTGACCAGAGAGGGGACAGGAAACATCACTTACAATCATATTGAACACAACAAGATTGGGCTTCCTTAAAAACTTCTCACTGGAGAGGCACCTGGGTGGCTCAGTCGGTTGAGTGACCAACTCCTGGTTTTGGCTCAGGTCATGATCTCATGTCCTGAGATTGAGCCTTGTGTTGGGCTCCATGCTGGGTGTGCAGCCTGCTTGGGATTTTCTCTCTCTCTCCCTCTGTCCTTCCCCAACTTGTGTGTGCCTGCATGTGCCCTCTCTCTCTCTCTCTCTCTCTCTCTCTCTCTCCCCAAAATAAATAAATAAATAAATAAACATTAAAAAAAAAAAACCTCACTGGAAACAACCCAAGCGTCTGGCAATGATGAATGGATAGACAAAATGTACTAGATCCATATTATGGAAACTTGTCCAGCAGTAAGAAGAAATAAAATACTGATTCTTGCTTTACAACATGGATAAACCTAGAAAACATTATGCTGTATGAAAGAAATCAGTCACAAAATATCACAATATTGTATGATTCCATTTATATAAAATGTCCAGAATAGGCAAATCTGTTGAGACAGAATGTAGGTTAGCGGTTGCCAGGGGCTGAGGGAAGGGAGGAAGTGGAGAGTGCCTGCTAACAGGTACAGGGTTTCTTTTTGGGGTGATGAGACTATTCTGGAATTAGTGGTGATGGTTACATAACCTTGTACTAAAACCCACTGAACTGTCCACTCTAAATGGTGAATTTTATGGTACATAAATTATTATCTCAGTTTTTTTAAGGAAAAAAATGATTTCATAAAAAAAAAATCAAAGCCTTTCACTATTGCCATGAGTTTCCTAGATGACTAAGTAACTAAATGGTATGGTGGCTTTCAACATCCAGCACTTTATAGAATTTGGCAATAGTAACAGATTGAATAAATTGATAGCAAATATGGGTTTTGCAGGGATCCTCCCATAGAAGTTTACAGGTAGTGTTAATGTCACCCTCAAGTTGGAAAGTCTGCCCAGATGACCTCAGGAGATGTGACCATATGTCCCCTATTCCCTAACCAATTGTGATATTTCTTCCCAGTAGGGATATTTATTTATTTGTTTATTTGTTTATTTATTTATTTAGGCTGTAAGTTATTTGATTGATTTATTGAAAGAAAGACCATGTTTTCCCTATCTCTCATGTCCCCCATATCTATCTATGTCCCATATGTAGAAAATGTAGACAAACTTCTTCCCCTTTTCCCTAATTATAGGAGGGAAAAAAATGCAGCTCCACAAAATCCTACACTGAGTTTGATCCACTTATTTTTAAAGAGATGGAAGCAAATGCTGTTTCTATCTCCTTTCAAAAGAGCAGAGTGCAGGAATTCATGTCAAACACAGTTAAGGAAATGCACAGTCCAGTTACCAGGAACTGTTTGCTTTTATATTCCTTGATTGGGCTAAAGTACAGAGAATTGAACTTTCTTCTCCTCACCTTTCTACTTTTTACAGCCTTTCTCTGAATTCAATTCAGACTTCCAGAAGCTTCAGTTAGAAAGGAGCCAAGGAGATGGAGAGTCATTTGTGCCAAGCAAGGGTCATGTGCCCATCACTGGGCTCTGGACGGTCAGGTATCTCACCAGAATTAGAATAATTTGGCAGGGCTCCAAAAAGTTCTCTCTGCTCTGTCCCCTTTTGCTTTGATGATTAGTTATCTAATGCTGTGTAACAAATCATCCCTAAGCGTATTGCCTTACAACAGTAAACATTTATTATCTCTAGCTTAGCTGGGTGGTCTGGCTCTGTTTCTTTTGTAAAAAGTGGCAGAATCAGGATATCAGTTGGAGCTGCAGTCATCTAAAGGCATGACTGGGGTGGAGGACTGACTTCCAGGCTGCCTCTCTCACACAGGTGGCAAGTTCATTCTGGTTGTTAGCAGAAAGCCTCTATTCATCACTACAGAGACTTCTCCATAGGCCTCCTTGAGCATCCTCACAACATGCTTCCATCTGAGCAAGCGATCCAAGACAGAGCACAGGGCAGAAGCCACAATGTCTTTTATGACTTAGCCTTGAAGTCACATTCCATC
Source organism: Cryptoprocta ferox (assembly GCA_028646485.1). Lineage (NCBI taxonomy): Eukaryota > Metazoa > Chordata > Mammalia > Carnivora > Eupleridae > Cryptoprocta > Cryptoprocta ferox. The sequence goes on along the minus strand of CM053576.1, from coordinate 62,488,909 downwards.
ATTTCCACAATATCCTGTTGATCACACAGGTCAGCTCATGCTGTGGGAGGGGACTATACAAGGGTGTGAATCTCAGGAGGCAGAACCATTGTGTGGCCATTCTAGAGGCTGGATGCCACATAAGCCATAAGCTAGAAGGCATTCCTCTTGACGTCCCCCAGCACAAACCCCAAATCCTGGCTGGGACACCTCCAAAGAGGCATATTGCACCTCTCTGCAAAGGATCCAGGGTTTGAGTAGGGATTAGACAGAGGGAGGAAAAGCCACTGAAAATAGTCGAAGAAGGATTCAGACTCACCCATCAGAGAGAGAAAGAAAGAACTTGGAGTCCCTGGATAGCTCAGTCCAGTAAGCATCTGACTTTGGCTCAGGTCATGATCTCCTGGTTCGTGGGTTTGAGCCCCTTGTTGGCCTCTGTGCTGACAGCTCAGAGCCTGGAACCTGCTTCAGTTTCTGTGTCTCCCTCTCTGCCCCTCCCCCACGTATTCTCTCTCTGTCTCTGTCTCTCTCTCTCAAAGATAAATAAACATTAAAAAAATTAAAAAAAAGAAAGGACTTGATTAGTGTCTATAAATCAGGAAGGGGCTTGAAGAAAGTCCATTTTTCCAAATTATAGGAATTGAATAGAGAGGGCTTCCTTTTTAAAGCCAGGAAGTTGTAGAACAGTCAAAGCTTCCCTCCAATGAATCTCAGTACCCTGGGGTGATCCAGATTGAGAAAATAGACAATACCTTCTGAGAAGAGGTCAAAAAGTTCAGCAGGGTTCTTCCAAACTGCTCCTTGGTAGTCTCCCTAGGTTTGAAACCCTGCCCTGGAGGTGGCACACACACAGTATATCTCAAGTGGTCATGAGACCTGGTCCTGTTTATGCTGGTATCCCAGGTGGCCTTGTTAGCATAGAGCAACTGAAGGCAGCTTGGCAGGCCACTCGGCAGCTTTTCTTTGTTGTTTTGGTCGGTAGGTTTGGTCTTGAGGTTTCGGGGTGGTGGGGGAGGTTGTCTCACTAGGCTAAACCAACTCTACAAATCTGGCTCAGATTTGAGGTGAGGGCTGGCTCTCCCTCTTCTACATAGTTCTGGCTTTGAGAGATCAGAGTTGTTACAGGGAGGCATTTGTGTGTGCTTGTGTGTGTATGTGTGTGCTTGTGTGTATGTGTGTTGGGCCCCTAAAACTCCAGTTGTTGTTTCCAGTCTGGATATTATAGAGAAATTATTGCCAACTGAATTATACTTTGGTTGAGTATTTGTATTTATATTTAGTATAAATAGAGCTGATTCAAATGACTTATGTCATGAGTAGGAATGCAAAGTCTGAGAAGAAAATAGGGGAAAATGGAAACAACTCCTCCTTCCCAAAGTTCTTGGACTTTTCTGTCTTATGATTCTAAGTTAAGTTATGCTTTCTGATTTACATCCACCTGTGCCTTCTCTGTTCCCAGGACCAGGATGGAGGCACCTGTGTACCGGCAGCCAGTTGGTGCCTCTCCAGGTGCAGAAGTGTGGATCTCTTAATGCTATGCTTTGGGATGCCTGTGTCTGGTCCTGAATCAGGGAATGTCAGAGTTGTGGGCTGGACATAAGAGAGTTCTGGGTTTAGCTCTGCCTCTGTCCTCGGCCCACCTGGTGAACTGGAGCAGGCCTCTCAGCTTCTCAGAGCCCTAGTTTCATCATTTGTCTCACAGGTGGCAAGACCTGTCCTGCCCATCTCACAGGCTTGTAGGGGAGGACTGGCTGGGATAATGAAGGTGAAAGTGGGGTAGGTGTGTATGGGATTATTATTTTTTATCAGATATAAATGAATAGGTACACGTCAAGCCACCATAGTGCAGTGGCCTGCCGTGTGTCACTGAGTTTGCTCATCGGATCAAAATGGGTGCTTGTCAGTATCCTCCACCAGCCATAGTAATGGCTCCAAATCACAGGCCGTCTGGCAGGGCAGGGTCCAGATTTCATGGGGTTTGGACAGACACAGTTTGCGGATACTCTCCTTAAGGAAAACAAAGTGAACACAGGGCTGGAGCTCTCTATGGCTTTGGAAGGGGTTCATGCAGGTGGGGGACCCTAAAGCTTCCTTAGCTTCAAGATAATTCTGCTCTCTGGCTTCTGGTCTTGATGCAAGTCTGAGATCTGAGCATCTCTGGAAGCAGGCCAAGTTTCAACCACCTTTCCTCCATTGCATTTTCTGGACTGGGAACTTCAGGAGCCTTTCCAGATGCTAAAGCTAAATTCTACTGTGACATACTCGAGCAGCTCCTACCTGGATGTTCCCTGGTTCACTCAGGGATGGTTCTTCCTATGGTCATGATCTCTACCCCCAGAGATCCCTACCAGGCCTTAAGCCCTCATTTCACAGATGGAGAAAATGTGGCCCAGAGATGGGCAGTGACTCATTTGAGGTCACACAGCCTTTTAACCGCAGAGCTGAAAGAGGAAACTGGAGCCCCTGAGTCCCATTTAGATTCTCTTTTCACCATGTCCCCTTATACTCTTGACTGTCACCTAACCGTCCATCATGAATCTGCTGTCAGTGAACCATTTTGGTAGTCATTTACGATTCCAGCTGGGGAGAGCCTTTGACTTGGCCAGCGTGGACTCTTGCAGCTTCATCCTAGCTCTCTCCAGGCATCTGGCCATACTGACAAGAGGTCAGCACCAAACAGCTCTTTCACCCAAGACTTGCCCATAGGATTTGCATCTGACACACCACAGGAGGTCCTACGGCCCTGGCACCTGTCCCTTGGTGTGGGCTCTGACCCACAGTTCCTTTATGTGCTTTCTGCCTTTTCCCTAGAAACTGACCCTTTAGGTTGACCTTGCCTCTGATTTTGACCTTTGGTTGCTTCTAGCTCACATACCTCCAGCAAGCAACAGCTCCAACTATATAAGCAAGAGGGGCAAAGCATGCCCTCCACCACCATGCCCCAGCTAGAGCACTGATTCAGCCAAAACAGAAATCCTAAGGGTCCACTCAGGACCCCTACACTGGGGTCCATTGGTCCACTGAAGTGGGGGAGAATATGTATCTGTGTGTGTAAGGAGCCCACTGTTCCCTGGGCAGGCTCAGCTCTGACCCAGTCTATCCCAATGACCCTTGGACTGTAGGAAAGTCAGGGGCCTCAAGTCACACTTGTCCCTCTGGGCCTAGGGCTGACACTCAGACACTAACAAATAGCTTCAGGTGTACTAGTGATTAAAATATTGAAATACCTCCACACCAATGGGACAATGGCTGTAGCTCCATGTCCCCTGAGGCCCCTCTGCCAACCGAGATGCCCTGGCCTCTCTGTCACACTCCCCAGGACCTCCTCAGGATCCACAAAATATAGGGTTGGCCCTTTGCCTAGTAGGAGGTCTCCAGGACTCTGCCCTAGTTATAAGGCCCGTGTCTGTCCTGATGTGGAGTCTGGCCAAACTGGTGATTCAATATTTTGAATATCATACCCACTTGAGCTGACTCTGAGCCCACTCTCTGCTACTAAATGGGCCCCCTGCAGCCTGGTTTCTGACATGAGGTTCCTGCTCCAGTTTCACTCCTGTCCCTGGTAGTGTGTGCCTGTTGACACCTTGCTCCAAGAAAGGGATCTAGACAGTCTTCCCAGAAAGGACTTTTGCAGCCCAGCCTGGTGCCGCATGGGACCCTGCTATCAGATAGATTTGTCTGGAGCTGACTGCTGAGTGACCCCAGGTCTCTGGAACCATGCTGGAGACCCCCACCTGAGCTTTGCTACATTTCTGACATTCTGGGTTCTACAGCGCCTCGGCCCCAGAGGTGGTTCCAGCTCAGATCCCAGGCCTTCCCAGCCTGCCCTGTTTAACTGGACTGTGCCTGACAGTGTGGTCAGAGGGGCCAGGGAGGGACAAAGAGGGGCAAAGCGTGCCCTCCACCACCTAAATGCCCCCACCCTCATACATACACAAAGGGAGCCAACCACCCTTCTTTCTGTACTTTCCATCTTCACTGATGTGCACACTCAGCCTGTACTCTCGGAGCTGTGTATGTCCCTTTTCTCCTGATGCCTGTTCCCCGGGGGTCTGGATCCCAGTCAATAGCCAGGCAAAAGAGCATCTGACACACTGTGGTTGAGGGTGGCTGAATATGTTGTTCCTGAAGTCTACCTATTCCCCTCCTACCTCCTCCCTTTGGGTTGAAAATGAGGCCTGAAGAGAGAAATGGAGACTTGGAGCACTAATGGTATACTTGACGCATGAGTGTGGAGGACATTTGGGAGGCAGTTTTCACCTCTGACGTCCATAATCGCACCATGCAGAGAACTCTCTGTCCTACCCAGGTACAGAAATAGGCCTATCTGAGACCATAGAGCAGAGAGAGAGAGAGAGAGAGAGAGAGAGAGAGAGAGAGAACATTTTTTTTTCAGTACATAACCTGAGCAAGGCATTTATCTAAGCACTTTGCAACCATTTTCTCACTTTTTTTTTTTCCCAAGAGACAGATTGCTGCAGAGTTTCAGATGTGTGAGGCACCCAAGGCAGCGCTATCTGAGCAGGCATTCCTTTCATCCTTCCTCCTTGGTGAGAATGTTCTGAGTTCATTTGGGATGGCAATGTACCCAGAGAAAAGTCTACGGTTTCCGACTTCTCTGCTCTGACTAAGATCTGGCCAACAAGATTTAAGTGGAAGCGTTCAGGATTTAGGCTCTTTCATAGAAATGGCATTCTCCTCCTCCTCCTCCTCCTCCTCCTCCTCCTCCTCCTCCTCCTTCATGTTTATTTATTTATTTTGAGAGAGAGAGAAAGAGAGCACATTCTCAAAAGTGGGGGAGGGGCAGAGAGAGAGGGAGAGAAAAGATTCTAAGCAGGCTCTACACTGTCAGCTCAGAACCATGAGATCATGACCTGACCTGATATCAAGAGTCAGACACTTAACTGACTAAGCCACCCAGGCGACGCAGGAGCGGCATTCTTTTATCCCTCCCCATTCTCCTCTTGCTGCTTGGAATTCACAAGTATTATTGGCTGGAGTTCCAGCAGCCACAGTGGACCTATAATGGAAGCCATACATGGCAGAAGAGAAAGACAGAAGGTGTCTGGATCGCCATGGAGCCATCACAACAGCTGAGAACAGCCAACCTATGGACTTCTTTTATGCGAAATAATAAAAGCTTGTGTATTTAAGCTATTGCAGTTTCTATTTGTTGAAGCTGAACAAAATTCCTAGCCAGGAAAACTAGATATCCACATGCAAAAGAATGAATTGGACCCTTATCTATACCATATATGAAAGTTAACTCAAAATGAATCAGATGCAAACATAAGAGCTATAACTACAAAAATATTAGAAAAAAACACAAATGAAGGCTTCATGACATTGGACTTGGCAGTGCCTACTGGGCTATGACACTATAGGTACAGGCAAAAGAAGAAAAAGTAAACAAGTTGGACTTCACCAAAAATTAAAAACTACCAACTATCAACTGAGGAAAAAGCAACCTTTTCTTTTGGGAGAAAATACTTGCAAATGGCCTATATGCTAAGAATTAACATCAAGAATATACAGAACTCCTAAAACTCAATAGCAAAAACCAAGCAACACAATTCAAAAATGGGCAAAGGACCTAGAGAGACATTTCTCCAATGAAGACACACAAATGGCCAATAAGCACATAGAAAGATTTTCGACATCATTAATCACAAGGGAAATGCAAATCAAAATCACAATGAGATACCAATTCACACACCCATTAGGATGGCTGCTTTCAGAAAAACAGAAAACAAGTGTTGGTGTGGATATGGAGAAAATGGAACTTTTGTGCATTACTGGTGGGAACGTAGCAATGGAGCAGCCACTAAAGACAATAATATGGTACCAGGAAAACTGGGTATCCACATGCAAAAGAACATTGACAAAACACAAAATTAAACATACCATTTGATTTCATAATTCCACTTCTGGCTGTATATACAAAAGAACTGAAAGTAGGACTGGCAGAGATATTTGTACAAGCCATGTTCATAGCAGCATTATTCACAATAGCCAAAAGGTAGAAACAACCCAAATTTCAACAATCGATGAATGGATAAACAAAATTTGGCATATCCATACATGGAATATTATTTAGCCTTACAAAGCAATGACTTTTGAACACATGCAACAACATGGATGAACCTAAGTGAAATAAGCCAAACATAGAAGGACAAGTGTTGTATGATTCCACTTAGATGCGGTATCTAGTCGTAGTCAAATCTGTTGATAGAGCGGAGAGTGATGGCTACCAGGGAGTCAGGGAGGGAGTAATGCAGAGTTATAGTTTAAATGGCTAGAGAGTTTCAATTTAGGATGATAAAAAAGTTCTGGAGATGAATAGTGGTGATGGTTACACAACAATGTAAATACTTAAGGCCACGGAATTGTGTACTTAAAAATGATTAAAATGGTAAATTTTACATTATATATATTTTGCCACAATAAAAATATTAAATTTAAGTAAATCAGTAAATCAGGAAGTCCAAACCCCTAATTGACAGATGAACTGAAAACTTATTTGGTCTGAACCACACAACTACTGGAACAGCTAAAAGAAACAAACCTGAGTGTCTTCCTCCACCTGCTCCTAAGCGCCCTGCCCCAAGGCCCTTTTGTGGAACAGGTTTCACCACCTGCCCTACCTCTGCATCCTAGAAACCCTTTTAATTCTTTGATTACCCATCTGGGGTTTCCACCTTGGGGCTGAACAGTTCTCCCTTCTGTAGGGGTGGGAATAAAGAGGGGGTGGGGTTGGGGGCTAAGGGACAGCCTGAGACCCTCTCTCTACGGAGGTAAAGTTCAGGACACCTGCTCCAAGTAGGTGAGTAAAGTAGCTGCTCTTTCCTTTGAGGGGATGAGGGATTTTGTAGGAACTTCACTGGTGGTTAATAGTCTCCTTGCTCTCCTCTAGAACTAGTTCTGTTCCCTACCCCTAGCTTCCCTAGCTAGATTAGACATTCTCTGAGAGCAAGGATCACATCTTCTTTGTAAATACTACTCTCCCTCGGTCCATCTCCAATTCTCCCCCCAACATCTGCCAAGCAAGCATGTTACCCAGGGCCCAGCACTCAGTAGTCCCCAGGGAACTTAGGCTGCTTCATGCTCCCAAGCCTACATATCTCATCAGAAGGTGAACCTTGGAAATGTGCCTGGTTGTTCTCCATAAGTTTGGAGGTCCAACAAGGCCAGATCTGGGACAGCTGGGGAGAAACTGGGTGGGGCCTGGGAGTGGACAACAGGTCAGTGTAGGCTCTGAGCTGTGGGTAATGAGTGTCTGCTACAGAACCTGTGGGATGAGCCTGGAAACCCAGTGAGGTGATCTTGAAAGCTGTCCTCTTTCATAGGGAAAGAAGCAAAGGTCAAGGATAGGTAGCAGGACTGACTCCGAGGAGGCCTGTGGTCACCTTCAGGCCCAGGACTGCCTCTATTGTTTTGGTCACATGTGGGGTGGATTTCCCCAACTTTGCCCTGACCTTCTCCGTGTCTCCAAAGCCAGAAGATGATGGCAGGAGGAGGAGAATGAGGGTTTATGGAGTGCTGGCCAAGCCCCATCAGTCACTGCTTTGATCAGAGCCAGACAACCATTCTTTCCCTCTCCTTTCTGTCCTTGGACTGAGCCTATGGGCCAGAATCAGCTTCCATTTTAAAATAGAATCAGTTTCCATCTTTAAATGTTTGGAGACTTATAAAAATTACTCTGCTCCCACCTTTCTTTCCTTTACTCTTCCAAGGTCTTATCAAGAAAAACTGTGAAAGACTTTGAAATGGGCAAAGATCCCTGGCATCCTTTCAACAGAATGCCAGGCATTATCTAGACTGTTGCCTGGACTATAGGACCCTTCCTGAGTTATCTGATTCTACAGGGATCTGTGCCTTTTATTGGTGATGACATTGCATCTCTGTAGCAACAGAAGTTAACTTAGGCCTGGTTGATGCTGAAACATGTATTCCTGTTCCAGGGATGCAAAGGAAATGCCAGTTCTGCACCTCTTAGCAAATCCCCTCTTGCATCCCTGATGGCTATATATCTACATTTTGGATTCTCCCATGAGCTGGCTATAACATCTTATTGGTTCCCTCATTAAGTAATGAGTTAAATAAAGTTGAAGACATGTGTTCATTTTACATTTGCATAAGAGTCATGTTACCTTTTAAAAAATTATCCTTGGGGTGCCTGGGTGGCTCAATTGGTTGAGTGTCGACATCAGCTCAGGTCATGATCTCACAGTTCATGGGTTTAAGCCCCGCATGGGGCTCTCTGCTGTCAGCACAGAACCTACTTTGGATCCTCTGTCCCTCTGTCTTTACCCCTCCCCTGCTTGCACATTCACTCTCAAAAATAAACACTAAACAAAATTATCCTTGGGGCAGCTGGGTGGCTCAGTTGGTTAAGCGTCTGACTCTTGGTTTCGGCTCGGGTAATGATCTCACAATTATGTGAGTTTGAACCCTGCATCAGGTTCTGTGCTGACAGCGTGGAGCCTGCTTGGGATTCTCTCTCCCTTTCTCTCTGCCCCTCCCCCACTCACACTGTCTCTGTCTCTCTCAAAAATAAATAAACTAAACAAAATTATCCTTTAACAGTTTCAAATATCTGCCTTGTGCTTAAGCTGAAAGAATAGAGAGAGGGAAGGAAAAAAAGGAGGGGAAGAAAGTGGGCAGGGTGGAAGGCGGAGTGGGAAAGGAGAAAAAGAAAAGAAAGGATAAGCCAAGAGGAACAGGATCAAGGGCAGAACTGGGCAGGAGAAGGAGGGGAGGGAAGAGTGATGTAACCAAGGAGGAAGCAAAAGAAAAGAATCTTCTTATCCTGCAAAAACACAAATGCTCTCTGTTTTCTGGAAGGAAAAGTCTTTATTTTGAGTCAGTGTGAGAGGCCCTCTCAGTCTCTCAGTCCGAGAGGGAAATTATTTTCTGCCTGTTGTTTCCCAGGTCACCAGTTATATTAAGCCAAGGTCCCTTGGTGGCTGCCATCTATAATTTTTCCACTCCCTACCCTTTTGAGTCAGATCTCAAAATAAGGACATTTTGAAACTTGGACTCCTGGCGATCAGAATGTGGAGAATGTGGTCCAGGACACTCTTGAGTCTCGTGGAGCTGGCTAGGGTCCTTACTGAGAGTCCTGCTTAGATCAGCAACAGGAGGGCAAGCAGAGCTGACAGGTCGCTCCCCTGGGTGCTCAGACCCTCGCCAGGCCCACTGAGACCACAAGGTTCCAGACCTTCCCCAGGCAGCAGGCCATAGCTGCTTCCATAGTGCCCTGTCTGGGGTGAGATGCAGGCTCTTTAACCTGCAATGCCCCACTGGCCTGGCATGGATCAGAAATGTGGAGAGTCAATTGTCATCATTCTGAAAAGCCCCTTCACAATATGTCCTTCATCTATCTTTCCAAACTTATGTCCTGCCACACCTACCACACATCCTGCATGCCAGCCAGGCCAGTCTCCTTGCCACTCCCTGAACAAGTCAAATATTTTCGTGCCTCTGTGTCTTTGCTCTTGCTGTTCTCTCTGCCTGGAATGCCTTTTCCCTTTCTCCTGTACCTGGTGATGTCATACTCATGCTTTCCTCTTCTTTCCAGGCAGAGTGAATTATTTCTTCCCTTGAGTCTTCATGTGCACTTTACATACATCTGTACTTAGACGCAGCACTCATCACTCTGGTTTGTAATTATTTGCCTGTCTGCCAATCTGTTCTTCAAGGGCAAGAACCCAGGCTTATTCATGGGCTGCCCTGGTACTTGGCTCAGTACCAGGCTAGCACATTCATTCAGTCATTTCACAAATTTATTGAGCACTGATTACGCGCCAGGCTGTTTTCTAGGTGCTGGATAGTGAACAAAACTGATCAAGTTCTGTTCTCATGGAGCTTACATTCTTGCTGGGGAGGCAGACAACATGCAAATAAACAAATTACATGTCAAGTAGTAATAAGCGCTAGAAGAAAATCAAGGGGGCTAGGGGCACAGACAATGATGGAGGGTGTTATTTTAGCCAAGGTGGTCGGGGAAAGCCCCTCTTCATAAGGTGGCATTTAAATAGATACCTGAAGGAAGTGAGGGAGTGGGTCATGTTGGTATCTGGGAAATAGCATCCCAGATAGAGGGAACGGCAAGTGCGAAAGTCCTCAGATGGGAGCAGGTTTGTGTGTTCAAGGACAGCAGCAAGGGCTAGAGGATGCCAGAGTGGCAAGTGATGGGAAGAGCTGGAGGAGAGTGGCTCCAAGAAAGAAGTAGGGGTCAGAACTTAGAACTTTCAGGCCAATGTAGAAACTTCAGCTTTTACTCCAGGCAAGTTGGGGAGCCATTGGAGTCCTGTCTCAATGTACATACATACACGGCACCCTCTTCTGCTTCAATCTTCTCTCCAGCTACACTAAGTCTACTCAAGTCTTCTTTGAGGAGAGGAGAGACAAACTTATATTTTACAGCATTCATGATCTTACGTGACCTCTTGGCTACTCTCTGGAGTACAGACTGTCCAGGGTGGGTGCCCAAGAAGGTGACTGATAATGTGGGACTAGATGCAAGAGTGGCCTTGGAGGACAATGAGAGCTTGTCCTTGATTGGACGGTAAGTCTGAGCATCTGTTCCTTTTAATCTATGTTCTCCTCCTCCTTCTTTCTTAGAGAAGTGTCCCCACTGATGAGGATTTTCTGTGCCTGGTACTGAATGAACTTGGAGAAACCAGGCAAAACTCATGAGAAATAAACAGAGATCCTGGCCTGCTAAACTGAGAGATACTATTCTTGCCTGTAAGACTCACCCAACAAGTAAAGACTGACTTCTTGGAGGAGGGAGGCCCAATCCAGGAATTAATAAAAGGAAAAGCATGGCAAGAGAAACTAGCCTTTCACAACTCCAGCACGCCTGCAGTGACTGTTGGCTCCCAGTCACCTTCAGGAGGCTGGGGCATAGGAGGGCTAATAAAAGCTTGTCTGAGAGAAGGAAGGAGACTTTGACCACCTACTCTTTCCAGGCCCCTTCCCAGGCACATGTGGAATATCCTCACTACTAAAATATCTAATGAAGATTGAAGAAGTGCCCCCACTACCCCTCAATGCTCTCTCTCCAAAAGGCGGAAATCTCTAATGGTGGAATATCAGGCACCAGGGAAGGTGCTAGTGAAGGGATTTCCGGAAGCGCCTCTATTCTTATTACAAAAAAAAAAAAAAAAAAAAAAAAAGTTCTATTTCCACCTCCCTTCTCCCAGAAAGAAACGCGGATACCCGAGACGGGTAGAGAGGGGCCCAAACTGGCGGCGGGGTTCAAGGGCGTGCCCGCCGCCCGGCGGAATCGCGGCGCCCATCGGCGACCGGGCCGCGTGCAATGGAGGTCGGCGCTCGGCAGAGGGCGCAGAGGAACTGCTCCGTCAGCCCGGAGCCCAGGCGCCGCAGCCCTGGAACACCCTCCTCCCACCCGGCCGCATCCGCGCCCTACCGCCGAATCGCTGGCTCAGCCTCCGCGCGTGTGTGGGCACCGTCAGGAAGCGCCTTCCTAGGCCACCCCGCAGCCATCATCTGCCCCCTTATCCGGCCACAGCCCATTTTCCGGTCAACCTAGTCCCTGGTCTACAGGTAGTACCGTACGCACCACACCCTCCACAGGCCAACCCTCTCCTCCCGCAGTTCCTTCCCTTCCAGGTGCGGCCCGTGGGGGAGGAGGGTGGTCGAGGAGGGGCGTGGTCGGGAGAACGCGGGCCTGGGACCCCGACCGTGAGCGGTTTTGTAGAAAGAAGCTGCAGGTGAGACGTCAGAGCTGATTTCACCCTAGGCACTGGCCCTCGGCCCCCTGGCGCTTGAGTGAGGGTCTAGAACCCAGAGCCCTCAGGAGAGGAAGGAAGGCATCTGCAATGTTCGCTCCTGCAGGGCCTTGCAGGTGACAGGGGACATCGATATTGATTGATCGAATGAATGAATGGAATGGATTGAAAGAAATGGAAAGTGGTCTGAGACCCGGGTCTGGCCAGCCTCATGCTGGCACAGTACCTCCCAGCAGAGTTTGCCACACTCACCTTGCTCCTTACCTGTCTCTCCCCACGACCATCTTCCCACTTCCCGGCTTTCCTTTCACTTCCTGCCACTGCTCAAAAGCTTTCCCTAGCTGCCGGATCCCAATCCCTTCCCCTAGCATTCAAAGCTCTGTACAGTCTTGCCCCAACTTATGTACACACGTGGCACACTCTTTTGCTTGAACCTGCTCTCCATCTACACTAAATCTACACAAACCTTCTGAATATAATTTGAATTGGCCTTCCTCTGGGGAACTGGCCACCTCCTTTTTCCCTATCAGCAACACCTGCTCCCTTGCCTCCAAATCTTTCTCTTCCTTCAAGGTCCAGCTTCAGATCCCATTCCCTTTCTTCAGGAAGCATTCCCTGACTTTTTCAGGCCAGAGTAAGTTTTCTCAGCTCTGACCTCCTAAAGCATACCCTCCTTGGCACTTGATTGGTACCAGTTACCTATGATGCTTTATCATGTAGTGCTTACCTACCTATCTTTTCTCTCCCACTACATTGTAAACATTTGAAGGGCAGGGTCCAAGTCTTATTTATCTTTGTAGCTCCTCCTTCAGTTTATCACACATTTATTGAGCATCTACTACATACCCAGTATAGTCTAGCGTATATGGTCCCAAAGAGTCTAGGACACAGTCCCCCATGATGATGTTGGTGATAAAAGAAGACACACGTGGCTTAAGGAGAAGTAGAGGGTATGGCTCGGAAATGGAGCACTCGCTAGGAAAGTCCCAAATGTTTTTCTTTGGTAGCACTCAGCATCCTGGATTAGGAAGCAGTCTCATTCTCTAAGGGAGTGTCTGCCCATTAATGGAGCCACTCACTCATCCATTCCCTCATTCATTCATTCATTTGTTAAGTATTTGTTGAGTCCTTACTTTATCCAGGTGACTCATAGGATTGGTCATACTGCAACCCCATAAGGGTTGGCTGTGTGTGTGTGTGAGAGAGAGTTTTTGGCGTGAGTTGCTTCTTTGTCAGTTCCTGTTCAGCAGCATAAGTCCCCACTAGAAATGCTCTTGGGAAGTCCTAGATTTTTGTGGAGGGGAGGAAGACTGTCAACCCTTCCGGAAGGTAAGGTGCCCAGACTTTGCCTCATAGTTCACTTTGGAACAGCTTACCAGAGCATGTTCATTTCAAAGTCCTTTCCTTCTGTGATCATTCAAGGTTTTCCAAAGAGCCCTCTGAGGTTATGTCCATTTGCCAGATGAAAAAGCTGATGCCAGGAAAGTTAGGTTTTCCCAAAGTCACCGAGCTATGGCAGGGCTGAGCCTAGAGCAGGTCATTCACATCCTGGTCTCCTCAGCTTCACTGTAGGGGGCATTGACCTAGACACCTTTGGGACCCTATATGCTAGACTTTACACCTGGTAAGTGTAGATGCTTAACGTGCTCCATCTATAAACAGGTACACCCAGGGCTACTGAGGAGCCAATAAGAGGACAGGAATCTCTGGCTCTCCATAGTGAAGGAGGCCAGTCTCTGGAACAGGATATTTTAAATTTCAGATCAAAGTGGTGGCCCCCATCATATCTGGCCACTAGCAACTCTCCAGTTCTCACTCAGAAATTTAATGGTAACTAATTACTGAATCCTAACTCCAAACTCTAATCTAATCTTAATGCCCCAATTCTAACCACTCCTTTATATTATTCATTCCCTAAATCTAACCAGAATACATCACTTCACCCCTAAGAACAACTCAGCACCTCCAAGATCCTGGCAGTCTGATGCTATCTTTAATATCCTTCATATAGTCCACAGTGGGGTGAAGCCTGCTTGCCCTAGTAGCAGGGAGCAAGAAGGTCCAAAATGAAGGTGCAAGCAGCCAGGGAGGGACTGGTAACACCATGACTTTGTCTTCGTTATAAAAGTTGCCCCTTTTCCTCCCCAGGTACCCAGGCCTTCATGTTGTCCCCAGGCCCTTCTGGAAGAGGGGAAAAGAAATAGGGTGTTAACCATTTAGAAATTTTCGAGAGAGGCCTAAAACCAGGCTAGGCTTACTAGAAGAGATGAAGCATTGATGGAGGGATTCCAGCCATTCAACAAGCATTATACTAATAACTCAATGTGTCAGAACACCCTGGCGAGCTGTGATTCAGATATAGTTCCTGCCCTCAGGCAGATTGCTATCTGGAGGCAACTTATTTTTTGGAGCACTGGCCATGTGTTAGGCCATGTGTTACCGACTTTTCCATGTCATATTTTGTTTAATTGCTACAACCTATGGAAAAGGAACTATGATTCCATTTTATAGATGAAGGAACTGAGGCTCAGCGCTAGTAAAGGGCAGAGCCAGAGACTTAAATGCTAAATCCCTTTTCCTGCATTGCCTTTGGGCGGGGCAGGGGAGGGAAGTTTTCCAGTAATTCTGACATCTCTTCCTGAGTCAAGTCGCCTCCAGCACCACCCTAGTCCCAGGCCGCAAGTGTGGAGTTAGGGGATTGGGCTAGATTCTCTCCAAGACTCCGCCCACTCCTGCTATGCTGAGCCTATCAGATCGCAGGCTTTGGGGGCGGGGCCAGAGGCTGTCAGCAGTGGGTCAGAGCCCAGGCTTCAGGAGTTCTCTGTGTTGGTTGCTGTCTTTTCCTTGTCTGGCTCTACCCGTTTCCCTGTTGACCACCAGGATTCCAAGCCACTGGAGAATCATGGCCTACTGTTGCTTCCCATTAAAGTCAAGGTCAGATTAACTTTGCCTCCAAAGCACCAAGCCCTGCCTTATAGGAAGCACCTCTGCTTCCACTTTATGATCACCATAAAATAATGCTATTTAGTTCATTGGTATTTCAGGCAATTACTTTGCCTGGCCTTGTAGAGAATGACCCCTGCCCTTAAGGTGTTTACGATGTGGTTATAAAAAAAATATGAACTAATAAATAAGAGTACTGTAATAATAGATCACATTTGTAGAACACTAAGTGCATGCCATGTGCTGTAGCTTTTAATAAAGACTAGCTCATTTAGTGCATAGCCACACATCACAGTAACTTTCCCTCTGCAACATATAACAGAGGTGGGAAGAGCTAGGAGAATAGCATCAGAAGAACTTACATTCAATGTAAATCCTGTCCAGCGCTAGCTGAATGATGCTCGGAAGTTACTTAACCAGTCTGAGCCTCAGTTTCCATATCTGCTGAATGGAAGTGTTTTATACCCTATCAGTAAAGAGTTATTTGTGAGGGCTAAGTGGAATAATGCTTATGAAATACCTAGCATTGTGTCTGGGACAGAGTAAGTCCTTAGGTGTTTATTCATTCATTTTATAAATATTTACTGAGTGTCAGGCACAGTTCTAGGCACTAGCAATAAGAGAGTGAACAAAACACAAAGCCCACTTACTTGCTATGGTTTGCTGAATCTTGGTTTCTTCTTTTCTGCCTGTGTATTTCTATTCAGTTTCTTGTCGATTAGCTCATTTTAAGTAGACATATTTATTTACTTCACTTTGCATCATCTTGATCAAGTAGGGATAAAAGAGGATTAACTCCATGTGATGGATGGAGAAACAGAAGCCTAGAGAGATCAGATGATTTACACAATACATCGTAACAAAAGCTTAACCACAGATTGGTCTCCTGTTTCCTAGCATGGACTCCTTTAGAAATTCTCTCTTTTAACATATATTCCAGGCAGACCTACATCGTCGGCAGTGGGGAGGGGAGGAATGGAGGGAGTGGTGATGGTGGCTGTGAGCCTTCCAGAGAAAGTACCTGCAGAGAGCTCACTGTTCGAGGTTCTAGCCCCTCCCACCCTCAGGCTCTGTCTACACGCGTGAAGTAGAGTGCTGAGCATTAGGGCACTAGGGCAGAGCTCTCCACCAGCACTGACAGATTGGTCCATTATGATAGGGAAGAACAGGTGGAGAAAGAGGTAAGTGGTGATGGAGCACCTGCTACCCCCAGCCCACCTAGCACCTAGCCCACTTTGGTTCTTTGCTGCTGAGATTCCTCCCATCCCTCTTTCAAACTCACTGAGTTGATGCATGAGGATCCAGTGGGATTCCTGTGCAGAGTGGGAAAAGCACTCTGAGTTGATTGGGTGTACAGGGTAAGTAGGTAAGAAAACTTGTGTTTAGTAAAGCTGGTCCTCAAATGTATTAATATGCAGGAAAATTTATCCTAAGAAAAATCAAAGGAGTGGGCAAAGATGATATACAAGCTTCTTCATTCATGGAAGAGCTACTTAGGATTGCAAAACATTGGCAATAAGTCCAACAAGAGGGGGCTCGTTGAGTGAAACTGTGGCTTTCTCTACTCTGGAATGTTACGTAGCCATGAACAATTTTACTACAAAATATATTTCCTGACCTGGGGAAATAACCATGATTTCTTTCTTTTTTTTTTTTTTTAAGTTTATTTATTTGGGAGGGGAGGGGCAGTGAGTGAGGGGGAGAGAGAATCCCAAGCAGGCTCCGCACAGTCAGTGCAGAGCCTGATTTGGGCTTGAACCCATGAGCCATAAGATCATGACCTGAGCCAAAGTTGGACACTTAACTGACTGAACCACCCAGGTGCCCCACCATGATATATTTCTAAAAGGTAAGAAGCAGGCCAAAATATCAGGGATAGCCTCCAGGAAGAGGAGGCCAGGTCCAGCTCTCTTTGTCACCAAAAAAGCCTGGCCTGATTTATTTGTTTGTAGAGCCACGTCTCAACAACCTATAAGAAGTCTATCTTCTATAGAGGGTTTCAAAAACAGGTTTAAGATTCTCCTTCCTTCCCCCTACCTTTTTATATTGTAACCTTAATCCTTGATGTTTCCTAAAATCCAGTAGGAGAAAGGTCACATGAAAATCATGTTATTTCCTTTCAGGCTCAGCCAGGGCCTTTGCACAAGCTGTTCCAACTGAAGGAGCTCATCACAGACCACATATCCCCCTACACACACACACACACACACACACACACACACACACACACACTCCCCCCAGCTCTCATCTCAGTCATCACTTCATCTGGGCCATCTTCCTTGCCTTGACATCCCTAACCAGTCACTTTTCTCTCTGATATATCCTCACAGTACCATGTACTTCCTTCTCCTTTGTTTACATTTACTGTAATTATCTGGGGAGTGTCCTTCTCCATCTATGCTGTGTCCCTCTATGACAACAAGGATGGTGGCTATGGATGCTCTCCACCCCCTTTCCCACTCAGCATGGTTTTTGCTGCAGACTCTCAGTAGATGTTGGATGCATAGATAGATGAACGACAATGATGGAGGGACAGATGAGGCTGCAGGATCTAACCAACAGGAGGGGAGTGACTACAGCAGATGCCTCCAGTGCAGGATGGGCTAGCTCTATACTTAGAGGATTAGGTGGCAGCTTGTAGTGCAATTTTAGGGTCACTAGGACGGGCCCTCCAGACCTGCACTCCAGTGCCTGATATCACTTTTACACAAGGAGACAAAGCCTTTGATCCTCTAGTGTACAGAGCTCAGGCATGAATCCCACATTCCTGGAGAGGAGAGAGGTGCTCGGTGGCTTACATTCATGCTAAGGGGTAAATGACTAATAGAGTCTTTCCTAAGAGCAAATTGTGATGGGACGTGATGTGTGGAGGAGGGGAGAGGAAATTAGGGAGCTAGTCTAGGGCCCAGAATGGGGAAAGGACACAGAAAAAGGAGCCTGATGCCAACCTTGACCCACAGTGTCATTTTGCCTTTGCTGCCTGCAGTCTGATCCTACTGGGTATTAACAGCCTTTTTGGTAAATCGGGTTCTGCAAATATTTGACGTCTGGAAAACTTTCAACAAAGATGGCGTTTGGAAGGCTGGCTCGGAGGCCCCAGGATGACAACCTAATTATGTTCCTTTTAATAGCTCCTTCCCAAGTGCTCAGTCAGGGACATCTGCTCTGCCGCGGTTGCACCTTCAGGGAGGAATATTTTTAACACTGTGATGCCACAAAAGGAAACTTCTGAAGGCTGGATGAAAATGGCCTCTGCATTCACAGTGCCTTAGTGCCCAGGTAGGCAGGGCCTAATGCTCTCCCCTTTCCCCACCTCCACCCCCTAAAACAGGGCCAGGCTCCTTTTCACAAGGAGAGGAGGTATTGGTACTAGGAAGTGGTTGTTGTTATATGTGTGTGTGTGTGTGTGTGTGTGTGTGTGTTAAATATTCCTTTTTCAGATTTCACAGAGGTACATTTGATGTGCCAGGCTGCCTCACCCAGCTTCCATGTGAGTGGGGTGTCAAAAATAACAACCAAGAACACAGCAAATCCTCTAATGCCAGCCCTCCCTGCATGGTACTGGGCCCTGTCACTGCTTCTGCCAGTTAACTGTTCTTGGTCCACACCTCAGCTGAGGATCCTCCCCCAATACAGATGCTAGTTTTGTCAGAGGAAGGAAAGGGGGAGAAAAATAAGAAAGGGAAGATTTCTGTGGTTTGTTTACTAGAAGACTAGCTTGCTAGGAAGGCCACAGGCTGACAGGCTAAAGATGATGTGTCTTGATGGTTCCTGGGATCAACGAGAAAAGTGCAAGGAGCCCAGGAGATGATCTACTTTAAGTTCTAGCCCCCTTTTCTTCAGACAAGTTACCTGAGGCCCAGAGAGGTAAACAGACTTGCTTAAAGAGTTAGCTTTGATGTTTGGGTTGGCTTTCCTGTATTTAGCCCAGAGTTTATTTTGGTGAGGGCTGCTCTATTAGTTCACCAAATCACATTGGTAGACTCTTGATTGAAGTGTGGGCTCTTTATCTAGGAAGGCAGTTCTCTCTGATGGAGGGACACCGTGGAGCACGGAGGAGAAAGGGGTCGTACTTCTGCCAGTCAGATCACCTGGTCTGCCCTGGGCTAGACACTCAAATGCCCATCAAGAAGGAGCTGCTAGGCAGCTGAGGGTTGTTCTGTGCTGTGTTTGTACTCATATTTTCAACCCACAAATTGTTTATTTTAAGGGTGACTGCTTTTTTTTTCATTAGAGATTCAAGTGCATCTTAAAGGTGTTTGTACTGACTTTAAGTCCCTTCTGAAGAAGCAGCATTTCCAGATAAGCACCAAGGAAGGCCACGTGGAGTGGAGGGTGAAAGGTGCTGCTGTACTCCCTTAGCCAGAGATTCTTCGTTTCCCAGCTGAGTCCCAGGACACCTGGCTCAGTGCAGCTCTTTCACTGCACACTGAACTTTTATTGTCTCTTCCCTTCAGCTCTCACTTGACCACCATAGATTTCTCTAGGTCCCTTACCTTTCAACTTCATCCTCTGTTGCTAACCAGCTGCCCATTCTTTGGGTCTTCCTTATGCAAATTCTGGAGAGAGAATGTGATTGACTCAACTTCCCTTTGGTTCCAGATGTTCTCCCCTTGGGGTGCCAGTGTCTGGATGCACTTGTCTTAGGTCAGGGGGAGCTTCAGGGCCAATACTTGTGCACTCAGCATAAGAATGAGTCTGTTGATTGCCCGAGGCTGGTGGGCATCATGCTGCCTGGCCCAAGCAGTACTCACCATGCTGGAGATGCAGTGAGTGTTGCAAAGACTAAGGGATCTCTCTGGTGCGGCAAAGGCAAGAAAAGACCTTGGTGATAGGGCCTAGCAGTTGCTCTTAAACTGAAGAAACAACTAAGTGCCCAACAGTCACCATGATGGAAAAAATCTAGGGGGTGCGTGGGGAGGGTTGGGGAAGAGCTGGTGCACAATGTGTAGTAAGGTTGGTCTGTATGGTGAACTTGCCTTATTCACAAACTTGATCAAGGCCTTGACACATATAATCAAATACTGTGACTACAACTACGACTACTACTACCGTCACTATCACTACTCCTACTCCTACTCCTAGCTAACACATATTCCATGCCAGACACTGTTCTAAGCACCTTCCATCCATTAACTCCTCTAATCCTTGTAACGCCCTCTGAGTAAGTACCATTCCCATTTTATCTACGAAGAAACTAAGACTCAGAGAGATTATGTGGTGCCACGGTTATACCGCTAATAAGTGGCAGAGCTGGGATTCTAACTCGGGAAGCATGTGTTTTTAATGACTTTGCTATGCTGCCTCCCTGATAGAAGCAGGTGGCCACCTCCACTATGCTGTTTGAGAGGTACCATTTGGTCCTAACTACCCCAGAATGTCCCCCTCAGTTCTATCATGCTTGCCCTCTCCCTTCTGGTTCAGAAACTCCTGCTTTTAGTCACTAATATAGTGGAAGATATGGTAACCTCAGAAGAGCCCTTTGCCGTCTCCCATTAGACCTTTGGTCCTAAGCAGATGAACAATGAGCATGGTGATTTCACTCTTAGGAGTTAGTTATCAAAGCCTAGTGGTTAAAGGAAGTGGCAAACGTGGTGAAGAGATCTGGGGTTAACCTTGAATTCAGGCAGAGAAAGAAACCCATACATGGTGTATTGTACTGAGAAGCCTCAGGGAAGAAACCCTCCACCCCAATACCTATATTCCATTATTATAGGTCTAGAGCAGTGCTGAACCACAGAACTTGCTATGACAATGAAAATGTCCTATATTTGGTAGGTCCTAGCCACATGTGGCTATTAAGCACTTGAAATTTGGCTAGTATAACTGAAGAACTACATTTTTTATTTTAAATAATTTAGATCTAAATTTAATTTAAAAAAATTTTTTAGTGTTTATTCAATTTCTGAGAGAGAGAAACAGAGCATGAGTGGGGGAGGGTCAGAGAGAGAGGGAGACACAGAATCTGAAGCAGGCTCCAGGCTCTGTCAGCACAGAGCCTGACACAGGGCTCAAACCCATGAACCTTAAGACCATGACCTGAGCCGTTCAGATGCTTAACTGACTGAGCCACCCAAGCGCCCCGAATTAGATCTAAATTTAAATGCCACATGTGGTTAGTGGCTATCTTAATGGGCAGGATAGTTCTTGAGGCCTCCTTGAGAATATACATCCTGCTGGGAGGCTCAGACCTTAAGCATTTCTCTGCCAAAACTTTAGTGCAGGGAGTGCAAGCTAGGGATAAGGGTGTCGATGCATTTCATTTGGCCACTATGAGGCTTTGGAATCTTAAATCAAATGTCTTCAGCCAGGCAGGCATCTCCAGCCTCCATTTCCCCTAGTTTCACTCCACAGCCAAGTCACACACTTTGCCACCTCTGAAGGAGTTTAGCTGCGACCCCAGCCTCGGTAAAAGCCTTCAATGATTCTCAACTTTATTTTGTTTGCTCTTTACGGCAGCCCCAGGATAGAGGTAGGGTTGAGACGGTTATGCCCATTCTATGGGTAACAGAACGAGGTTCCCAGAAGCCTCTGAAAGGGCCATTCTCCAAAGCCAGCTCCACCTTTCTTGTCTCATTTGAATAGACACTGGAAGCCCGGGCTTATATCTGGGGGTTGACATGGCCCTTGCTAAGGAGCCATGCCCCGCCCTAGCTGCTGGCACTCACAGCCTTCAGAATGCCTCTTCCCCTGCACTCCATTCTTGTTTGCATTCAAACATCATCTTGATTCATTTTTAATGCAAGCCAGCTGCCATTCTAAACCCTACTTAATATACCACTTCCACTCACTTCCACTGCCTACCTGCCTGGACTTAGTTCCTCCAGAGTCGAGCACACCTGGGGTCTATCAGCAGACGCATCTGAGTGAACTGGGAGGGAAAGAATTCCACCTTCCAACTACCACCAGCCCCAGCCTGCTCTCCAGGCCTTCTGTCTACGTGGAACCTGATCTTAGTCCCATCCCAGTTTTCCATCGGCATCACACTGCTTATCTACTGGATTCTGGAATTTAACACCTGCTTGACCCATGCCCTGTTTCTGAATGACCGCCTCTGCCTCTCTCAGCCACCTATCAGGGCTCCCACTCAAGTTTCCTGCCTCCCTGAGCAACCCATACTGAACTCTGTCTGCCCCCTTGGTCTTTCCTACTGCTTACTTTCCCTTTCTCTGGTGACTACATGTTTGTACTACTGTACGGTAGTGGCTGAGGGAGGAGACCTGCCTGCAATCAGGAGGTGCAGGTCGTATGGCCTTGGGCAAGTATTTTGACCTCTTAGAATCTCCTATTTCTAAAACTGGGATTTTTCAGGGGTTGGACCAGTAATCTAGACTCATTAGACCAGCCTAGATTTTTTGAACTGTTTTCTCTAGGAGGGTTCCTCAGAGACTGCTTTGCTACATGGGAGCAGGGGACAGAGGGGAGCCAAGTGGATAGGAACTTCAGGATTTCTTCTATCCTCTCCAACCAGAACCCACTTTGATATGATTAATGGACCTGGGTTCTGAAATGCTGCACGGAGAGAGAAAGAGAGATTAAAAACTCCAGATTATCCATAATTAGATGATTCAAAAAACCTCTTACAGCTCCAACAAGGTGGAGGCAAAGTCTTTTCTCCTCAGGGAGTTATAGGACCTTGGGGGCAGTTTGTGTGTAGACTACTCAATAGGAGCCCAATCAGTGCCTGTGCAACGGACACACTCTTGTTCTCTTCTGTGGTGTTCCATGTGTATCTCCTCTCAACAGCCAGACTGAAAGGCCTTACTCTTGTACTTCTTGAGCATTCTCCAGAAAGCTCCTAGCAACAAGGCCTGCAGTCTGGCCTCAAACCCTTTTCCTAATTGAAAGATCAGGGCACCGGAGTGGGAGTGGAAGGGGTGGTGTGGGGACCAAAACTCTGGGTATGAGCCCCACCTCCTTTACTGCCTCCATGGTCTCTGACAGGGGACTTCAGTCCCTCTGAGCCTTAGATTTCTCAGCAAGGTAATACTGCTTATGATTTATTATTTTGAAGTGAGACCTTCTATCTAGACCCCTCCCTCTTGCCCTGAGGTATTGTGCTCTCCCCAGTGTGGGAGATCAGGAGGGATGTATTAATTGTTTCTACAGAGTCTACTTGTCCAAGGTAGAAACCACAACTGAAAGGTTCAGAGTTGAGTTGTGAGAAGCAATAGCTTGCTAATAAAACCCACAAAGTAAGATGAGTCTTATAAAAACTACCACAGAGTGACAGAGGCCAGAAGAGTTGTTTTGGGGAGAGGGGGGGAAGAGGTGGTTCACAGAGGGAAGCCATGGGCCCTCTGGGCTGTGACCAGCCCACAGCACATGGAACAAAGCCATGGAACCTTCTTGGCCTCAGAGTTGTCTTCCCATCTCCCAGAACCTATGTCTACGGATTGTGACTGGTGTAGACCCAGCATGTCCTGGGGGACAGAACAATGAAGTCAGCAAGGTTTGTCCTCAGTATTACTCCTTGGATTTCTCTGCTCCCTCCATTTTCCCATCTTCAGATGCCCAGAGCCTGTGGGACAAGAAAGAAGGAAAACCCAGGGACAAGAAAGAAAGAGTGTGTTGGAGTAGCACTCTCCCCTGGAGATGGTGGAGACCAAATGTGAGACCTCTCTCAGAGGGGGCTACGTCTCCAGGGAACCTTGGAGAGAGAATTCCCAAGCCAGAGGCCACATATGACCCGCAGATGTTTGTGGTTTTGGTGAACATCATGATAACTGCAAGAGTTTTATTAAAAACAAAAAACAAAAACAAAAAAATGAAGATTTTTCATAAAAATTTAGATTTCTGGCTTCTTTTA
This sequence comes from Cryptoprocta ferox, assembly GCA_028646485.1. Lineage (NCBI taxonomy): Eukaryota > Metazoa > Chordata > Mammalia > Carnivora > Eupleridae > Cryptoprocta > Cryptoprocta ferox. The sequence goes on along the minus strand of CM053576.1, from coordinate 62,465,419 downwards.
GAAAATGGGAAAAACTGAAAGTACTGGCTGCACATTTCCACTGAGTGAGAACTGGTTGAGCTAAGCAGCTGTTGCCCTCTTTAAAGGAAATCTTTGCTCCCTGCTTTGCTGCAGGCCCTACCAGTCCCTATTGCCCCCTGTCCTTATGTCTGGCCTCCTCCTTCCATTTATGCCACTGCCTGGCTCCTGTAGCATCTGAACTTGTGACCTTTGACTTCATCCAAAGAAGTTACATAGTAATAGGAGCACAGAGAACCATGAAGGCAATATTTCTGGGCAGAGGAACATCTCCTTGTTCTTAACACCATTCCATTTGGGAGCCACCCTCCTGGGAGAAGTGAATCCTGCTACACAACCTTGTGTGGAGCATTAGACTGCCAATGGTCTGGAAAAAAGTTCATAAAGATCTGCCATCTCCCTGCCCCCCAGCCCGCCCCCTCCAGCATCAACAGCTAGCTGCCCATTTCATCCTTATCACCAGTGAGTTCAGACCTCGATTGCTCATTCTCTGTGACCCAGGATAGAGTCAACTTTGTCCCTGAGCCCACCCTGACCTTGCAGCCTGTCCCATTATTAGGGGCCCTTTGCCCTTTGCCAGCTGAGCACCAAGTCTGGGGCAGCCCCTCACCTGAGTGCCTGCCTTGGCTTCCTACCAGCCCTGCAGTGCTCTGGGGACTGAGTTCTGCCCTGCCTTCCCAGGCAAGGCCTTTGTGGTGGAGTCCCATCCCTAGAACACCCCCTGCTGCCACCAGAGTCCTTGGTCCGCAGGACTTCCTTCCTTCTTCCACCTCTGCCTTTCCCAGAAGCTAACCTGCCCTAACCCCTTACGACAGGCATCATCCTGTTGCCTGCCCAGCCCTGTGCACGATGCTGCCACCACAGGCAAAATTTGTCCAGGGAGTGGGGTTTAGGTGGGGTTTTGGCTCCCACTGGCCTCCTCAGCCAGGCAGCTTCGTACACAACTGCACAATGATTCTGAATAGGTCCCCTGGCTCCTGAGCCCAGATATCGCTGTTTGGCTTCATCCTCCCACTGACCCAGCTTCATTTCTGATACCTATCCTCCAGTTCCTCAGCATTTCCTCTCCCTCCTTGTCTGACACCTAAGCCTTGGGGAAACAAGTGATTAATATAATAATAATTTACATATTGAGATTTTGTCTGAGGCCATGTACTAAGCACTGCACATGTGTTATTATACTGGATTCTTACAATCACCATGCTATGCCCATTTGCTGGCTGAGAAAACTGAGGCACAGAGAGATTGAGGAATTTCCCCAAGGCCCATAAAAATTGGTGACAAAACCAGGATTCAAACCTGCATCTGTCTGTTGCCACAGCTCAAGCTTTTAACCACTCAACTCTGTTCCCAAATTAGAGAAAGCTAGAAGGGAGGCTCAGGGAAGCCAATAGTTCACCTAAGATCACACAATTTAGTGGTGGAACTCGAATTCTAACTCAGGTAGGTATTCTGTCACCAAGTCCAGAGTTCTTTCACCTGTCGCTGGAACCTTTAGGCTGCCTCTTTCACTGCTCTGTTTGCGTCTCAGCTCCTGGCATATGATGGGGCACAGGAGGTGCTCAGGAAACACTTGCAAACTGAAGGATTTCCCTCATCTCACTTGATATGCCTCGTTGGAGCTGTTCTCTCATAGACTCCGAGTTGCTTTGATATCAGCCAGGGTGGCCTTGCCCACTGACAACCCCATCCTCACAAACCTTGGAGGGCCTGGAATTCCACCATGGAATGCAACTTTCCTAGAAGGGGGGACAGATTATAAGGAATTGAATTTAAAGTCCTAATACTTCAGGATCAATGAGTTTTTCAGAAAGTTTTCTAAGAGAACCTGGGGAGTATGAGAAACTAAAGTTCTGATTGAGGGTAGGTTGGGAGACAACATAGGACCAAATCTGGCATAGCAGGGTATGAAGACAAATTCTACTTAAAGTGGGTTTTCAGAGATCAGAGCCTCTTGATCCTGCTTCCTTGAACTCCCTATCTCTGGGTTTGACTTTGTCTTTGGGCCCTACAGGCCCCTAGTCCAGGCCCTTCTTCCCAGCTGGGGAGGTTAGCTGAGATACCCCTGGGAAGAACTTGGGGACAGGCAGGGCCCTAGGATAGAGCCAGCAGAAATGCCAGCTTCACAAAGCAAGGCTTCACACCTGTCCCCTTCCGGCAGTCCTATGCCTGGCCAATGCCCCTGGAAATAGTCCTGCCAAGCAGCTTGGCATGTTAGCAGCTCTAATGGACAGTAAACTTTGTGCAAGCCTGTAAGAGCTTTGGATTCCCAGGCTGCCTGGTGAAAATAGGTTTCTTAGAGGCCCGTGCCAGACTTAGTTCCTGGCAGCGTGGTTGGGATTAAGGACTTTCCAGAACCTTCACTCAATTCAATTTAAATGAGCAAGGATTTATTTAGCCTCTCAGAGTGCCAGCACAGTTTCTGGAGACCAGTATAGGAGACTCCACTAACCCTTCTCCTATTCCAATCTTTTTCTACATTCTGCTAGTAGCTCAATTTTTTAAAACTTTTCTTTTTTTTTAAATTTTTACGGTTTTTATTTATTTTAAGAAAGAGAGAGAGAGCAAGAGCATGCATGGAGGGGAGGGGCGGAGGTAGGGGAGAGAGAATCCCAAGCAGGCTCTGTGCTGTCAGCTCCATTGCATGAACCCAGAGATCATGACCTGAGCCAAAACCAAGAGGCAGATACTTAACCAATGGAGACACCCAGGTGCCCTAGTAGCTGGATTTTCTTAAAGCCAGCATTTCATGTTTCAAGGCTTTGGAGTAAGACAGACATGAGTTCAAATTCCTCTGCCACTCACTAACTGCATGACACCCACCATCACTGAGCTTTAGTTTCTCCATCTGTAAAATATCAAGCTCACAGGGCTGTACATGAGAATTAAATGAGATTGTGCATGAGCTTAGACTAGGGCCCATCACCCGGAAGGCCATGATCAGTCAATAGTAGCTATCAAACCAATAAGCAAATAAAACTATAAAGCCTCCCTGCTCTTATCAAACATCCCTTTGCTCAGACACCTCCCATAATTTTTTAGCACCCATAGGACAAAGTCCTACCTTCTTTACCTGGCACTCAAGTCCTTCCCATAGAGCCACATTTCAAGTGCTTACTAACTGCATGTGGCTTATGGCTGCCATACTAGACAGCACAGAATAGAACATCTGATGATTGCAGAACGTCTACTGGGAAGCCCTGTTGTAGCTGATAGTATAGCTGGGTGGGAGGAGTAGGGGAGCAAGGAGTGTGGGGAGGGGCAGGGTGACTGTTCATCCTGGATGTTTCCATCCTGGTATCTGTTTATTTTATAGGGAACCTGATCCTGTGGCCTCTCAGGTGTCGGTTCTGATTCCTGATGAAAGGATCTGAGGTGAGGGCCATGGTGTCCTATTGTCCTGGCCTCTGGCCAAGTTTTCCAGTTACTTCTAGGTCTCAGCCTCAGCTGGGCTGGGCTGAGAGCGTCCATCTCATGGGCTGGGGAGCCATCCAGTCCCTCCTGGTCTCTCTGTTTTCTACCTATCCAGCTTGTACCTTTCGTCCTTCCTCCTGGCTGGGACTTCCTTCTCCCAGCCTCCTGCCGTCTGCTAGTACTTCATTTCTCTGACCCTTCAGGGCTCTTTGGCTTCCCTAAGCTTCTTCCCACCACCTGGGCCACAGGGTGTACTCTGAGGAGCTGGGCAATACGCAGGGGATCACTTCTTTTAGGCCCCTTTGCTCTACCCTATTTTGCTTGAATTGTTTCAGGGGCAGTTTGGTCTCTCTGGCTAAAATGCCAGTCCCAGAGGGCTGAGCTATTAACCCCTATTGATTTCCCACACCACCAGAGGAAGAATGAATGAATGAATGAGTGAGTGAATGAATGAATGGGTCTGACAGGCAGTGAACCCCTCCTGTTTCTAACTGCCACCCTCTGCCCTCATGAGGGACTCTGAGTAAGAACTGTAAGGAATGGTCTTCCAAGAACTCCAGGGAGGACACTGTCTGTCTGTCTGTCTGTCTGGGAGAGTGTTGGAGACTGTAAATGATTTCTCTCTGGGAAGGGTAGTAGGTACTTGGGGGTTTTGGGGGTGGGAAGGTGGATTTTGAGACAGAACTAGAAGAGAAAGGGACAGAAGTGGGGGGCACGGTAGAAATGAGAGAAGTGTGTGGGGAAACAGAGGGAAGAGGGTGGGAGAGAGGGAGAGCAGGGCACAAAGAGAGAGGGAGAGATCCTTGCCTTGCACATCTCGTGCCCCCTGACGTGGCTGTGCTGATATCTCCAGCACTAATTGCTTCAATTAATAATACTGCTCTATAAAATTTCAGCAGCTGAGAGCAAGTGCAAGGGAAGATGACATAATGCATTAATAATGCAGGCAGCCAATGGAGCTGGGCTTCTGGGGAGCTCCATTAAGGAGCCACTGCTGCTGTCCTCCTGGCACCAGCTAACACTCCGGGCAGGGCAGCGGGCATCCTTGGGCCTCTGTGGACTACTGGGCTTCCAAGCTGCGGCCGCAGAGGCAGCGCCAACGGACAGGAGGCTGGGGCAGCCTCAGCCTTCCTATAAACTCCGGAAAGCACTCCTCCCCCATTCTCTGATCTGGACAATTGATGTTTTCTCAATCTTATGTAAGTGCTACACACGTTTTCAAGATTGCTGCCTTAAACCCCACCCCCACCCCCCACTGCTCCTTCCCGACCGCTCTGATTAGCAGCCCCTCCCCCACCTCCACCACTGGCTGATGTTCCTGGGGTAGCTCTCCTGACGGTTTTGTTTCAAATCTCGGTCTCCTCTTTCTCTTTACATCGCATTTCAGTCTTTTTGTCCCTGTTCCTTAGGGACAGGGAGGCAATCCTCTCTTTCAGGACAAAGCACCTGTCATCCTAAACACGTTCAGCTGGTTTCTCTCAAGTCAGCATCAGCATCACCCCAAGCCCTCTGTAAGCATCTGCATGCACAACAGTCTGTCCCCGAAACTGTGCCGAGGCCAGGGGCTGAGTGTGGAGCCAGGAGCAAAGGGGCCAGCAGCAGGCATCCCGATCCTAAAACTGCAGGTCACTACGTGGTTTCATACTGGTGCAAAGCCAGCTCTTTTCCCATTGCCTGCAAAAACCAACCCTGGACCACCCTCAACAAACCCTCTAATTTGGGGCTTCTCATTCTGGGGTTTCTCTAAGAAGATGCTTCAGAGTGCTGCAGAACCCCTGGAAATTATGCAGTAATCTGTGTACATATGTGCATTTCTCTGATAAAAATGTCTACAATATTTTCCTATTCTCTCATGGGTCCTGAATCCCATGAACCTCAATAATCCTAAAATCCAGCTCTAACCTCCTTGGGGAGTTAGGTCCTTAGGTAGCAGAGGTATTTAGATGGATCTTTCATTCCATCTCTGCATCTGTGGCTCTAAATGAGGCCCTCTGTATCTCACCTGGATTGCTGTAGTCTAAGTTTATGTCAGAGGGGACCACGGGCTAGCAATAAAGAAGGCAAGAAGAGGCCCAACATTCATCTAAGACTCAAGTGAGAATGAAAACTCATGCTTCAAGTCTTGGCATCCAAGTGCAGCCTGGTGCCTCTCTTTCACAGTAGGACTGAAGTTTGTGTTGGCAATTCAAAGTGTTCTCTAGAAAAGGCTTCCTTTCCAAGGAAGAAAGGTAGGAGACAAACATGTGTTGGGCACTTTCTATGTGCAAGGTTCTGTCCCAAACAGTCTGGTGTGATCCTGATCACATTCCAGGAAAGCAGATCCTCCAGTCCCACTTCACTGAGGAGGAAACTGAGATTCCAAGAGGTTAAAAAACTTGAGTAGTAGAGTCAAGCTGTAAACTGAGGCCTTTTTGCCATTCAAGTCTAGCACCTTCCATTATTGGCCAGGCAATTCTGTGCTAGAGCTAAACAGTAGCTCTTGGAGGGACATTTCTGGGAACAAGTCTGGCTAATTCCCACCTCCACGTTCCCATTTCTCACTGCCTGGTCTCCACATGTGTAAGTCCTACCCTCTTAAATCCTACTTCCACCATCAAGGTTTTTCTAGATAGTTTTTCAGAGTGACTACTTTGTATGGGATGAATGATGTGAGTAGATGTTAAGTATACAAAGGGGTGGGCTGCAGTGGACACTATTGATTTTTTAGCCAACATCCATTTTCCCATTTATTCTTTCCTAACAGATCCTGATTTGTATAGGATATTTATTCCTTTTTCACTCAGTGGAGAGGGACCCGTCTCCGCCCTAGGAGGGAATTGCAGTTGGTCTAAGTCAGTCACAGGAATGCTATTCCGTCACCAGTGGTCAGCCTAGGAAGGGGCATGTGACCTAGTTCTGGCTGGTGAGATGATGGGAGAGATCGCTGGGGAGCTTCTGGGAAAGAGACATGGGAAGAGACAGTCTCTCCCTCTTTGGTAGGATATTTCCATGCCTGGAATTGCTGTGGGCATCCTGTCACCCACTACTCAAGGGTGCAGAGCAGTAGGAAAAGGACTTCTTGAGTTGCTATACCAAGCACCATGAGCCTGCCTGCCTCTGAGCCTCTGCTATGAGAGATAATAAATTCCCTTGCGGTTAATGTCAATTTGAGTTGACATTTTTTTTTGGTTATTGCTGAAAAAACCTCATAGCTGATATGTTCTCCCTTCTTCAACATACAGTATTTGTACTGTTTGTCTGACATGTATCACATCAATTGCCTTGTCATCTCTATTGTGTTGTTGTCTTGTGTTGTTATTTAACTTTTTCTGTTTATGTCTTGTCTGTGAAGACTACACCAGCTCTTCCAGCCCACATAGATGTTCTCTGAATTCTTATAGAGCTTCCAAATAGCAGCCAAATCTGTCATCCATTCATACCAGAATATTTATTGAGCCCCTATTATGTGCCAGACTCTGAGCAAGAACTGAGGATACAGTAGGGAACAAGACATGGTCCCACCCCTATACAGCTTACAGTCTGTTATGGACAGAATGTTTGTGTCCCCTCCTCCCCCAGCCAAATCCATATGTTTAAATCCTAACCCCCAGTGTGGTGGCATGTATTTGGAGGTGTGGGCCTCTGGGAGTGTAGCTCTCTCAAATGGAATAGTGCTCTCAGAAACGGGATCTTGGAGGGCTCTCGTGCTGCCATGTGAGGACACAGTGAGAAGACTGACACCTATGAACCAGTTAGCAGGTCCTTACCAGACACTGAATCTGCTGGTACTTTGATCTTGGACTTCTCAGACTCCAGAACTATGAGAATTAAGTATTTGTTGTTTAAGCCACCCCTATGGTATTTTTGTTATAGTAGCCTGAATGGGCTAAGACATTAGTTTTATTGGGCAACCTGGATGTAAATCAAATAACCTCAGCAATAAATCTAGAATTCAGCATTCTTCCCCTCCCTTCTCTCTGTCTCTTTCTCCGTCTCTCTCTCTCTCTCTCTCTTCACACACACACACACACACACACACACACACTCATACATGTACCCTCCCCCACACCCATTTCAGAATCTTCTTCTTTTCTGCCAGTCTCTGCCTCCTTCTCCCCACCCCTACAGAGCTATGCTGTGATATAGTAGGGAGACCTGCACTAGCCTGGGGGTAGGGAAGGCGACTCAGAGAAATTGAGATCTGAAGGGTCCAGGGAGCAAACTGGGTAAAAACCAAATGGGAAAATGCATTCCAGGCTGTGAAAACAGTAAGACCTGTCCTCTCTGCTCCATCCCTACTACCACTGACCTGATGCAGGCCCCCATCACTTTTCATGTGGAGTATTGTTGCTTCCTAACTAGGTTCCCAGCTTGCAACTGTGTTCCTCTCAAGTGCATCTTCCTCCCAGCCATGAGAGTTAGTTATGAAAAACCCTTTGGTGGCTTCTACCATCTACCAAGATGAAGCCAATTTCTTTTTTTTTTTTAATTTTTAAAAAATGTTTATTTATTTTTGAGAGAGAGAGTACGAGCAGGGGAGGAGCAGAGAGAGTGGGAGACACAGAATCTGAAGCAGGCTCCAGTCTCTGAGCTGTCAGCACAGAGCCCGATGTGGGGCTGGAACTCACAAACCATGAGATCATGTCCTGAGCCAAAGTCAGATGCTGAGCCACCCAGGCACCCCAAGGGCAATTTCTTTAATAAGGCTCTGCATGATCTGATCTCTATTTGCCTCTCTATCCTTATTTTCTGGCTCTCCCAACTTCTGAGAACTCCCTACTTGTAGTTTTCAATCATACCAGACCATTGGATCTTTCTATACTCTTCTCTCTGCCTACAGCACTCTTCCAACCTTCCTTTGGGTGACTGCCCTGACTCACCTGGGGAATTGTATCAACTGGATTGGACCCAGTGGCCCCTTCTGTGCTTCCACAGTACTCTGTGCAAATCAAAGTTGTCTACTGAAATGTGTTCCCCCAACTAGAACTGAGCGTGTCCCATGTAGGGACCATGTCTCCTCTATCTCTGTACCCCTGAGAACTTATTAAAGCCTGGCACACAGCATTTCCTCAGGAAACATTTACTAAGCTGCACTTTAGCACTTACTTACAGTCTGGTATTGATCATATTATATTCTACACGACTGTATTGTATTCCTGCAATTGCTTCACGTGTGCTAATTTTGACTCTACATCTAGATTCCAAGTTCCTGGAGGTGAGACTATATCTTACATTTCTCAGCAGTCCTCATCGCCCCTAACCTAGTGGATCCACTAAATAAGCATTCAAAAAGTGCTCAATTAATGTAGGGATGAATGTGTAAATGGATGGATAGCATTACATAAATAATTAAATATTTTTCTTCTGCCTTTCCAGTTGGGAAATTATGAGTGAATCCTTCTCTTGTTGCCAGCATCCCTGTGGGAAGGCCTCAGGAGGAAAGGCTTCCTAGAAACATGAGTGTCCATGGGGAATTCCCTGAGCCTTTACCTTCCCAGCTATGCCCTGATACCTTTATTGCCAAAGCTGGCTTCACCCTCCTGGCTGAGGGGACTGAAGAGAGGGGAGATCCCAAAGGTTCCAAGGCACGTGTGACCCTGAACTTTCCACACTGGAGCCCTACTACTTCCTCCTCCCTGACTACACTGCTTGGTGGCTATGTAACTCATGGATTAAGACCCAGGAACTCAGACCCTTCTCTTCTCCTACTATGGTGACTTCCTCTGGCCCAGGAGACCAGATGTGCTCCTGCTAATGGTCTGGAGGTGCTCTCTCCTGCTGGCCCCGACTCCCAGGAAGTCTTGAGAGAGGCAGAAGTCTGGAGAAGTTGGGAAACACTGAGCAGGCCTATGCCTGAGGTAGGCCAGATGACAGCCAGCAAGTTGTGCTGAGGATTCTCTAAGTGGGCTTTATAGCCCAGATCCCAGGAGTCAGTCTAAGAGGAAAAGCAGAGGAAGAACTGAGTCTCCTGTGATGTGTGCCCTTAAAAACTGATCAGCCAAGTCTATTCGCAGATGCAAGTGAGACCTTGCCTGCTGCTGGACACGGAGCCTGACGAAGGGCCCAGTGTTGTCCCCAAATTTGCCTGTGCTTGAATGTCAGCCAACTCTGAGTGTGACCTGGGCTGCTCTTGTCTCTGAGCCTCCGAGTGTTACAGAGAAACAGAATCAGCTATGTAACTTGTGGGGTTCAGTGCAAAATGAAACAGTGGGGTCCCTTGTTCAAAAGTTTTAAGAATTCTAAGATGATGACAAGAGAGCATTAAAGCAAGAGAGTATCCATCTATGCACTAGGATGTGTGTGACTGTACAGATTGCCTCTGTGAAGCTGGCACTACAGAGGGGTTACTTGAGAAAAGTGTGAGTGGGACTATAATCGGGAGAATCTGCACTAGCAACTGCTCTTGAGTTAACCTACTAACTGTGTGTCTTGAAGGTGGGGACTTTATCTTCCTTGGATCTCCTCCCTGGGACCAAGAGGCGCTCACCACTGACTGGGTGAACAATTTTAGTTTAGTTGGCCTTGGGGTAGAGACTGTACTCCTGAGTGTGGTGTGGCTCCAGAATGAGGGAGGCTCTAGGGCCTGGAGCCTAGGTTGGAGGTCACAAGGCTAAGAAAACTCAAAGTGGCTGTTAGTCCCAGTGCCTTATGGTTTAAATTAAAGCACCTAGGAAGTTCCTTCTAGAATAGAATTCAACTCACTACCAAGAAAGAGGGAACACATTACTCCCTTAGTGACTAAAAGTCCACAAAATTTTGGCAAATGAGCCTTCAGAGAAAGTAATTCAGAGCCAATATGGAGATTTTAAAAAGGACTTGAACAGTAGGGCTTTATTTAAATGGAAAAATATACTCTAACTTGAATAGAAGGACTCAATTTTGTAAAAGTGAAAAATTTTCCCTAAATAAATCTGTTAATTCAATGTTGGCTCAATCAAATATCAACAGGATAATCTTTGTTTTAAACTTGGCAAAATGGTATTAAGATTGATGTGGAAAAATAAACATGGGAGGAGAACCAGGAAATTAAAAAAAAAAACTAAAATAAGAGGATACGAGCTCAGACATTAAAATACATCTTCTTTCTTTTAAAATTTTTTTTCTTTAGCATTTATTCATTTTTGAGAGAGAGATAGGGTACGAGTGGGGGAGGGGCAGAGAGAGAGAGGGAGACACAGAATCAGAAGCAGGCTCCAGACTCTGAGCTGTCAGCACAGAGCCTGATGCGGGGCTTGAACCCAGGAGCGGTGAGATCATGACCTGAGCTGAAGTCGGATGCTCAACCTACTGAGCCACGCAGGCACCCCTAAAATACATTTTCAAGATGACATAAAAGGGCCCCTGGGACTCTCTTCAGCTCAAACAGGTCCAGTGGATGTTCCTCTCTGCTCCTGTAGCCCTGACTGCTGCACCCTGGGCCAAGGCTTGAAGGTTGTGTTCCTCAGATCCCAGGCCACTTGGGCTGCTCTGCCTAGGTGCTTATCAGGCCCAATAGGAAGCTAGGGGAGTTGCCCACTGCCCATTGCCCCCGGGTTGCACACACACGGGTGGCTTCAGCTTCTTGAGGGGCCTTGCTGCAAAACCCTCTTCCTGCAGATTAGACTCAAAGAAATTTGTACCAGTTCCAGGTGCCTGGCCTCACTTGTCACTCCTGAGGGTAAGGGGGTCATCAGGCCAAGAAAAGTCTTAAACAAGAAGGCAGCCCGCTGCTCTAGGGACTGGCTGATGCATGGAAGTAGGCTCCTCTCAGTTATCAGGAGTGGTATCCACACGCTGAGCTGTCGAGAACCCCAGCATGGCATTGCTTCTTTCCACTGGCTGTTACCTGGGACCTTGTGCTTTGTCTTTTTGTCTTCCTTGAGTGTTTGCACCCCAAATTCGAAGCATTAATTAAAGGACAGGGAAAAATTAGTATCAACATCTGGCTTAGAGGAAAGTTGAACTGATTAAAATTGGGTGTGATGTTTCTCTGAGTGTTGGTGGCTTGCCTTCCTTCATCTCTCTCCCCAGACCCCTTCATTCCCAATGACCTAAGAGGACTATTCCAGAAAGCAGTGGGGATCCAGATATGTGGACATTCTTAGTCCCTCTGGTAGCACTGGGCTCTGTTCCCATGAGGGACACTTGCTTCACTTGCTTCTCTATGAATTTGCTTTGGGGGCAAATGGTTTGGAGTGAGTGAAACAAAATCCCATGGCAGCAGTTTATCCCCCTTCCAGAAACCATTGTTTGTTTTTGCCAAACACTGGACATTCAAAGCAAGTTGCCTTTTGTCTAAACTGGGAACAGAGATCTTGTTGAGCCAGGGGTGGATTTCTAATCTTTCTCTGCATCTGACGCAGGACTAGTGGTCCTTGTCCAGAATGGAGTTATTGCAGAGGTCTGAGAGAGAAAAAGCAAATTTGCCAGCAGCCTGAGTGGGGTCTGGTGTGTTGACATTCACTGGCTGAGACTTAGATCAGCTGTCACTGCAGAGAGACCTGTTTCTTATTTTAATGCTGCAGCATAAACCGAGAGGCTGCAGGTGCAGCTTCCAGCAGGGGCTGGAGCTCAGGACACATCGGATTCTTAATAGGTCCTTAGAAGAGTCTTGCAGAGACCAGCTTCCTGAGAGCAGAAAGGGCTGAGGGCCTGGGGCCCAGCACTGCACCCCTCCTCCCAGTCCCCGTCTGCTGCATTGCACCACAGATTCAGTGAGACATCATCCTCACCCTGTTCAGAGAGCTGCTTGCTGCTCTGCTCTGACAATTAGACTGGCTGCTGCAGAGAAGTGCTCATCCTCACTGACATATGGCTTTTTAAAGTGATAAATTGCATTAGCAAATTTCTTATTAGCTCTGCTGTCAGGAGGGAGCTCCTGCCATGTTAGCTTGCCGAGGCTGATGTATAACTTCTCGGCCATTAATTACCATGCCAAGGGCTAAAGAGACTCAGAGGCTGGTGGGTGGAGGCCCTCATTCTCTCTTCCCCCTCCCGTGGGAGGTCAGGGAAGCTGGTCTTGGTGTTGAGCTGTCTTAGCTCTGACTTGCAGTGGGCTCTGCACTTTGGGCTCCTGATCCTGGTAGGTATGGCCCAGGATGCCCATCTGGGCTGGATGGAGCAGGGTTCTCCCTTAGGACCTCCAGGATTTGGCAGCTTGGAATCTGCACAGCATCTCCTTCAGAGCTGCATGTTCAATGCAGAGCCTGGACTGTGCCCCAGAATGGTGCTCTGGCTTCTCCCTGCGGGTTCAAGGCCACTGATTCTTCTCCTACCTCCTCCCCTCACTCCAGACAGCTGGAGTCTCCTCCCCAAATGTGACATCATGTCTCATGCTCAGATCTTCTCTTGGTGACTATCCAAGGAACTGCATATTCAGGATGTTCAGTCCCTGATTTCTTTGGGCTCAGGCTTCTATTTTACACGAGGAATTGCATAAAACACACTCATCAATTGGCAAAATGAGAGAAGGAACATTTCATTTTTTTGTTTTACCCATTGCCCCAAACTAGTAACCATTTGGGCGGGGTCTCTGGCTCCTTTGAGAATCAGACAGAACAAACAGATTCTCATCCCTAGGAAAACACACATACTCACACTTGTGCATTCAGTTTCAGGGCCTTCCCAGACCCTTAGCAGCCCATTTGTGAATCCACATTTAATAAGTGCCCTTCCCAACACCTCAGAGCTACCGATCCCTGGGAAGGGACCATATCAGCGGGCTCCTGCCACAGGAAGTGAGCTAGCCTTTTCCTAAAACAACAGCAGAGATGGCTCCCCAGGGCAACCCTGGGCACTGTCTGGTGAAGGCCACTATATGCAATTGCATAATTTCTTGGGTTACGTTAGACATGGTGGGTCTGAGAAATGGGCTCGGGGAAGCAATGATTCTGTGGCCAGGTCTGCATTAACAACTCTTTCTGAGAAATCAGTTCTGTGGTTGGGACATTTTCTTGTCCTGGTGTGCTTCTTCTAAGAAGGGAGGTGGGGGTGGGGAGGAGGAGGCAGAGACTGGCAGAAAAGAGGAAGATTCTGAAATGGGTGTGGGGGAGGGTACATGTATGAGTGTGTGTGTGTGTGTGTGTGTGTGTATGTCTGAGTGTGTGTGGAGAGAGAGAGAGAGAGAGAGAGAGAGACAGACGGAGAAAGAGGCAGAGAGGAGGGAGGGGAAGAATGCTGAATTCCCCATTATTCAGCTTTAGGATGCTTGAGATGGAATCTTGGAAAAATTGTGAGGATGGATTTGCACTTTTTCACATGCATGGCCTCAAATCCTGAATTATATTGAGCTCTGGCTGGGAATAATGCTCTGCTCTGTGAAATTTAACATGTTTCTTTCTTGTCACCTCTCAGAAGGCTGGGCTTGCGGAAATGCCCATAGGAGGGTGGAAAGGTGGAAAAAAATTCTCTAAGTGAAGGAGGTGGTTGCCAAATTATTCTCCAGGGTCCCCAGTTGTTTCCATGACTCCCTGAGGAAAGCAGGAGGTCAAAAGTGCTGTAATAAAACCAGACCCAGCCAGGGTTCCTTTGCAGGATGGAATGCACTGATAAGCAGCCTAGCATGGATTGCCTCTTTTTCTGAACTTGGGAGTACATCTTGATGTTAGCCCAGATCCCAATGCGGCCTCTGGCCTGCAGGTGGTCCAGGCCCACCCTCACCTTCCCCCCACACCCCTCCTTCCAGATTGGTGCAGGCATTAGCTGGGCTCTTACTCCAACCCTTCCTAACATCTGTCTGGTTTTCCAAGAATCCTTCCAGGATGGCGCAGCTTGGGATCCAGCCCCACCGGTTTGACCTGCTCACCATCCCCTTTGGGTGCATCATGTCCAGGCCCCAGCAGGTTGGCTCATATCTGAGGAGGTCACTCATTGGGCTTCTAGCTCCACACCACAACCCTCCTTGTTTATCCAGCTCCATGGTCCAGAAACTGGGGCATGACAAGCCACCTGCCAGCATCCCACTTGCTCCTCCCTTACTCTCAGGACAAACACCAATCTGGCCAGTGAGAGACGTTGAAAGGGCCCAAGATTGTGTGAACTGAGGAGAAGCCTACTCAGGCCGACTTGGTTTCTCTGAGCACTGTTGGGCCTGGGATTAAATACATCTTCTCCCTGCCCACAGGCCAAGATAGGACACTGAAGCAGAGGAGTCATTCCAGGGAAAGAAGGACACTGTTGGCTGCCAAGAGGATGATATTCTGCAATGGCACATGGGTGAAGGGAAAGGAGCCCATCCCTGAAAATATTCCCCAAACATCTACTGTCTGTCCTGCATGGCCTCAGCATTTTCTCCTTTCCAGCTCTGGGATTCAAAGTGGGCTCTGCACTTTGGGCTTCTGATACTGGAAGGGAAGGCACAGGATGCCTCATGCCATGTCTCTCGCTAGCTTAACCCCTGCTGGGATCAGATTAGGCTGTGTCTTAAATTAGGGGCCTTTCCCCCAGTCTTGGCTAGGAGCAGCATCAGTGGCCCAGGAATGTTGGAAGCATGGGATATGTTTTTCTAGGAAGTTAACTTACTTTCAGGAAAAGGATTTGAAATGGGGGAAACTGAACAGTCTCTCAACTCTGTGTCTTGAGACTCCTGTAGTCCATAGCAACCAGAAAATTCCATGGAGAGAAGAGGAAACAACTAACTAAAGCAGCCTCCCCAGCCCTCTCCATCTCTTTCTGTCTCATGTATGTGTTTGATTTTTGTCACAGAACTGATCACAATCTTGCCTTTATTTGTGTGTTTGTGTCCTAGATACCATCTGCCTCCTTCTACTACTCCTCGTTCATTACTTCATGAGAGTAGACCCTTGTCTTGTTCATTGTCCCATCCCTGGTGCCCAGGAGAGGGTCTGGCTCCCAGTAAAGGTGTGCAATCATTATGTGTTGATATGATGAGAATGGTTGGTATGTGGAGAGGGGGTCAGGACCAGAGCGGCCACTGGGGTAGAAGGAGTAAAAGGGGCATTTGGTACCATCCTTTTCATGACCCTTCATGGGCTAGGTAGGTGAAATCCAAGTTTGCCATCCTAACATGCAAAGCCTCAGTCCATCTGCCTCGGCTCATTTCCTGCCAGCCGCTCCCTCCCCCACCCCCAACCCTGGTAAAGCCTCTGATGCTTCAGCTTCTCCAAACTTTTAAGTGTCTCCACATTCCTGAGTTCCTTCCCATGTGCCCACCTGGAATGCCTATTGTCTACGTAGTTAGGAACTGTGATACCTAGTTTTTACAGTGACTGTGAAGATTAAGGGTTAGAGTATAGAACAAGCTCCTAGCTCATGCTTTGCCCCAAACTGAGTCCTCATTAAATGCTAGGTAGCATCTCTCTCTTTCCTCTCTGTCTGGGGAATGCATCAGCACAGGGGGCCCTCTTCTGACATGCCTCAGGCCATAGGGCTTTGTTCTTCTCATAGTTAGAGGCCTGTTAGGAAGTCTGTGTCTCCAAGCTGTCCCCCAGGGCAGAGGCATCTATATCTCATTTGTGCTTAAAATGATACTTGGTACAACAGTAGATGCTACATGTATGTCCGCTGAATAACTGGAACCAAGGGCCTGTGAGGCAATGGGTTGTTCATCTTTCCAGAGCAAGAGCATGTACACACACTGATGCTGCTCAGAAGGTAGGTCATTACCTGGGTCCTGCTGGCCTGGGAAAGCTGGAGGTGGGGGTGTGGTCTCCCTTCCGTGGTCTAACTGGCCATCTAGTATAGTACACCCAGCCATGAAATCAGAATCCACATCCCAAGCACCGAAGCCACCTCCAACTTTGCATCAATAAAATATTCAGCTGCTCCACAGCCACAGTCTGCTCTGTGTCTGTAAGGGAGGGGTTCTTCCCTCTCAGTGCCTGGTTCCCACTCCTCCTGGGCACATATTGTCCCCCAGTCCCTGGATCTGTCCCCCAGGGCATGCCTCCTGACATGACAGGCCTTTTTTACCCTACCTCTGTGCCTTTACTAATGCTCTGTGCCCCCATGCCCACAAAATCAGGACTGCCCTTCCTCCTCCTCCTTATCCAACTCCAATCCAGCCTTCTCCAAGGCCCACCACCTCTGTGAAGTCTTCATTACCAGTCATCTTTCCCTGCTGTGGATCCCAGACATGGGTTTGAACAGCAAACCCACATTTCACAATCACATACAGGTGGGATTAGGTGCAGTTTTTTAGATTTTATTTTTTAAGTCATCTCCATACCTAATGTGAGGCTTGAACTCACAACTCTGAGATCAAGAGTCGAATGCCCCACTGACTGAGCCAGCCAGGCACCCACCCCTGAGATTAGTTCTTGAGTGGACCCATCCTAGTTTATATGGGATAAAGACCCTTCACTCAAAATGATGGTTTGCTGTTGCTGTGGATTCCCCTCTGTAGACTGGGGCCAGGGCACTTCGCAGAAAGCAGGAATGGGAATTTCTAATGAAAACCTATGGGAGCTTTCAGGGGCTTCTGCCTGGCCTGGACCCCTGAAGCTTCCCCACTTCAATCAAGTTTCATTCTCTGGTCTTGTCCCTACTCCAGACCAATTATTCTGCAGGGCAGGGCAGGGGAACATTTAGGGTCAAGGACAGAGTAATCTCTGGCCACAATATGTTGCTTCTGGGTACACAGTGACTGCTGTTTAATGTGGCGAGCTTGGGATGTTGTGAGATTGCCAACACAGCAGGGAGCTGAAGGCAGTGTACTAGCAGATTCTGGGAAGAAAAGGCAGTGGTATGGGGACCCATGGGCAACCCTGTATAATCAGAGCAGTAGAATCCTGCTTTGTGCATCTTGAAATTAGGTGTGAATAAGATATTTGAAGTCTAATTTTTGTAACATTATTCAAATGATTTTGATCAAATGTTTCCTATAATGTGATAAGGGTTGGTGCAATGCCTACAAGATGGTGTGTGAAGAATGAGCATAGGATTTGGGTTTAGAGTCAGGCAGATGGGGCTTGAATTGGGTTCTGCTCGTTGTTTGGCTGAGGACCACAAACCAGACACTTACTTTCCTGGGCATGTGTATATACATACACACACAAACACACAACACACATGTGTGTATATATATATATGCGCATATATATGTATATATATGTGTGTGTATGCATATTGAGTGTATGTGTGAGTGCATGTAATATGTTTAGCTCTACAGACACAGCACTTTCATTTTTTGAGCATTCTTTATGTGCTAAACACTATGTCAAGCATTTTATTTTCAATGCCCCCATTTAGCTCTCACAACAACTATAGGAGGAAGATACTATTATTCCCATTTTACCGTTGAGCAAACAGAATTTTAAGAGAGTGGCTAAGTAATTTTCCACAAGACACATTTATGAAAGGACAGAACTGGTATTCAATGTCAGAGTTCCTAAACACTGTGAAATTTTGCATTCCTGTAAAATGGGACTAAAAATATCTCCCTTTGTGGTATCTGAGGAAGAAACAAGATAAGCCCTATGAAACTGTAAACTGTAAAGTATTATTTTCCAAAGAAGACGCAGTTTTTGCCCTCAAGCATGTTATAATCTGACTGAGTTGATCAATACGACCAGCACAGTGCTTACGTAAATCTAACCAAGTGTCACAACATATGGTGTACACCTTAACTAAGTGATTCAATGTAGCATCATCATGAATGGGACAAACGGACAGGGCATGCCTCCTGACATGACAGGACGCCACGGGAGGACAAAGCATCACCTTAATAGTGTATTCTTGCCCCCAATTAGTCTGAATCCAATCAGACAAATCCAGATTGTGGAACATTTTACAAGACTATTTTCCTGAACTCTTCAAAAACGCCAATGTCATAAACAAAACAGAGACAGGGAGAGACCGTACTAGATTAAAGGAAAATAAAGATACAGGACAATTAAATATACTTTGTGAATCTTGATTGTATTCTGTGTGGTTTTTTTTAAGCCACAAAGGATATTTTGGGAGAGTCAGAGAAATTTAAATGTTTTATAAGTTAGCTAATATTACTCCATCAGTGTTAAATTTCTTAGGTGTGATAATAATATTGTAGTTATAGGAGGAATTATGGGAGGAATGTCCTGGTTCCTAAGTATTTGGAGTGAAATGTAATGATATCTGTGACTTTCAAATGCTTTCACAAAAACAAAGAGTAGATAGATAGGCAATAAATGTGTAAATATAATATATAAATATATGTATACTTATATATTTGTATAAAGAGAAAAAAAAGAAACAAATGGCAAAATGTTAGCACTTAGTAAATCTAGATGAAACATTTAGAGGTTGTCCTGAATGATCCTTTCAAATTTTCTCTAGGATTGAAAATTTCGCAGTAAAAATTGAGATATGAGCAAACAGGTTTAATAGAGAGGGTAAGTAACTTTCCATTAAACACATGTATTAGATGGTGGATCCAGGGTTCAAAGAATGTCACAGTGCTAAAGGGAGATAGCGATTTATTTATTTATTATTATTATTTTTAATGACAGTTGTTTTTTTTTTATGTTTGTTTATTTTTGAGAGACTGAGAGAGGCAGAGCACGAGTGTGGAGGGGCAGAGAGAGAGGGAGACACAGAATCTGAAGCAGGCTCCAGGCTCTGAGCTGTCAGCAGAGAGCCTAGGCAGGGCTCAAACCCACAAACTGCAAGATCATGACCTGAGCTGAAGTTGGACCCTCAACTGATTGAGCCAACCAGGCACTCCGGGAGATAGCTACTTAAAGGAACCTAGAGCTGAACACTTTTATAATATCTCCAACAAGTGTATTTCTTCATTGGCTCCATTTTTAATCACTAGGGTAGCTCAAGAGGGGGCCTCACACAGTTCCAGGGTCTGAGGCAGCTTCTCTACTCTTGTGCAGGAATGACTCTAGTAGTGAGCTGTTCAATAGACCTGCTTTCCCTTTGGCTATAGCGTAGCCCAAAGCTACAACCTCCAGGTTCCTAGAAGACAAGGCTCAACGTCCTTGTAGAAACTGGGAACCCTCTTTGGTGCCATGGTTTTCATGATGCAAACAAAACCCAAAGGAGGGACAAAGACGGTAAAAAAAGAACCTTCAGCAAACATGGCTATGGTCACCATCAGAGTCACCTGAGGTGCTTATTTAAAATGCCCTGCCATGCCTGGGTGGCTCAGTCGGTTAAGCATCTGACTCTCAGTTTTGGCTCAGGTCATGATCTCAACAGTTTGTGAGATTGAGCCCCACGTCGAGCTCTGTGCTGACAGTGTGGAGCCTGCTTGAAATTCTCTCTCTCCCTCTCCCTCTGCCGCTCCCCTTCCCCCCACCCTCTCAAAATAAATAAATAAACTTTAAAATGCCATGCTTACTGAGACTGGGGCCTGGGAATCTTCATTTTAACCGGCACCCCAGGGAAGGCTGCAGCACACTAAAGTTTGAGAATCAACAACCTGGCTTAAAATCCAAACCTGCGTAGCTGGCATTCAAGGCCTTGCAAAGCTTGGCTTCCTTACTCTCCAGCATTATCTTCCCCTGCAGGTAGGCTGAAGGGTCCCTTAACCTGCTCTCCAGGCTGGGCTTTTGCTGTCCTACCTTTCCTTGGAATCTTTCCTTTCTGCCCTCAATCTATGTGATGCCAACTGAGCCTCAAGACTGAATTCAAGTCCCACCTATTCCCCAGAGTCCTCTTGATCACCTCAGCCCATGTCCCAAGGGTTGCTCCCTTTCTCTGACACCAACGTTAAACTGATGGCTCCTCTATTATGGTTTGTCACTTGCTTTGGTTGAGCAGGGTTCACATCTTTTTCTCTTGCATCCTCCTCAATACCAAGGAGAAAGTTTAAGTCCTGGGTAGGTCCTTAGAACCAGGTTGCTAATAACCAAATTGAGGGAGAGATGGGAGAAGAATAGTGTAAAAGAGAGGAGAGAGAGAAGAGGGAGAGGATTGGATATGGCCATGGTAGCCTTTGTGCAGGGCATAGGACCTTTTGGTTGAGTCTGAGATTCTGGCTCTGTGGATGGGTGTTGTTAGGATGACCATCCTTCCCCTCCCCCATAAATATTTGCATTTGAGGCTGGATTGCTTTGGGGTCCCTGCCTCCTCATGACAATTTGCATCCACAAATTTACATAGAAGGGAAGGAGCTTCCTGAGAGGGGAGACAGGGCCTTGCCACCTTGCCATATTCCTCGTTTGTCATTCAAAGTCACATATGGTGAGCCTTGGGCTGGAGGTACGGGCAGAGGAGCCAGGCTCTAGCAGAGTATGGCTGTGTCCCTGAGGTAGTGTCTGGACTTCTCCCTGAGGCTTTCAGTGGTAGCCTCTCTATAGCTCTTTGGTGGCCTACCCTGGATTCCTCCAACGACATCTGCCCAGCTATGCTTGAAGTAGTTGAGACTAGCAAGCAGCTCTATGGGGGAGGAAGACATCATGGATATTTTGTAATAAATATAAATGAGATTTCCCCTGTAGGCCCAGGAAGATGAAGCCTGCCACATTCATGCTGTTCCCCAGATCCCCTTACACCGTCGCCTCTGTCTGGAATGCCCTCTCCCAGGCCATACTGCTTGACAAACTCCTCAGGGAGACCTGGCTAGACTACCCAAAGTGGATATAGTCTCTGCTTGGAGGCCTCTTGAACAACTCTGTCTCCCACTCTGACCATGATTACCTCTCAGGGTGGCAGAGAGAAAAGAAGATCATATTCAGGCCAAACAAAGGGCTTGAAATTCCTTCTTTATTTCTGTCTTCCCATATTTCACTGATAAGGCTGGCAACCCTGGGGGCCCCCGCCTCGGAGCATCTTGGCTAGTGGGTGCCCCAGATGGTGTTGAGTGGTTGCATACTGCACAGAGGGATGGCTCCAAGCCCTCCGGGATGCTTCTCAGCCATGAGTTGTCTGTCCCAGCCCAGACAAAGGATGTACTCAACCACAACGGCCATGGGACAAAAAAACAAGGCAGCAGATGGAAGAAGAGACGCAAAGATAGCAGTCGTTGGAGCAGCAAGGAAAGAAAGGTCAGTGACCCTATGAAACGTAAGCACAGTTTGGCCGGGGAGAGCCAGGAACCACAGAGCTGGCTCCTAAGGGAGGAAAAATGAAAAGAGAAAAATCAGTGATGTGGGAAGCTTCTCCTCACTGGCATCCTTTAATGGCTGCAGGGGGCGGGGGAAGGACTTGCTGGAGCTGGGAATATATTAGCTGCTTGATAGTGTTACCAAGGGAGTTGTGAGTCCCAGTGCCTGGAGGCCTCTCAGGAGATAGTAGGTAATTATGGATGGGTCTCTGGTTTGATACAGCTCCGCCTCAGGGTGAAGAATGGAATAGATATGACCCCTTCAAGCTCCCCTTATCTGTACCAGAGCAGGTCACTGCAAAACAAAGAGAATTCAGGAGGCTGAATAATCACATAATTATTTGTGTTGCATGCTTCCTTTAGTTTTTGAGACATCTCCTGACAGAAGTCCTAAGTGCTCAAAACCAGAATGAATTTGGGGATTTCACTATATCCACTCCAACACCTTGCCCTTTTATTTAAAATAATTAAAACTCCAATTCTCCTGAAATTCTTAAGACAGAGGTTTACAGTCAACAAGAACATGATCTTTAGCTTTCATTAGAAATGAAATTGCATTTCTCTTTGGTTTTAGGAGAGGATGGTGTACACTGGAATATTAATGCAGAGCATTTAGATGAGGCTCTTAATTTGAAAAGAATGTGAGAATTAATGCTTGAGTTTAATCGGAGCCTGAATCATCACAGATAGATTTTTATCCTCTTTTCCTTAATCAATTTCACCCTAATTAATTCTTCTGTGGCTAAGTCTTGTTACATTAGATAGTCTGCTGATTATTTCCACAATCAAGAGACTGTATATTCATGCATTTTTAATAAGGAATGACTGAATCCTTTTTCATAAGTGATCCTGCTCGTTGGCAGTTGCAGCCGCTAAAATAATTATAGAGCAGATTACTTACTTTTAAAGCATTGTTTGCTGTCATATTCATCCTAGGTGACAATTTGGAAGAGCTCCGGAGGCTGCTATAATCGGGCAGAAGAGCAGGGTATTTAATGTGG
Source organism: Cryptoprocta ferox (assembly GCA_028646485.1). Lineage (NCBI taxonomy): Eukaryota > Metazoa > Chordata > Mammalia > Carnivora > Eupleridae > Cryptoprocta > Cryptoprocta ferox. The sequence continues at coordinate 62,443,036 of CM053576.1, read as the reverse complement.
CAATTTTCAATGTCAAGTGTTATTTATTCATAGGTCAATGCCTTTTTTAAAAAAAAATAAACACAGGGATAATTTGGTCCTGCTGGCTGATGAAGCCATGTGCTATACACTCGAAGGCCCTTCTGTGCTCAGTTTAAAACCTTGACTTGCAGAAGGCCCTACTTCTGAAGGCTGCCTGGCACCTTCTGCCTTCAACTATGACTGGTCCAAATATGGTTATTCATGTCTGATTATTACTTATACGGTGGGGTGCTCTCTATATCAGACCCTGATACTGCTGCAACTTATGAGTCTTGAAGCAGAGGACGCAATAATTCCAAAGTCTCAGCTGTTTTCTGTTTAGCAAAGGAAGAGGGAAAATCTACCTTCTGGAAAAGACCGTTTTTTGTTTTGGGAAAAACACTGGGCTTTTTGGTTATGCAGAAGAAAACTCATAGCTGATTCTAGAATGGACAAATTGAGACAAGAAGAAATAAACAGCTGTGCATACTAATATAGAAGGCTGTCTCTCCAGTGGGCAGACAGAGATACCACACTCACGGCTGAAGTTTTTCCAGTGTTCACTTGGTGGAGGAGAAGATTTCCTCTTCTCTGTTGGGGAAAACAAAGAGTTGGGGCCTGGACTCCAGGTAGAGGAGGCTGGCCAAGGGCCCTCCTATGTGTGGGAGTTAGGTTAGCTCTGGAGTCAGATGGCAGGCCTGAAGGCTGTGGAGGGAGAAGGCAAGCAGGGCACCCAGGCCATGGGTCAGTGGGCTCTAGGAGAGTTTATAGGCAGCCTCCTCCAACTTTTTTTTTTTAATGATTATTTTGAGAGAGAGAGAGAGAGAGAGAGAGAGAAGGGCAGACAGATGAAGAGACAGAATCTCAAGCAGGTTCCACGTTGTCAGTGCAGAGCCCAATGTGGGGCTTGATCTCACAAACCACTACAAGATCATGACCTGAGCTGAAATCAAAACAAAATCAGATGCTTACCCAACTGAGCCACTCAGACACCCCTAACTTGTTTTATTGTTTTTATTCTGTAATTGTAACTCTCTTTTGCCAACCCCCAGCTTTCAGCAGTTTTGTTAACATACAGCCTTAGCAAAACAAGAAGCTACAGCCACACTTGCAACACAGTGGGACAAGTGAGTGTGATCTTCCCTTAGACCCCCTGCCCTACAGCCTGCTCAAGGAAGCACGGTGGTCCTGGAGCCTGTGTGAGGGGCCACAGATTGGCCCTGGGGCAAGAAGAGACTCATGAGGATCTATGTGGAGATAGAGACTCAAGTTGAGGGAGGTGTGCAGGTGCAGAAGGGGAACGAAACAAACCTCCTTTACCATATACTGGAGAGTGAGACCTTCAGAAGGAGAAACTACAGTGTGCCAATTACACAGGCCTGGGTTGTTGGCTAGCAGCCATCTGGGTTGCCCTTAATATACACTGCAGTTGGCCAGAGTCTCAGAGGTTGTCCTGCTCGCTCTACTCTCCACATCAGCTGTTCAGGGAAACAGCCAGACTGTAGCAGCCTCCAGCTCATTTCCCAGGAACATCACTGCCAGCTGCTCTTCGGATCCCTGAGCCAGGAACTAGAGGCATCACTGAACCTTAGGTCATTACTCCCACCCCTGCTGCAGATGAGGAAACTGAACAGTTCTGGGGCAGTTACTATCAATAGTGAAATGATGAAAAGAAGTGTCCTTAGACTACTGAAGGCATTGAGGAGATTGGAAGGACAAGACCTGAACAAATATTTGGTGACACGGTAAATAAATGGCAAGCTGGCTGGGTGTGCCAGAGCCAGCCCTCCAACCTGTTTCACTGAGTGGGAACTTAGGCTCAGAGAAGTAATGTGACTTGTTCAAGGTCACTCTATTGATGAGGAACAGGTTCAGGACTTGGGTCCCAGGTCCCCACCTCCCAACTTAAATCTCCTTTATAAGCCCATCCCTTAGGTGAATTTGTTTTTAGCTAGAGACAGGGGGCTAGCTCTCACTCCTCCATGGTATGCATGTCTAAAACACATTTAATCCTCATGAATATTTCTTCTTTTAATGTTTACTTTGAAAGAGAGAGCGCATGAGAGAGCGAGCTTGCAAGCAGGGAGGGGAGGCAGCAGAGAGAAGGGGGGAGAGAATCCCTAGCAGACTCCACACTGCCAGTTCAGAGCCTGATGCAGGGCTCAAACTCACAAACCATGAGATCACAACCTGAGCAGAAATCAAGAGTCAGACGCTTAACTGACTGAGACACCTGAGTGCCCCTAATCTTCATGAATATTTCTAAGACCCATTTTCAGCTTTGTCTTTGATCTGTATCCCCGAGGCAAGATAAATGGTAACCACTGGAAGGTCAGCTGCTGGGGATATTGGGTTAAAGGAGCTAAGGAAGTAAATCACTTGGTAAGTGAACTTAGAAAGGCCAAGATGTTAAACTCCAAGCCAACCAGGATTTAATTTATTTGTTACTGAGGTCAATGCCATTTTTACTGCACACTAATAAAAGTCTGAGCTCTGTTGCCAAGATTCAAGAGAAATCTTAGTTGTCATTTTTCCCTCCACTAGTAAGAAAATGGAGACTGTCAAATATGGAAAGGCTGGAAGAAAGGGAAGAAAGGAGAAAATGCAGAATGTTCCTCCCCTCCTCTGGTCTGCACTCTGTTTCTGGGACAGATGGAATCATTTCATCTTGCTCATCAAGGTCATGGCTGCTCTAGAAACAGAGTTCCCTTCCTGGAAGCAACTTCCTTCCTTGTATAGTCAGTGCTTTGGGCCAGAAGGTGGGCAACTAGGTGTTTTGGCAGGTATGGAGCTCAATACAGGAGATCTCCCATATGTCCGGACCCCTTGATTTCTCTATCCTCACTCATCTCAGCTGTCTCTTGCCCATTCTCCTGAATTAGTAAAACCACCACCAGGCCCACATGAGCTCAGTTCACCTTAGTAAGTCATTTAAAAAGCTTTTGTCGTCCTGGAATTTCCTCTCTAGTTCTCACGGTACTTGCCCGGGATTACACAGATTGTGTAGCCTGGACCATACTTTAATAGGCCACTACTCTGCTCTACCTCTGTCCCTTAAAGAATTGACAAGGCTCACAGGCTGATGAATAATAATCAAAATAACATAAAAAATGACAATTAAAATTAACCATCTATTAAACAGCTACTATTTTTGGGTGAGGGGCTTCATATAGCTTCATGACTTCACAGATTCCTCATCTCCACCCTACAGCTCTGCAAGGTAGCTTTTATTGTCGTTTTGTAGATGAGGAAATAGATACAGAGAGGTTGAGTAGTTTGAATAATTTGCCCAAGCAAGATTAACAGTAGCCAACTGAATTGATCAACCAACCTGGGGAAAGGACTTGTGGATGGCGGGGGCAAGGGGGCAGACTCTCCAGCCCTACCTCTGGGGAGCAGCCTCCATACACAAGCATCCCCGCCCTGGGCAGGGTGAGGCCTGGACTGGTAGGAGGCCACCAAGGCCTTCTGTCAGCTCGCTACCCGGGATCACTTCCTCCCTTGCTCTGGCTCCTTGCTTCTGACCACAGGTCACTCCCCTGTACCGTGTGTGTGTAAGGACAAGATGTGCAGGCCTGTAGAGGTAGGGATCCCCGTCTGCTGGGCAGTTGTTACTCAGGACTGTGCCCACGTGCTGATCCCTTGTCCTGGAATGCCTCCCCTGCCCCCTCGTCTTGGCTCTGTGGAGATGGCTTTACTTGGCTAAGTACCCCCCCCATATTCCCCACACTTAACCCTAAGTTATCTCTCATGGTGTGTATCATTCTCTGCTATTAATTATTTATGTAGATTGTTAAAATTAATAGACTTTTAGAGCAGCTTTAGGTTCCTAGAAAAATGGAGCTGACTGTACAGAGTTCCCTCATAGGCCCTCGCCCCTCCCCCCCCCCCCATGCACTACTACCAACCAAGGTCCACAGTTTATGTGAGCCATTACTTTTTGTTGTACATTTTATGGGTCTGGAAAAATTTATAATGACATGTACCCACCATTATGCTATCATGAGGAGTTTCACGGTCCTCGAAATCCTCTGTGCTCTACCTATTCATCCCTTTCTCCCCACTAACCCCTGGAAACCACTGATCTTTTTACTGTCTTCATGGTTTTGCCAGAATTTCATGTGGTTGGAATCATACAATATGGAGCCTTTTCAGATTGGCTTCTTATACTGCGTAATATACATTGAAACTTCCTCCATGTTTTTCCACGGCTTAATAGTTCATTTCTTTTTACTGCTGAAAAATATTCCATTATATGGATGTACCACAGTTTGTTTCTAACCATTCACCTGCTGAAGGACATCTTGGTTGCTTCCAAGTTTGAACAGTTATGAATAAGACTGCTATAAACATCTGTGTACAGGTTTTTATGTGAACATAAGTTTTCAGCTCCCCTGGGTAAATATAAAAGAACACAATTGCTGAGTTGTATGGTAAGAATGTTTAGATGTGTAAAAAACTGCTAAATTGTCTTCCAAAGTAGCTATACCATTTTGTATTCTCACCAGCAATGAATGAGAATTCCTTTTGCTTCACATCCTTACCAACATTTAGTGTTGTTGTGTTTTGCATTTTGGCCATTCTAATAAGTGTGCGGTATAATCTCATTGTTTATTTTAATTTGCAATTCCCTAATGACACATGGTGTTGGGCATTTTCTCATATGCTTATTTGCCATTTGTATTTTCTGTGCTGAGGTATCTACCTTTTTAGATCTTGTGCCCAGTTTTTGTGTTGTTTTTTTCCATATGTTGGGTTTTAACAACTCTTTGCACATTCTTTTTCAGATAGATCTTTTGTAAATATTTTCTCTGGTCTGTGGCTTGTCTTTTGATTCTCTTGAAAGATGTTTATGTATCTCCCCATTAGAATGCATGCTCTATGAGATTGGAGACTGCTTTATTTATAGCTGCCTGACACATAGTAGGCATTCATTAAATATTAGGAAGAAAGAGAGAAACAGAGACAGAGAGAATTAGCATTCTGGTATATATATCAGTGCTTTATTACTTTGGTTGATGTCAGTCTATTCCTAAAAGATAAATCCACCCTCAGCCTATTGACCACATCAGATTTGGGAGCCTGATGAGGGATGGCTCCAGACCTTGGAAAATTTACCAAGACAGGCTATGGCCTTGGGAATCCTCTTGGCCTCTTCCTTTGGAACCACCCTCTCTCTTGCTACTCATCTTCTTTCTAACATCAACTGATTGTATTTCCTATAAATGATGGTGAATTTTCAAAACTGAGACCCTCCCTCAAGTAGTATGCCTCTGCAAAGGGGTGTGTAGTCATGTCCAGCTTTGGCAGTCCTGTGTAAGAGTACCTAAGGCACTGCCCTGAGGAGACCACTAGCCTCTGGCACTCTTGTGTGGGCCATTTGCATGCAATTCAATTGTTGCCAGCCACACAGCTCTTCCAGCTTCTCCCCTTTCCCTCCAACAGCCTCTAAACTCTGCTGGGCTGTGAGAGTTGACCTGGGTCTGGAATTTGTTACTGTATCAGCCTCCCAGAAGTTGGTATCAGTTATTACTGTTAATCCCCCAGGGACCCTTGTTCTCTTGGGAGCTGGGAAAAAGAGTGGCTAGATGGAAAGAGATGAGTGTGGTGGTAACATTCTTGATAATGGTTAATTTCTTTAATACTTACCATGCCAGGCCCCATTCTAAGCACATAACATATATGATCTCATTTAATCTTCCCCAAAACTCTATAAGACAGGCATATTATTACTGTTATCCCCATTTTACAGATGACCAAACTGAGTCAGAGAGGGTAAGTACATTTGCCAAGGTCAGACACCAAATCTGGCAGAGCCCAGATTCAAACTTGACTCCATGCCATGCTTTTGACCACCACTATAGCCCTCTCTTTACCTGCCCACTACAAAAAATTATGTATCCCTTCCATATAGCTCTTCCTTACAAAACTGGTCTTTAATATCTGTGACTCAGACTGCCCTGCCTGAACCCTAGGGTTTTCCCCAGGGGCATGCACCTCATGGCAATCTTTCCAGCGGCTGTTACTCCCACAGTGGGTTCCACCTCTTCCAAAGGAAACCTGCAGCTTTGAGGCAAAGGTGCCCCTCCTGCCTCATATTCCAGTCCTCCGGTCATCCTAGACTCTTATTAGCTCTATCTTCCTATAAGCCATTCAAGGAGACTTTCTGGGTTCCAAAATAGTCTCATTTAAATGGTTTATTGCTTCATCAACAGTGCTCTGCAAGGATGCTACAGGCCTGCATTGGTTGAAACACTCAGTTCCTGTATTTTCGGGTTTGGATTTACCTTTCCTGGCTGCGGGTACTTCCTTATTCCGGGCAGGCTGACCTTTGTAGGGTAGCCGGGAGGAGGGGGGCTTGATATGCTGGGGCTGGCAGAATGCCCCTCCTGCTTTCCCAGGCCTGTGTGATGAGGAGCCAGAGGAATATTCTTACTCTCTCCTTCAGTCTGAGAAGCAGGGTTTATCTGAGGGAAAGAAAGCCTCAGGGAGGAGGGACCGGGAGACCTACAGAATCCATGAGTCTCTGTCCTGCCAGCCTTTGGCTGGAGCATCACCTGGGATAACAGCCGGGGGAATTGTCTAATACTTGTCTAATACTCACAATTTCTAGTAACCCCCCCCCCCATGAGGAAGTGGAACCCAGAAATTGACTACATTGGTTTTTTTTATGCAGCTAACAAGTGGCTCTATCAAGCAGGTCCTGGTAGGGAGTAGGATCTGCTGAATACACTTCAAACGAAGGGTTTAATTTAGAGAGGCGAGGGCAGGATTCAGGGACAAACAAAAGCTGGTGAGGCACCCAGAGATGATCAACAGCAGGAAGCTCTCACTACCCACAAGCCTAAAAGATTAAGGAGTGGAAAGAGTGAGACCAGAGATGGGTGAGAGCTGAACCCCTCGGGGGTGGAGCTAGAGTCACCTAGGGACACAGCCACTATCAGGACCAGGCTTCCAAGCAAGAGGCAATAGGGAAGAAATACCCTGATCTCTCTTCTTTCCTGCTTTCCCATCTCTTCCATGTCTCCCACTGGCTGAACCCATCCCAAACCCAGGTGATGCATGATGCAGTCTAAGGAGGCCAGTCACTTGGGCACAAAGCAAGATAGAAAAAGAGGGGATGGGTTGGTGGGCAGGGAGTCGGTGCAAACGACGCACAGGCAGCATAGCAGTGGAGCTGGATTGTGAACCATGGGTTCTTAAGAGCTCTTATCCTTTGTTGTGGTTCTTTCTAGCTGAGATGCCTTTCTACCATACAGCACCCTTGACTGTGGCACAAACCCCCTCAGACATTGAGGCACTGGCCTGCCTCACCTATTTATTAATTTGAATGATCCTTTTCTCACTTCTTTCCTGCCTGTTCCTGTAGGAACCTCTCCCAGAGAATGAAATTGCCTGAACCCAGGCTTCTGGCCAACTGGATCTCACCATGACCCTGACCACTGATTCTATCTTTGTTTTTTGGGTTTGTGCTCACCCGGCCCCGCAATGGCTCCTAGAGAAGTCTCCTTCAGTTTCTGAACAGCCATCTCCCCTCCCTGTCCTCCACCCCTACCAGGTCAGCGTTTCTAAATTATTCTCTTTCTGCCTTTTGCATTATTCTCTACAGATTTTGCTGCCCTTACCATGAGTAGTCAGCCTTTGGTAGTAGCATTGCCATTACCCCCATCACTATTTTTCTGGGTGGATGCTGAGTGAGTGCTCTGATTGCCCAGACCAGAAAGAAGCTCAGCCTGTACTGATTCTCTTAGGTGGCCTGCAGATTTAGAGTTAGCTGTGGTTAAGCCTTGAGGGGGGGTTGACTGGAAAGTGCTAGAAGGCTGAAAGGTGGTTCCTGTGATATGTCAGGAAACTACCTTCAGGGAGAGAGGGACAGGGAAGAGTTTATCTTCAAATGAGTTTAAGGTGGCACCAGCAAGGTGCTGACTAGAAACTTGGGAATTTCTAGAGCTGTCCCTATGTAGTCTGCCAACCTGTATTTTCCATCCACATACTTCTATCCAGGTTTATCCACTTGTCTCTCCCCTGAAGCTTTGAGACTGGCTAAATTTGGAGTCTGGGCTCAGGCTGGTCAGAAATTTGCCTCAAAACACCGTTCCTTGGGGCAGTGGGACTTCTGGATATTCCAGTCAGACTTGAATTCATGACTTCTCACCTACACCCCTTCATCCACGCACCTGGATGCGGATCTCTACTGATTTCTGCCTTGTATTTCAATCATCACCTTTACAAATGGTGATGATGATGACCATGATAGCCTACATTTCCCATTCTTACCTACCATTCCAAGTACTTTACAAATGGCAGATGGTTTTGTCTTTATGACATTATTATTATCCTCATTGCACAGATAAAGAAAGCAAGGCTTAGAGAGATTACATGGTTTGGCCAAAGTCACACAGCTACTAAGTCATACATAGAGCCTGAGTCCAAACCTGGTGAAGTCTCCAAGAGCCCACATTGTTGCCATGAGCATGCATGTATTGCCTATTCATTGCATGGGGTGGGTTTTCCCTTTTTTCTTATCCTTTTTCAAAAAAGGCTTTGTTGAATTATAACTGATATTTATTTAAGAATATAATTTGATGAGTTCTGACACATGTGTACAGTCATGAAACTGTTTCTGAAATCAAGATAATGAATAGTCCATCACTCCTCAAAACTTCCTTGTGCATTGCTCATTTCCCCCACTGCTACCTGCTCCTAGGCAACCAATAATCTGCTTTCTGTCCCTATAGATTTGCATTTTCCAGAATTTTATATATGGAAACAGAGAGCATGTAGTCTTTTTTGGCCTGACTTCATTCAGTGTAATTATTTTGAGGTTCATCCATATTGTTGGATATAACAATAGTTCATTCCTTTTTACTGCTGAGCAGTATTTCATTGTATAGACGCACTAAAATTTGTTTATCCATTTACCTCTTGATGGACATTTGAATTATTTCCAGTTTGGGGCTACTACAAATAAAACTACTATGAGCATTCAAGTACAAGTCCTTTTTTAAAAAAATGTTTATTTTTGAGAGAGAGAGGAGCATGAGTGGGGGAGGGAGGGGCAGAGAGAGAGAGACGGCTACAGAGGATCCAAAGCAGGCTCCATGCTGACAGCAGTGAGAACCCTGAGACCATGACCTGAGCCATAGTTGACACTCAACTGACTGAGCCTCCCAGGTGCCCATTAAGTACAAGTCTTTTTGTGGATATAGGCTTTCATTTCCTTAGCATAAATACCTAAGTGTGGAATGACTGGATCATGTAGTAGGTGTATGTTCAATATTACAAAAAATGACCAAACCATTTCTGAAATGGTTGTGCCATTTCACATCCCTGCCAGCAGTGTATGAGGAGTTCTGGTTGCTCCTCTTTCTTGCCAACATTTGGTAGAATTAGTCTTTTTAATTTTAGTCATTCTTATAGGTATATAGTAATTTTTCATTGTGTGTATGTTTTTGTTTTTTGTTTTTGTTTTTGTTAAGTAGGCTTCACACCCAGTGCAAAGCTCAATGTGGGGCTTGAACTCAAGAGTCAGATGCTTAACATACTAAGCCATCCAGGTGCCCCTCATTGTGGTTTTAATTTGCACTTTCCTAATGACTAATCATGTTAGGCATCTTTTCATATGCTTATTTGCCATCTGTCTACTATAGTGAATTGTCTGTTCAAATTTTTTGCCCATTTTTTTTTAAAAAAAAGATTGGATTGTCTTATTATTGAGTTATAAGACTTCTTTATATAATCTAGAACATGTCCTTTGTCAGATAAGGTTTTGCAACTCTTCATTGCTCACCTTTTCATTTTTATAACAGTTTCTTTTAAAGTACAAAAGTTTTAAATTTTGAATTTTCTTTATAGTTTGTGGCTGTTTTTTTCCCTGGCAATTGCCCAGAAGGAAGTTCTCTCTCTCTCTCTCTCATTGTGGAAAAATATACATAACATAAAGTTACCATTTTGACTATTTTAAAGTGTATAGTTCAGTTGCATTAAGTATATCCACACTGTTATAGTTCATATGTTTTGAATCCATTTAAGTGATTTTTGGCACACTCAAGGTCACTAAGATTTTCTCCTATATTTTCTGTTAATAGTTTTAGCCTTTGCAGATCAATTTCAAGTCAAATTTTGTGTATGGAATGGTCAAAATTTATTTTCACATATGGTTAAAAAGTTGTTTCTGCACCAGTTGTTGAAAAAAATTATCCTTTTCCCATCAAGTTACACTGTCAATTTTGTAAAAAATCAGTTAGTTGTGTTTTGACTAGTTTCCTGGTTTGCTTTCAACTCTTAACTCCTGACAGGTTGCCTTCTGATTTTCACATACTGTCTTCCTGGATAGACTCCCCCACTGGTCAGTGCACTGATCTGGATCCTGACGTTCCTTCCTTGCGGGTTGACAGATTTCTAGTGGCATTTTTCAGGTCTGACCTAATCCCTTGCCTATCCCCTAATCTGCATTCAGCCTTGCTCCTGCCCTCCTTATCTGGGCTCTGTGCCCAGGACCTGCGACCTGCTGCTGCCCATAGTCCTGATACTGTCAGAGTCCTGGAGGGCAAGAGCTGCAGATGGGTCCTGTTCTAACACACAGGATTTCCCCAGCCAGTTACTAAGGAAACCTTCACATGGCAGACCAGAAATGCGGCCTTCACAGCAATGAAACAGTTACCAGACCTTCTCAAGACCTCACCAATCATTGGTATCAGCCCAGTTGTGAACCTTAGTTAGACCAGAAGTGATATTTGGCAGAAAAAAATATTGATGGATAAAACTGAACAAGCGAAATGCAGAGCCTTGCAAACCAATTCTTCCACAAGGAAAGAAAATCCTTTTAAGGATAGTACTATGGAATCCATGTATCCTTATGGGACTTAGAGGCAGAAGGACCACAATGGGTGATCCCTGCCTAATCAGTCATAACATCTGATTAACAAAACCTGGGAGAGGACTTGGAAAGACTTCCTTACATTGTGTGGACTTCTCTACCAATCTGGATGATGGGAGAATGGCTCAAAAGTTTGCTGGGATCCAGGTGTACCTAACAGGGTGGATCCAGAAAAATGTTGATCTCAGCAGGGACTATACAGTTTGCCTCCCAGATTGGTTCATGTTAGAGCCTCAAAGCAACCTGCATGAGGAAAATATCTTTTGGAAATATTTTAATTCAGTCGAAAGGGGTTACTGAACAGAACATCCAAGTCAAAGGTAAAGCATTATTATGTATCAAAAACATTTTCCACAAGGAATAAAGAATCCCTGTATTCAGCACATGCTCCGGGGAGACCCTGAGAGAGGCTGCTCCTAGCACACGTATCCCTCCATTCCCAAGAGGCTGAAAGGGCAGAAAGGGTAGACACTATGAATGTGCAGGTTGTCTTACATGGGCACTGGCCTCTGCATTGTTTTTCCAGCCATTAGCCACACTTAGGCTCTTGCCTTTGTGAGCCAACAGCTCCAGTGTGGGAGGTGGTCAGACATGGGGGGAGAGAGTTTTATTTTAGGGTTGCTCTACTCAGTTCATTCAGGATGACCCTATAAACACTGAGGTCTAACCAAAGTCCCTACCATCCCTGGCAGGAAGTCACACACCCACTTTCCCAGAAATCTACACAGTCTGCCTCCCTTGTGGGCTGTGTCAAATGGACAGAGTGCATGGATGTAATGGTTGGGGACATATATGGAAGGAAGGAGGCATGGAGTTAGCATCATCACAGACTCATTAGCCACTTGGCCATGGGATTTGTCCTAGAAGAAAGTAGACCAAGACTCATTCCTTTCCCAGGCCCACTTGGGAATGGAGGCAAATCAAAAAGGCTTATGTAGATGCTCAACTCTGACAATGCAGGACTTTAGGGACTTTCATGTCTTCTCAGGCTGTCACTTCCCTGACATAAGGTGCTGTGAGCACCATGTGGGAGAAATAACCTCTGCTGCTCTGGAAAATGATGAGGGTGAGAAAACAGAAAAGTTTCTCATGGTAAATAAAGCCTTGTTAAAAATGAAGACTTTTAGGACATACTTCCCCGTGCACCCAAGTTTCTGGCCAGACTTACTGGTAGGCAGGTTAAGCTGAAGCTTTTGTGGTTTGAAATCTAAATGGTGTTGTGGGAAGAGCACATCTTTAGAGTTAGATATAAACAAACTTGCCTTTGTTTATTCATCTATAAAACAGAATAATACCTATCTCATTGGATTGTTATGAGGATTATTATTTTTTTAAAATAATAGCTACTCAAAAGATTATTTATTATGTGGCAGCTACTGTGTTAAACACTTTACATGTATTAAACCAATTAATTTGAACTCATTATTTAAATGGTATAATGTTTGCAAAGTACCCAGCACAATGTAAACTGCACAGTAGATACTCAGGAAATGGTAGGTGCTGCTACGGCATCATTTCAGTGGTACACGTAAGGACCTCTTGCTCCTCTTATTCTCCTCTTCCCCAGACTGTTGATGCCTACACTGAGAAATGTGGCTGAAAGCATCATCATCTCTAGAAAAGAGGAAACACTGGCATTGAAATGAATCCCAAAGCATAAATGACTGATGATGGAACCTTTCCTGAGCAGAAAGGGGAAGGATGTGGGGAAGGATGTGGGGAAGGGTGAAGGGGGCAGGAGTGGGTAAATAAGATAAACTTATCACCCACCTGCAATGCAGTTGGAGAGATTCATAGTGAGTTTTCATGGGCCAATAGGGGACTTTCTGTATATTTGTTTTTAAGTCTGGTTGAGTGGGGATGGAAGGGGGTGTCACAGACCGCCCAGGAGAATTCTGTATCATTGAATTTTGAGGAGCACCTCGGCTGAGGGAGATGGAAGTCCCTGGATTCAAGTGAGCTTCTGTAGGGGCTGCAGGGGCAATGAGCAAAACAAATCTCAGAGAAGTCTCTGGCCATTTCAGTCCAGACTCACATCCTTCCACCCTTGGGGGACTCCAGGGTTGGGAGACACTGGAACTGACAGAATTATCCAGTAGTGGAGTCCTGAAACCCTTCCAGTGGGCTTGCAGCTGGGTGGGCTATCCCTCAGGTGCTTGCCACAGGCCCCAACGGCTGGGCTTCTCATAAAAGTATTGTGTTTTTTTGTTTCCGTAACTTCTAACAGCTTCTTCCAGGAGGCAAACATCTTTGAGGGCAATTATAGAAGGCTTGTAGAATTCTCCAATGTAAGGCAGTATTGAGGTAAAGTGAAACACTTCTGAGAAAGGGTCTGGGAAACTTGTACAATGCATTTCCAAAGATCTTATATTTAAAACAAAACAAAACAAAACCTTTTCCTGCCAGCCTGCACCCGTAAGAATACAGGCCCCACAAAGGTCATAACCTTTGGGCTTTTATCACTTTAGGAAGACATGGTCATATGTTTATCCATTTTTATTTTGTTTGTCTGCTTCTCTTTGATTTTAAAATTACTATTTTTTCTATATATCTCAATAGACTCTTAGTTTCACTTCTAGAAATGAATATAAAGAGTCATTCTTTATACACCTATTAAATGGTCAAAATCCAGAAACCTGACAATACCAAATGCTGACAAGGATATGAAGCAATAGAAACTTTCATTCATTGCTGGTGGGAATATAAAATGTATAGCCACTTTGAAAAAAAGTTTAGCAATTTCTTAAAAATAGGGAGTGACTGGGTGGCTCAGTAGGTTGGGCATTCAACTCTTGATTTGGGCTCAGGTCATGATCTTGTGGCTGTGGGATTGAGCCCCATGTGGGGCTCTGCAAGGGGGGGTGTCAGGGAAATTGCTTGAGATATTCTCTCTCTCTCTCTCCCTCTCTCCCTCCCTCTGCCCATCTTCCCCCCTCCCCACACTCTCTTGAAAAAAAAAAAAGAAGTTAAAAAAAACAACTAAACATACTCTTGGGGTACCTGGCTGCCTCAGTTGGTAGAGCATGTGACTCTTGATCTCAAGGTACTGAGTTCAAGCCCCACATTGGGCATGGAACCTATTTAAAAAACAAAGAAAGAAAGCAAGAGAAAGAGAGAAGGAAGGAAGGAAGGAAGGAAGGAGCCCAAAAAATTAACATGCTCTTTCTTTATATTTGAGACAGGGAGGTAGAGAGAGTGCACAAGCAGGGGAGAGGGGCAGAGGAAGAGAGAAAATCTCAAGTAGGCTCCATGCTCAGCAGGGCTTGATCCCACAACCCTGGGATCATGACCTGAGTAGAATCCAAGAGTCCAATGCTCAACCGACTGAGGCACCCAGGGGCCTCCAAACATACTCTTAATATATATTTCAGCAATTGTATTCCTTGATATTTATCCAAAAGAGTTGAAAATTTATGTTCACAAAAATCTGTACATGCTTTTTTATAGTAGTTTTGTTCGTAATTGCCAAAACTTGGGAGCAACCAAGATTTCCTTTGGTAGGTGAATGGATAAGTAAATTGTGGCACCTCCAGACAATGGAATATTATTCAGCACTTAAATTCAGCACAAAATCATGACAAGATGATCATGACAACATACTCTGTATGTTACCCTAATGGTGGCTACATGTCATTATACATTTGTCCAAACCCATGGAATTTACAGCACCAGGAAAGCACCCTAATATAAACTATGGATTTTGGGTGACTATAATTATCAGTGTAGGTTCATCAATTGTAATAAATGTACCACTCTGTTGGGAGACACTGATACTGGGAGAGGCTATGCAGGTTTGGGAGTAGGGGTTATATAGAAAAATCTCTGCATCTTCCTCTTAATTTTGCTGTGAACCGAAACTGCTCTAAAATATAAATTCTGTTAAAAAAAAGTGAGTCTGGTCTCCATGGCTGCAATAAGAAAAAAAAAAACCCACAAAACAGGCCCCTTCAGTGTTAAAGCCATCTGCCCAAAGTTCCACAGGTTGCTGGAACATCTGCAGGATGGGGGTGGCAGTGATAAGGAAGAAAAAGCACCAGGCTGCCCAGTTCATATTTAATGGCTCCTTCCCTCCTTTTCTCCCTTCCTCCCTGATTCATTCATTCCTTCATTCACCAAATCCTTAGTGAGCACCTATTTTGTGACATGCACTCTGCCAGGTGCTGGGGATATAGCAATGAATAAAACAGAAATTCCTGTCCTCATGGAGCTTATTTTCTAGTGAGGGAGACAGCATGCACAGAGGCCCTGAGGCAGGAATGTGCCTTGGATGTTGCAGCAACTGTGAGGATGCCTGTGCAGCTGTGGCGGCGGGGGGCGGGGGGGGGCGCGGCTGGAGGGTAATGGGGCCAGAGCATGTGGGCCTGAAAGGTCACTGTCAGGGCTTGGCCTTACTCTGAGTGAGGTGGAGGAACCACTGGGAGGATGTGAGCAGAGGAGTGACTCGGTCCATTCTACCTCATAACAGACTGCCCCTGGGTGCTGTGTGGGGGACAGACTTCAGGGGCATGAGCAGGAGCAATGCTTCCAGCGAGGAGGCTGTTACAGGAGTCTGGGCTGACAACAGTGCTGGCGGGACCAGGGTAGTGGTGGTGGACAGGTATGACATGTTCCAGTTCTGGACATGTGTTGAAGGTAGTGGTGGTAAGACCTGCTGGCAGATGGAATGTCTGGTGCTACCAGGTCCTGACTTGTTGTGGACCGTGTTTTCATTTAATGGTAGATATTGGACCTCTAGGTCTTTGGGCAGCAAGCACCAAATCCCACACACACAAAGTTACAAATGGGTATTGTTCTGGAAGGATGTGCACACCAGAAGGAACAGCTGTAGAACCGGTTTTGAAAGCATGGGGCTGGGATCTCAGTATAAGGAGCTAACACTTCAGGTAAGGCCCCATTCATGGGTAAAGAGCTCCAGGGGTCTCAACCCAGGACTCAAATTCAGGGACACAGCAACGAGTAGGCCTACCTTGGGCCACATGGTCATCAGTGGACAAAGTCACCCAGACGGATGGTGGGGGTAGATACTTCACCAGAGATAAATTGGCTGCTGAGATCAAAAGAAACAAGGGAAAACGGATGTTCAACAGGGGAAAAACCACGGATGCTTACACCTAATTCCAGCACAGAGTTTATGAGGTGAAAGGAACGGAGGCTCAGGATTTGACTGATCGGGAAGTGGGCAGGGAAGGATCAGGTGGCTTCCTCTGAGTTGTGTTGTGGAAAGAGGGCTGGACTGATCTGGGCTCTGCTGCTCCCTGACTGTGCTACTTCAGGCTGGTGATTAACCTCTCTGGGCACAGCCTCTTAGACATCATCAGCAAAGGCTGTAAACCTCATCTTTATGAAGGACCACTTAGATGATTTCTTCTACTACTCCCTCCCTTCAAATCCCACATTAATTCATAGCCTTATTCTGCAGAAATGTACAATGTGCTTTAGGCTTCTTGAAGTTTTGAGACCAGCTGAGGATGGGGAATGCAGATGCAGTGTCAGAGAGGGGCTAGAAGTGGGGAGTGAGTGAGGCAGGCAAAGTATGAGAAAGAGCATAAATTACAGGGCACACAGAGAATGCAACAGCATTTCATAGGCAGGATTAAGAGAATCCTAACATTCTCTCCTATTGTTCACTTTCTGCCTTTATTAGGTCCAAAGAATCTTCATCCTCTGAGAGGTTTGATCCACCCAGTATTTTTGAAGCTTCAAGATACAGTACCAGTTGCTACACTGTCACCTTGAATTCCCCATTGGGGATGCTGTGCAGGCAGCAAATTACACTGGATTTCTCTCCAGTCTGCACTGAGCACTCCATTCCCGGAGTACCCCCTCCTCCCCAGCACTTATGCCCACTTACATTTCATACCATCCTATTTAGCACTTGATTACATATTGCCTTGAATTGTTCTCCAGCCCACTGTGATTAGAGCCTCCCACCTCCCAGCCCGCCCACTCCTACCTCCCAGTATGCTGGGTTTTCAACCTCCTTAAAACCTATTCTTTCCCTTGCCATTTTCTGTCATTGCATCAAATCACCTTTCTTTGTTTTTTTCCCCATTTAGCCCAAGCTTCATGAACCATCTCATCACCCTCCTTTGTCTAAACCCTCCCTCCCGTCTGCCCAGTCCTGCTGTTGTTCCTGTCTGGCTGTACCTCAGACTGATCAGGCCGGCTCTTCCTTCTCTGACATCTGGGCTCCTAAGCTTCGCTGGAGAAAATCACAGCCCACGCAGATTGGCATTACTACAGAGTCGTCATCTGCAGCCTCAGCAGGCTGCTGAGCTGCCTGGAAACCCTTCTTAGCATCCCCATCAGCAAACTGGCCCTTTCCTCAGCATGGCTTTTCTAAGCATCTCCCACTCCTTGAGCTTTGCTGAGAAAATAGAAGCTATCAGGTAGGAATTCCCTCATCTTCATATACCCACACCTTTGCTCCACCAGGAAAAATATCATCCCCTCCTTCATCATCCTTGCCTTCTCTTGTCTTGGAGGCTATGGAATCTCCTCATCTGGGCAAAGGGAAGCCCTCCCAAGTGCTCTGCAGCTGAGGCACCACCTTGGCTTTTTCAGCTCCCCCATTTCTCCTCTGCCTTCCATCCCTAACTCATCCCGTGTTTCTCCTGAACACACAAACATGTTCCCTCTCCAGCATGCTGAGATTCTTTTCCTTCCCAGCCAAAGTCCATGGAAAAGTATGCTCGTTCAGGCCATAGCCCAATATGACCATAAACATATGCAAAGGACCTGAGTGACCTTCTCATTGTCAAGGGCATGACCATTTTTGCAGCCCATCTTACTTGACCTTGCTGCAGCTATGACACTACTGACCCCTCTACTCTTCTTGTTTCTCTCCCTTCTCTGGATTGTCACACTCTGTTCTCTTGCTGCCCTTGATCCCATTCCAGTCTTGTTAGACTTTGTTTCTCCCTTCTAGTGCTCTCCTGCGGATGATCCTTCAGGTGCTGGTCACGGTCTCTGGGATGAAATTCAGGTTCCTCTGAATGGCAAGGGCCTTAGCTATTTGGCTCCCGCTTCCTCTCCCTCTCACACAATTTATCCCCTCCTCCACTGACCACATTCTCTCATCTATGAACCTTTATTGCATTTCTTTCCCCCTTTCTTGCTGCCTCACCTGTTTATCTTTTAGCGACCAGCTCAGGTGTTACGTCATCCCCATGTCAGTCTTTCATGATCACGCCTCATCTAAATTTCCAGAACACACTGAGCATGTCTTGGGCTTCACACTTATCACATTACATTGAAATGATCTATCTGTGTCTGCTCCACTCATCTGTCAGTCTCAAGGCTGAGGACTGGACCTCTTAGCCCCCATATGCTTGATGTCTGGCATAGCTTGGCATATAATATAATAAAACTCATTTATGTTTTCTGAATGAGTAAATGAGTTAATGTATTAGTTAACAATTGATATATATAAATATATAATACTATATCATATGTATCTGTATATATATATATCATGTACAGATGCAGTTGTGGTAAAATACATATAACATAAACATATAAAGTGTGCAATTTAGTGACATTCAGTATCTTCACAATGTTGTGCAACCACCACCACCTTCTAGCTCCAGAACATTTTTATCATCCCCCCCCAAAAAAAAAATACATTTTGAGGTATATGCTCAGCTTAAAGTTCCTGTACCAAAAAGTTCCTGTACCTATTAAGCAGTCATTCTTCATTCCTATGTTCCCCTAGCTCCTGGCAACCACTAATCTGCTTTCTGTTTCTAAGGATTTGCCTAGTTTGGATATATCATATAAGTATAAAATATGGCATCTTTTGTGTCTGGCTTCTTTCACTTAGTGTAAGGTTTTTAAGGTTCCTTCACATTGTAACACATATTAGCACTTCATTCCTTTTTGTGACTAAATAATATTCCATTGTATGGCTTTACTACATTGTGTTTATCCACTCATCAACTGATGGACATTTGGGTTGTTTTCATCTCTTGGCTATGAGGGATAGTGCTGCTATGAAGATTTATGTAACAGTTTTTGTTTGAACACCTGTTTTCAATTCTATTGGGTATCTACCCAGGAGTAGAATTCTTGGGTCATATGGTAATTCTATGCTTAATTTATTGAGGAACTACCAAACTGTTTTCCATAGCAACCGCACCATTTCACATTTATATTTATATTATCATTTACATTACATGAGGGTTCCAATTTCTCTACATTCTTGCCAACATTTGTTACTTTCCATTTGTTTTTTTTTTGTTTTGTTTTTTTTAGTACAGCCATCCTAGTGGGTGTGAGTGGTAGATATATTTTGAGGTATATGCTCAGCTTAAATGATTTCTATCTATAAATGCTTTATTGCCATCTGTAGAGGGTGGTTTTCAACAGCTGCTTATGTCTAATGGGACCCTGACCCCTGGTCATAGTTGATTTGATAAGGGATGGATTCCTGAGCCAATTTGAGCCAAAAGAGCTCTTTCCAGGGGAGTTTGTGTTTGATAGAGAGGAATAGGGGAGAGAGACTTAGCTGGAATGTGAACTTGGGAGGTGTGGGTGTCTGTCATTGATCCCAAATGTGGACAGAGCAGCAGAGGGAACTCTCCAGAAACAAAGATGGGCACAAATACTCAGAAATAGAAATGAAAGATGGAGAGAACACATATCATCTGAGTTTCTGACAGTCTATGAGTTCCCAGTCCTAGTCTTTCCTTAAGCCAATGAGATTCCTGCCCTTAGGGCCTATAAGTCGCCCTTCCTATTGTGGGTAAGCCAATGCCAGTGAATTTCTATTTCTTGGAAGCAATAGCATCCAGGGCGACAACCACCCAGGGTTCCTCACAATCTACTTGACCTAAGAGGGGCCCTCAAACTGTAGCCCAAAGTAGCTGTAAGGCTACTTTCATTTTCTGTGTCTCAAAAATCATTTCTTGTAACCTGAATGACCTTACTCCTGCCCCCCAACCCAAAGTAAATTTGGAGGCAAATCCAGTATATTAATATCATCAAATATTCATGAGGCATCTTCAAGGGCAGGGTGTCCAGCACTTTGCTACCACCTTGATGTGTCTTTTGGCATCTGTTCTAGATTTTTTTTCCCTCTAATGGCAGAACTCTCTCAGCTCTCCAAGTGTCATGTTTTGTTGTTTTAGTTATCACTGTAACTTTTCCCACTCTTAAAGAGTTTTTCAAGGGCAGGAAGGCAACATGGTGTGGAGGAAAGGACATTCAACTGGGAGTTTTGAAGAACAAAATCCTAGTCCTGCCACTAGCTTTGCTCTGTAATGCTGAGTAAATCATGAGACTCTCTTGATCTGTTTTCCCATCTGTGGAAGTGGGAGAGAAAGTAATACTTTCTCTGCCTACTTCACAGAGATGCAAGCTAAAATTAGGTCATGGATGTGAACATTTTATGAGGCAAAGATATATAAACTGCTGTAGCTATAATGTAATGAACTCACTTGATTTTGATCCCACTCCCAGATACCAAGTTCAAAGTCCTTACTCAATAACTGCTTGAATTTAACTCTAGCTGCTTATTTTCTTCTTAAAATGTGGCTTTGTATCTTCATCCATTTCTCTTGAACACTGATAAACACTTTTTAATATTACAAATAAAGGAAACGAGAGACATGCATCCTGTTCTAAGACTAATTTCTTGCCATTTGTCATTTCTTAACGACTGTATTTATTTTCCTTTAACCTAACATGCCACTGCCTAATATGTGTCTACCGTGCATACTGCCCATTACACAGTGGTTCCCAAACTTGTCTGCACCTTGGAATCAATGAGGAATACAGAATATTATTAATGCCTGTGTCCTACCTAGAAATTGTGATGCAATTCATCTGTAGTGTGGCCTGCAGCTTTGGAATTTTAAAAGATACTTAAATGAGGGGCGCCTGGGTGGCTAGTCAGTTGAGCGTCTGACTCTTGGATTTTGCTTGGGTCATGATCTCATGGTCATGAGATAGAGCCCCTTGTTGGGCTCCTTGCTGGACACAGAGCCTGCTTGGGATTTTCTGTCTGCCCCTCCCCAACTTGTGCTCACTCTCTCTCTCTCTCAAAAATAAATTTAAAAAAACATTAAAAAATCATTTAAAAGATCCCCAAATGATTCAAATGTAGAGCCAAGTTTGGGATCCACTGCCATTAGGATCCTTCTTTTTTAAAAAATCCAATTCTAATCATTTGGGGATTAATTACTAGCTAGGCTTTCACCTGAAACATTTCCTTTATAAATTGATATAGGAAACAACAAGGGGTTAATCCTAAATCCATCTCTTCTTCCTACTGTGATTGCCCTGAAGTTCATCAGGCTAACTGAAATCCCTTCTAATAAATGCAGTAAAGTCATTAATGGAGGCTTCATTTATTCACATGCATGTTTTCTGTTCTGGTGTGTTTTCCTCCAATAATTTAGTTATAATTTGCATGATACCTCCCCCCCCCCCAATTCAAATGGCCTTTCACTGTCCCTGAATGACTGGCTAGGTCTGTCTACCTGTTGTCTGTCTTCACTTCTGGGTGGACAAAATTTCCCTCTTGCCAGTAACATTATCTCCATATTCTGGGTCTAGCCAGACAGCTCAGTGAACTTGTTGTCATGGTTGCTTGGGCTACACCTCATATTGAGATATTTCATAATTTGGAATCAGACTTGGTAAAGTAATTGTGCACTTTTTAGAAGTTATTTATTTATTGATTTATTGATTGATTTATTTATTTAGAGAGCACATGGGAGAGCATGAGTGGGAGAGGGGCAGAGAGGAAAAGAGAGAATCCCAAGCAGACTCCGTGCTGTCAGTGTGGAGCCCGATGTAGGTCTCGATCTCACAAACCATGAGATTTGACCTGAGCTGAAACCAAGAATCTGACGCTTAACCGACTGAGGCACCCAGGCACCCCAGCAATTATGTACTTCTCACTTATCTAGTCCTGCCTTACTGGAGGCCAGGTTGGATCTGTTGATTCTGTAACATAAGCAAACTCTGGTAGGGACCCTCTGATGGTGATGGCCAACACCACATCAGCTTTTGTAAGGAGCTAGAGCAAATTCAAACCTGAACACAAATTTCCACAGGCCTTTTGGGCCACACCCTGACTCAGAGGAGTGTGAGTTTCATCTCAACATGCATCTGAATTCTAAAGTAAAAGCTATGACTGCTGTTTCACCAGGGCATCATCCCCACTCGGGATGAGTCACTGTATTTTATCTGCCTTGGTCCTCAGGGTTTATAACACCATCTGATTCCAGCGTGTGTGAATGACAGAAGAATGGATGCTTTCAGTCAAACAAGTATTACTGAGTCCATATGGTGCCTGAGTCTGTGATGGCCCTCATTTCTCTCTTTTCTTGTGGTTCACTACTTCCTCAACTGGCTAGAGCCAGAATGTCAATTCCAATCAAGGGTGAGAGTTCAAATTCACCTGTGTCATCAACAGAGGGCCAAAAATCACTCTCTCTCTCTCTTAATTCTCTTAACTTCTTAATTATTTTAGTTGTTTAACTTCCTTTGCTCTGTCTCTCTGAAGAAAGCAATTTTTACATTAAGATATAATTTGAGGTATTTCAAACCAATTTATCATAACTTTCAATGACTGAAACATAATAGCATTTTCCCCACTTTACGTTGCTTCAGGAACCCAAGAGAAGTCCAGAAAGGTTTGTGATGCCTGAGGTTACAGTTGCTTCTCTAGATTAGGGCAAACAAGGGTCACTTTACTTATGTATTATTAATGGAGTATCACTATTAATAATAAGTGAATCTATTGAGCATTTACTGTATGCCAGACACTATACTAAGTCCTTTCCATAATTGATTTAAATTATTCCTTGTCCTAAATAAATAGGTATTATTCATTATTTCTCTTTTATACATCAGAACATAGAAACTTATGGAGGTTAAAGCTTACACAGCTAGTAGATGGTGGGATCTGAACTTGAGCCTATTCTGACCTAGTGCAGAGTCTGTGCTTTTAATCCCTGAAGACTTCTGAGGTCATCTCCTTTTATGGAAATGTGCTTGTGCCCCAGTAACACAGCTTTCCCTGATTTTAAAAACTAAGGCCTGTATGACCATTAGGGTTGTAAACATGAGGCATCAATAGTTTAATGAATGTAATAGTCACTTGAGAAACAATTATCAATAGGTTGACTGACAAGCAGCATTTTATTCACCCAGATTCTGGATAGGGTTCTGGACATTAGGAGAGGATGGAAGGGGAGCCGATTTTGCCTCCTGGGGGAGGTTTGTGCTGATAGTCACTTCAGCCATGCCTGTATCCTGTCATTGCTCATTTCAAGTCTACTCTAAAAGGCTCCTTATTTCAAAACCTAATATAAAAGTGATGGAGCTGACTACAAGTCTGAGGACTGCTGAGGCTTTTGAAGGAAAAGACAACAATTACAGAAAATGAATCTGGTTGTTTAGAAAGAAATCAGCTGAACTTATGATCATTTTGTTCTGTTCTATTTTTTTTTTTTTTTAAGAAAGAACAGAAGAGGGAAAAAAATTGTTCTCATCACAAAGAAAACAATTTCCTTAGGCCTGGAGAATTACAGTCTATCCACGAAGACTTCAACTTTCTGAGATACCTAGATTTTTAGCACCAAAAGGGACCTCTAAAGATAGCTTTTTCATCTGAGTCCTGATTTAAACAGAAAGGAAACTGAGGCCTGAGAGAATTTGGGGCACACAACTAGTTAGTGAAAGCTGACTCCCAGTTTTCTTCCATTCTCTATCTATCCTATGTCTTCCTTTTACTTTTGCTTTTTGAATGACAGGATATTCAAAGGCCACTGAGAGAGAATAAAACAATTTCTGCCTCTTTAAGAAAGATCAGTAGAGCTCCAAAACTTCTACAAAGAAAAGAGCCAATTATTTAATCTAATTTCAGGAACAGTCTTGATCTTATTAGCTTAGGGACTGAATAAGGAGGCAGAGGCCCTACGAAGTAAGATTTATTACTGCTTTCCATGAAAGCAGAGGGAAAATGAAAATTGGCTTAATGGGGATTTGGGCCTATAATGTAATTCTTGTCTCAGCTTAGAGAAACAATCCACAAACAAAAGGTCAATGGATCCTAGTAGCGATCTCCTGAGCTAGTGAGGAAAGGGGTCACCTGCCATTTCTCCTGGGGCCCCTAGGACTAGAAGTTGCCTCTGTGGTATAGAAGCCTAAAAAAAAGTAATCCATTGAACTCACATTGGCTTGGAGAGTGTGTTTAAAGTGCCACTGCTTCACCGGACCAGTGAAGCAATGAATAAGGTTTTCTTACAGGGAAAATCTCTAGCAAAGATGTGGCCAGTGGTACTAATATGAATTCCTAGGGGAAGAATTTGCAGGTGCAAATGGATAAAAGGAAGGGAGGTTGGGGTAGTATCAATTCAATAAGCATTTATTGAATACTAACTATGTAGTAGACACTAAGAGATAAATTAAGCCTTCTCTGTTCCTGGAAATGCTTGCAGATGAGTAGGAACTAGCAACCACAGAAGAACCTGTTCCCAGGATTCAGACACCAATATGCAAAACTGTCCAGTATCCCACAATTCATTTCCATTCTGAGACTTTTGTTCTGTTACAATTATTAGGCAACACAGTTCACTCCTGTGGGCTACAAAACTCCCCAACTAATTAGCAGCTCACAGATGTTACCCTAGCAGCTGGGTACTGGGTGAGGCACACACATCCAAAGTCTGAGGACGCTTAAAAGAAGAAACAGAAAGTCAAGAGTCAACGGAAGCACCCAGTTTCCTTCCCCAGATGTCATCAGTGCAAATACCCAGCAGACTCTGCCCTAGTCCAGCTCAGAAATTCAGCTCTCAAAGGCCACCTCACTCTACCAAGTCTTTAGTTGGAAAGGGACTGCTTGCTTGTGTTTTAAAAAAAGTAATAGCATTATCTATCATGGGATCTGACCCAGGCCAATGCCAGTTGGATCAATCCTTTTAAAAATCTTTTTAGGATAAATACTCAGCTACAGTCATGAATTAAAGATGTGAGGGGGAGAAAAATAGTACACAGCTTACAGTGGTTAACACCAGGTTTAAAACCAAAGTGTGATGTTGCATTAATCTTCTTGTTGAGGCCTCATACGAATTGAGTAAAATTTGTTTTAAACATCTCTGTTCTGATAAACTTTAAGGATTCTTGAATTTTGTGGAAAGTAAGGAGGGGAATGACTTCCATAGGGAAAGGGGAGGCGGGTCATGGCTAAATCAACCTCCAAACAACAGAATTTTCCTTTTTTAACTTTTTAAATTTTTTCATGTTTATTTACTTATTTTGAGAGGTAGAGAAAGAACATGAGCAGGGGAGGGGCAGACAGAGAGGGAGGGGGAGGGAGAGAGAGAGAGAGAGAAAGAGAGAGAGAGAATCCCAAGCAGGCTCCGCACTGTCAGCGCAGAGCCCCATGTGGGGCTCAAACCCAGGAACTATGAGATCATGACCTCAGCTGAAATCAAGAGTTGGATGCTTAACAGACTGCACCACTCAGGTGCCCCCAAACAAAACAATTTTCTGCTAAAGCTGTGTATCTGGTGGCTAAATAATAAATGCCTTACTGGCCAATTTTACTTATCCTCCTGCAGACAGCTATATTTCCAAGTCACAAATCCTTGTGTGCATACAGAACAGTAGATGAGGTAAGTGGTGGTATCCACAGCCATTAGGGTAACTCTATGAGTCCCTAAGTGAATTACCCATTGTTCCTCTGTATTTTTACAAGTTGAGTTATGTCAAAGATTTTAGGAAGCAGCAGGCCTGGCTTCATGTGTTACACCAGACCTCTCACTCAGAAGGGCCCCATACCTGGGGTTTGATGCTCAGCATTTGCCAGTTTAAAACTGATAGTAATTGGGGCACCTGGGTGGTTCAGTCGGTTAAGCCTATGATTTCAACTCAGGTCATGATCTCATGTTCGTGGGTTTGAGCCCCAAGTTGAGCTCTGTGCTGACAGCTCAGAGCCTGGAGCCTGCTTCAGATTCTGTGTCTCCCTCTCTCTCTCTGCAACACCCCCCCCCCCAAGCTCTTTGTTTCAAAAATAAATAAAACATAAAAAAAAAAACCTGATAGTAATTGTATTTTGAATTTGCATTAAGTGAAGTCTAAAAGAACAATGGAGCATGCGCCCAGGGGCTTAGAGCCTTGACTCTCCTGCAGTCCTTTCTTCCTACACCTTCCTGACTCCTTGGAATGGATTCTTGGATCATCTGTTCCCTGTCCCCTAGGGACCTGAGCCTCATCTGGCCTCCCCTTCCCCACCCCTCCCTTGTGATTGCTGCCACCCTCAGGTGGGGGTGGTGACCAGTTCCCATCAGAGGGGGGAAGGCCTGTGTACCACTGTTGCCCTCTGTTCATGGCAAAGGTCTAAGCGCAGGTGTGAGGAGGGTCAGGTTGGGTGTGCGTTCCAGGGCATCTCATGGTAGGGCAAGGTGGCAGCTATTCCTGCTCTGGGCTGGTAGTACCATAGTGCATTTGGTCAGCAAATTAGGAGCATCCTCTGATCCAGGTACCGAGTGCAGCCAGCATGGAAGTTATAATCTCTCAGGGAGTCACCTATTGATCATGGGTTGGTACAAAGGGCCTATGGGAAAGGGGAGATTAATTTCTTCCCCACTCCCAGCCATCGTCCTACATTTTCATTTTGCAATGGACACTGCTGGCAAGTGGTCAACTTTAAAGACTGTGGGGGTAGGGAGAAGCCTACTTTTTAATATAAGTTTTATTTGGCATCTAACTTGGTATAAAAACTGTTGGTAAATACATTACAAGAAGAAAAAAAACAAGTTCCTACCCTCAAGGGGCTTATCATCTAGTTGGAAATAGATGAAATTGACATAGATAAAATAACAAGGTTCCATAAAGGATGTGGAATTAGAGAAGGGTCCTGAAAGTAGTATTTAAGTCTGGAGGTGAGCGAAGAGGATCCCTGGTAAATGTGCTCCAAAATGTAGAGAGGCTAGTGCAACCTTACAATGTACTCAGACATGATGATCCTTGTATATTTTTGGTTCAAGGCCACTCACTCACAGCATTCTGGGGAAGGGACCATCTTGGTATGAGGGGAAGATGTGAGAACAGGCATAGCTGACGTGGATGATGGAGGAGAGAATTGCAGAAAAAGAGAAAATGGGTTTAAGCCTCCTTGCTGTGTACCCTGAGGTACACAGAGAGGCTGCTACTATTTAACATGGCAAGCCACTCCAAGTTCTCCCTAGACCAGCAAAGACAGAACAAAGGGAGCTGACCTTATGTTTAAGCAAATGATGGAGTGAAGTCAGGTTTCACCGTGAGCTCTGTTATGACGGAAAAGCAAATATTCTCTGGTGAAGGTTGACTTAATTAGCCATTTCAATAATTCATGAGTCTTTAAAATGTTTGCCAGAAGATTCAGAGCTCAGATTCTGCTTCTGGTATTTAGTTCTGGGTTTTCTCTATCACAAATTATGCTGCCTCACGGAGCAATAGCAGGAGCAAGCCTGGGAATGTGAAGTTTGGTTTGGCCGGACTGGCACAGTTCTTAACCTTTTGGGACTTAGAATCTCTTTGAGAATCTGGTGAGAGTGTTAGACCCTTGGTCTAGGAAAATGTATGTAAATTCGGTGTCTTACAGACTCCTGAAGTGTCCCTTGAACTCCATCTTAAGAATCTACAATTTAGATGATTTCTAAGGACTCTAACATCTTTTTAACCTTCCCACAAGCCAGTCTGTCAATATGTCACCTGGAAATGCTGTGACTCTTCAGGCTTGCAGGCAAGCAGTCTCATGTGGACGTTTGCAAAATGAGAAATGCAAAATGCAGTATTTGTTCATTAGGCTGCAGCGATGCTAATGCAGAAAAGAGGACTGAATGAATCAAAAGCCATGAGTCAGCTCCCTCTCTGCCACCTGCCAGCAAAGCATCCTGCTGAAGCTGAGGGGTTGAGCTGGAAGTCAGATAGTCTGGGGCCCTCAAGTCGTGGGGCCCACTTTCTGTCTGTGACTTGTGGGACCCACTTAACCTCTCATAGCCTCAGTTTCTTCATTTGTAAAATGAGGCCAATAAGATGTATTCCATATGCCATGTTCTGAGGAAGAACTAAGCCAACCTTTGTTAATTAGATATAGTTCCTGGGCCATAGTAATGCTCAGTAAAGGTAGTCCATTCCCCTGATCTCACCCACAAGGAGGAGGGGTGCTGTGAATTTAATGCTGTGGGAGGGGACAGACTGAGGAGTGGCTGGAAGCTCTCTATGAATTCTGTGGATATGTGGTTCCTCTCCCCCTCTCTTGTTCCCCATATGACTCCCCTAAAGGAATGTGGGCTGGGTTTAGCTCAGGAGGCTGGGGAGGGACCCTGTGTGGCAGCCTTGGTCTGGAGCATCTCCCTGTCTTCTCCCCTCTACTGCTGCTTGGGAGTGTGGAGGCTGCAGGAAACGATGGGGGAGATCCTGGGCTTTTTCTGGCCGCAGGCCTGACTGCAGCAGAGAAGAGAAAGAGGTGGGTGGGGGAGGCAGTCTCCCTTCTTCTCTGTTTCTGAGCAGACAGTCTGTGTGTTATTTAGGAGCCCACAGTGAAGCTGGGGCTGGTCCTGGGGGACATGCAGAGCTTGGCAACATGCTCAAAGACTGCACAACTTTGACATGAAAGAAGACAAGCTCCAGAAAGGAGAGTGGAAGGGCCACATTGCTAGATGCAGAACGTCCTGTTCAATATGGAGTCCAGAAGGGAGGGGGCATGAGGGCAGGATGGTGGAAAGAACGCTTAGGCAATGCCAGGCACCTGACGTGCACTGGGTTTCACTCTCACATCACACTCCAGGGTACGTGCTCTAATCCTTTATCGTAGGATGAGGAAACTGAAGCTCAGAGAGGTAGTGATTCACTCAGAGGCAACACCTGCAAAGTGGTCCCAGGGCATTCAAACCAGGTCTGCTGCCTCTGAAATCCTTCCTCCCCATTCCCTATCCAGGCTGGCTAGGTGAAATGGGAGGCCTTCGCGGTCCTCACTCTGAGGCCTGTGAAGCCATTACCAGCTGCGTACAACGCTATGCGCAGAATCCAGGCTCAGTAAATATTTGCTCCGTGAATGGGAAGGAGAGAATGCTCTAGGCAGTTCTAGGCATTCACGTGCACTGTTTACTTTTCTTCCCACATTCTCCTATGAGGAATCCTCATCCCTCCCTTCCCTCAACTGAAAACAAAGGCAGAGTAGAAGGAGTGAAGTGCCTGGATTACACAGAGTCTGTCCCAGAGACCAATGGTGGATCAGTGAGAAGCAGGTCTGCAGCGGGCAGCAGCAGGGAAGCTTCAGCCCAGTTTGGGCCTCTGCCGAGGAGGAACCCTGTCATCCTAGGGAATTTTCTGAGCAGAGTTTCCTGACCTGATTTGTAACTAGTGATGTGAATGCATTACCTAGAGCTGAGTGCCAAGCAGATAGCAAAATGAGACCACCTCTCCATTCATTTCCAGCCACTTATTCAACGATGTTGATAAACTGTGATTTTTAAATGGAAAGGGCTTTGTCATCATGATTTTTCAATAAAATTCTAGCAGAGCTCTTTATTTCCTGACCAAGGCCCTAGGGGATCCATTTTAACATGCTGGATATGACATAATCCCCAGGGTCAGCTTTTTATTTCCTTGCCATCATAAGGCTCTCAGAGTATGTGTCTAGAATTTACCTTAAATAATAGACTTTTGGATGGTAAGAGCCTGTATTATTACTTACACTTAGTAAAGTCCCTTTGGATAGTAAGAACCAACATAATATTAATTTTCTTGCTGTCACTGACAATACGAATTGGTTTCATGTAAGAACCAGGAGCTCATTGGATTGAATTTAGGAAATTGGAAAAACAAATTTGACTTTAGTGGGTTTGAATGATTACAATGTAATAAACATATAAAGGCTAGGAAGCTAATTTATCATCGCTTTCAGTTTTATTTATTTGAAACTCCTTCATGGTTGGTATAAACAGGCTTTATTAAAGATTATGAATTCAATTTCCAAATGAGTTGTAAATGGCTTTCTATAGAGAGATTACTTGATTTGTTGTTTTCCTGAATAAAACATGTTTTTGCCCAGTGGGGTTATGTAGCCCATATATTAATATTGGAACATCATTCTGTTGAGCTTGGCATCTATGATATGCAACGTTTGATTTATTCTCTGATCTATTTGTCTTCACTTTCTTTAATAAACACCGAGACCAAATGCATAACCTCTTAAGACCTGCACTTCAATGAATCATAAGAGAATGTCTGTCTGTGTGGCAGTTTATCATTTGAATGATAATTCTGGTTCCCTCTAAAAACGCTAATGTCTGCTTTTCAAAATAGACTGCTGTGAGAGACATGAGGCATGCTGTGGGTCACTGATGAGGAATCATAATTGACCTTAGTTTTTGTTGCATGGTAACAGACTCTGGGTATTAGATCATTGCATACTGCAGAACTACCAACACAACTGCCCTCAAAGGGGAAAATTTTGCATTTGCGATTAGGAAACTAGATCTAGTAGACCCTTGTAGAAAGGCAGCCTGTCAGGAGAGCTGGAGCCTCTGTGAAGATGGCTCTCCAGAGCCTGCCATATTGTAAAAGGCTGTTCAATTTCAATCCTTTCACAAAAGGATTGTAACTTTTATAGCCCACTGCCTACTGGAATAATGCACTGCACAAATGAAAACACTGTAAAGGGAATTAGTATCCATGTGAAGTAACTCAGAATGCTGAAGCTGGGTAGGACCTTAGGAGGCCATTTATTTTCACTG
The DNA here is from genome assembly GCA_028646485.1 of Cryptoprocta ferox. Taxonomy (NCBI): domain Eukaryota; kingdom Metazoa; phylum Chordata; class Mammalia; order Carnivora; family Eupleridae; genus Cryptoprocta; species Cryptoprocta ferox. The sequence goes on along the minus strand of CM053576.1, from coordinate 62,412,421 downwards.
TCTCAAGCCAGTTGGCATATTTTTATATATTAAAGCTACTGTCTAACGAGCTAGAAAAACTAATTGCCTTAAGAGAGAGGATTCTCTTTATTTTTATTTTTATTTTTTTGTTAGAGAGAGAGCGAGCATGAGCAGGGGGGAGGGTCAGAGGGAGAGAGAGAGAGAATCCTAGAGAGAGAGAATTGATGCAGGGCTTCATCCCACGACCCTGGGATCAAGACCTGAGCCCAAATCAAGGCTGGATAGTCAACTAACTGAGCCACCCAGGCACCCCAAGAGAGAAGATTCTATCTCTCTCTCCAGGAAACCCTGTTTGCTGTTGTTGTTGTTATTTTACTATATCATAAAACTCCAGGTAGAAGGATACAGAGCTCTAGTGGAGAGGAAGTCATTACCCAATGTCACTTTTGAAAGAAGTGATTCCACTGTTAACGACAGTAGTATGTCCATGCCATAATTCAGCAACTTTTAAGCAGTCTCCAATAGAGAGACTTGAGTATCTCAGATCAAACTAAATTGCGTCACAGACCAAACTGATTTTGTTTATTGTCTTTAAGATTTGAAGTTGACTCAGTAATTCTGAAGTCTAGCAAAGATATATAAATATTCACTCATAAATATGTAGCAACCTCAAGAGTGAGTCAGTCTAGAAAAAGCAGTACAATAAAAGAAAGTCAAATTCCCATCTTGAAGGAGCCTGCCCTTTGATGTGGAGGGTGGTGAGAGGCTGGAAGACCACTGGTCTACTTTCTAAGTTTTTGCTTAAACCCCAAACTTCCTCTCCTCTTATTAAACTCCCAAACATCCAACTTTGCCATTTTCCACTTCCCATTGGGAGATAATTCTCCTTTCCCAAGATGCTTCAAATAATCCTAAACCCCAGCCTCTTCGGATCACATCAGCTATAAGGCATTGCATGGCCTCCAATCCAGCTTTACCTCTGACTGGTCTGAATGTCCCAGTTGTCTCCCTTGTCTTCGATTCTTTCAGGTGTCCATCACAGCACCTAGCATATAGTAGGTACTCAACTTTTCTTGCTGCTGACAGTTAACACAATCTTAGTGGGACCTGCAAATTTGATATACATTTATGACTTTGGTTTGGCTCTCAGTAAACCTGCTTTCTCAATTCCAACACTATTTTGTTGTCTGACGGGGGATAATTTCCATTATCTGTCTGTAGTCCAGTGTATCCTAGAAAACATGGATGGAAACCCTGCCTTCACAAAATGTTTAGTCTATTGACATAAAAAAGAACTACTTGGAATTCCTGTATCATATATGTTGTCTTGAATTGTATTATAGATGTTACATGTTTATAGATTTTGCATCACCAGTTAGAACAGTCTTCCATTTCTTTTTATTTCACATAGTACCTAGAACAGTGCTGGGCACTGGTAGGTACTTACTAAGCAATGAATAGATAAGTGATTGTATCCTGTATTCAAAGGCAGCAAAGTGCTGTGGATAGGTGTGGATGTCAGAGATGAGTTAGAAATCTAATTCTGAGAGCTACTAGCTGTGTGACTGGGCAAATTATGTAAATCCTTTAAGCCTCAGCTATTCCATCTGTAAACTTGGATGATTGTAGAACTGACTCTATAAGTTTGCCATGAGGATTAAATGTGATACTAAATGTAAAATGGCTAGCCCGGAAACTAGAATTTAGTGTTTGAAAAATGTTAGCACTATTATTATAATCAGAAATGATAAAAACTGGGGCACTTGGGTGGCTCAGTTAAGCGTTTGACTTCTGCTCAGGTCATGATCTCAGTTCATGAGTTGGAGCCCTGCATCAGGCTATTGTCAGTGCAAAGCCTACTTTGGATCCTCTGTTGCTCTCTTTCTGCCCCCTGCCCCCAAATAAATAAAACATTAAAAAAATATAAGTGATAAAAACACATACAAGGAGGTGAGAAGGCTAGGAGATGGGGGTTACTGGAGTTACTATGGCTGAACTAGAGGGTTAGAAGAATTTTAAAGAGGGTGGGGATGGAAGTCAGCTGTGTATAGTATAGAAGGGACTAATTTGGTAGTCAGGGAAACTGGGTTCTAAATTGGCTCTTCCTTCATATACATGCAGGACCTTGGGCAATCCCCTCATCTTTAGGAACTAAATTTCCTTATTAAAGAAGTACATTAAATGACCTCTGAAATCCCTTCCCACTCAAACCAATCTATAACTTGAAGAAAAATATTCTAAGGGTGTTTCTCCCTCCCCCTTACTAAAAGGGACCTTAAAATCAAGAGATCATGTGACTGATTTGCAATCTGAGGTCCAGAGAGTCTATGAAACTTACTCCAAGACCACAGAGCAGTTGTGGTGGTGACTTGGATACAAATCCCTACCTCTGAGACCCTGTGCAGTGATGTGTCCTCTATATGATGTCGAATGACTGGAAAACAGGAGAAGGTGTAGCCCAAGATACACTTGCTGGGGCAGGGGAAATACAATGTGGGGCCTATTGGGGGATACTATCACCAGATACAAAGGGAAGCACCTGAAAAAGACCTCTGGTCCACAACTAAGAGTTTTAATATGGCTCATTCAATTAAGTGTCTGACTCTTGATTTTGGCTCAGGTCATGATCTCATGGTTCGTGAGTTCAAGTCCCACATCGGGCTCTGCACTGGCAGTGCAGGGCCTGCTTGGGATTCTCTGTCTCCCTCTCTCTGTCTCTTCCCTGCTTGCTCTCTATCTCTCTCAAAATAAGTAAATCAACATTAAAAAAAAGACATAGTAAATCTAGACAGAATATACTCAAAGAAATTTAAACATGAACATGAGAGATAAATTAACATGGGAGTTTCCTATACAAATAGTCAAAATAATAGTCTTGTGAGTCCATATAATATTGGAAAGGTCTTTGGGGACCTAGGGTAATAGCTACCCTCCCTTTTTCTCTCCTGACCTTGGAATCACCCTATGCCAAGCATTGAACTATGAGATTAAAGCAAAGTTCCTGGTCCCCCCAAGTTCTCTCTGCCTTCAGGGAAGTAAGCAGGTGTGAGGATGAGAGGGAGGACTGCAGGAAGACATGGTCTCTCTGTCAAGGGCAGTTGTGGCTGCATCCTCCTGGCTGAGGGTCTTGCTTTTCTCTTGTCCTGGTCCTGTCCATCTAGGCCTTTCACCTGCAGCTTCCCAAATGGGCTTTGTGATATCCATTTTCCAGTTTGACCCAGTACTCACAATTTACACTCATAAATATGACACCTTGGGAAAGGACTGAAGGAGATGCTAAGAGCTACACAGAGAGAACACAAAGAACCAAGCACTGAGAGCAAGGGTCCAGAATAAAGTCTGCACTGAGAAGAAAAACTTCTGAGGATCTAAGAAAAGCCACTAAAGTGTTTATGGATAGGATGAGTACAACAAATACAGAATGATGACTTTTTACAAGTTTGGAATGAAATACATTGGACAGCTCTGAGGATCCTTGAATAAAATGGCTGATTCTAGATCCAGGCAGAGAAAGTAGAAGGTTACCCTGGAATATTTTGTGTCAAAAAGCAACAAACTACTCAAAAATTATTAGATAGGTCAAAAACTTAGGAACTGGCCTGAACAGCAAATATTGACCAAATTTGGGACAACTTGAGCACCATAACCTAAAATAAATGTAATTGATTATAATACACAGAATTAAAAAAACACAATTAATAGTAATAGAAAAGGAGAGAATAAGGGAGGAAAGAATATTTTATACAAAAAGAACATAAGCTAATACATATGGGAGGGATTACAGAATTAGAAAGGCCATTTGCAACCCTCAATGTAACTATATTATCAGATGATGATCATCTATGCATGATAAAATCTCTAGGTGAAGCACTGCTGGGGAAAGGATATTTACATGTTAGCAGAATATCCTGCCACAGGTTACTTATCAATTAAATGTGGAAAACATACCCTTATGATGGTGAGGTCTGGTAGATGCCATCTTAACTACGTGATCAAATTTATCATCACTAAGAATGAACATTGGCTCTTATGCACTCTTAAGATGATACAGTATAAAATACACAATACTGCCTGTGTATTTTTGCCAAAAGTCATCAACAAAAATCTTGTCAAGCTTTTAGTCCGAAATTCTAGTTTATAGGAAATACAGGGGATAGAGAAACACATTAAATAATACTATGATAAAGCAATCAGATGAATCTAGAATGTGGTCATTTTAAAAGAAAACTGTTCTAGATCCTTTAAAATATCAATGTGGTGAAAAACAGAGGAAGGGGAATTATCTGCATTAAAGTTAGAATCCTAAAGAGATGTAAAGTACAACCCTTGTCAAACCTAGTTAAAAAAAAATAAAACAGCTATAAAATCATTTTGGAGACAAGGAAATTTAAGTATAGACTGGATCTAAGATAATATTATAGAACTTTTTTAAAGACATTTTTTTAAGTTTATTTACTTATTTTGAGAAAGAGAGAATGAGCACATGTGCACATGAGCTGGGTTGGGGCAGAGAGGGAGAGAGAGAATCCCAAGCAGACTCCATGTTGTCAGCACGGTGCAGGGATAGAACTCACAAACTGAATCACGAGACCATGACCTGAGCTCAACCAACTGAGGTATGCAGGTAGCCCATTATAGAATTTTTTAAAAGTGTGATAACAGTGTTGTGGTTTTGTAGGAGAATATCCTTATTTGTAGGAGAAATATACTGAAATTCACAGCTGAAGTATGATGACCGTATCTTTCAAATATTTCATCCAAAAAAAAATTTGTCAATCAGTGTATGTATATAGAGAGAAACAGAGAGTGATAGAGAAAGCAAATGTAGCAAATGCTAGCCATTATTGAATCGAAGTGGATAGTATATGAATGGTTTATTGTACCATTCTTTCAATTTTTCCAATACATTCGAAATTTTTCAAAACAGAGAACTAAATTTCTGAGAAAATATTTGATAGTTAAAAAAATGCTTACATCTAGAAAAAAAAGAAGCTCTTTCATTCCTAATCAATCCTGTTATTGTAATAGGGACACATCTATATCTCCCTCAGCCCCCACATGAATGGCAGGGCCTATGACTCTTTTCACTTTGGAACCAATGAAAGCAAGAATGTGGCAGTAAAATAAAAAAGATGTTTTCTCTAAGTGACTCCCATTTTTCTCATGGAGAGGGGAAACCAAACTCCCTCCTTCCAGGAAAAACTGTGGAAAATCACAAGAGGTGATAATTTCCCAGCAAGTAAACTTTCTTTTATTAATATGACTTCATGGCGTCAAAAATAAAAACAACATGAGGAACTTAGCAAGTCCAGATACTAACCCATAGCTTTTTTTTTTTTTTTTTTTTTTGAGAGACAGAGAGAGACAGCTCGAGCAGGGGAGGGTCAGAGAGAGTGGGAAGATACTGAATCCAAAGCAGGCTCCAGGTTCTGAGCTAGCTGTCAGCACAGAGCCTGACGCAGGGCTCAACCCCATGAACCGTGAGCTGAACCTGAGCTGAAGCCAGATGCTTAACTGACTGAGCCACCCAGGCACCCCAACCCATAGCTTTCTAATCAAGCTCTACTAGGGTGCATCTGATCCTATAGCCACATCAAGCTGTGAACCTTCTTTACAGTCTGGCCCCTGGTTCCTGGTTTCTCTATAAAAGAGAGGTCAGTGAATCTCAAACAGAGAGCAAAATGTCAGATGAGTTTCCAAACTGAAATTGTTACCGAGAGTTTCATGGAAGATACAGTAGAGAGTATGATTCAGAGCACACAATAAAGAAAACTGAAATATGGAAAATGAAGGAAAGAAAATAGGCAATTACGTAGTTTAGAACATTTTAAAATCTTTTTTCAAAGCAAACAATGATTTACTACAAGTTCCATGAGAAGAACCTAGAAATACTGGCTAGTTAAATGGGGACTAGAAAAAATTGTGAAGAAGGGAAGAGAGGACCCCAATAGTGCCAACTTTAGAGCCACGAGAATGGGAATCCTGATTGTTTAAACCAAAGGATAATCACAAACCAAGCTAGTATGGAGAAAATAAAATTAAAAATTTGAGCACAGATTTGAGGTTAAATTCGAGGTTGCAGAGAATTCACACCTCCATGTAGGTCCCCATGCTGCCAATAGAATACCAACCATGACATAAATCACCTTTTTCTGTGAAACCATTCACTGTTGAAAGCATAATTTTTTTTAGCTTAATTGTGTGGTGGTTAATTGCTTTAATTCTTATTTCATCAAGCTAATACAGTCTGAACCTTAAATTTTCTAAATAAGATGAGAAAACATACAATTTGAAAATTGCATAAACAATTATACAATGACATAAAAAATCTAAAGGAAGATGAAAATTACATCTGATTAAATATATATTTAGAATTTTCAAATTTATTTAAATAATAACGTACGTTAGAAGATGAGATTGTCTTGCTGGCTACTTTCTTTGTTACTTGTTTATTTATTTATTTAAAGTTTATTTATATTGAGAGAGAGAGCGTGTGCGAAAGCAAGGGAGGGGCAGAGAGAGACAGGATTCCAAGCAGGCTTCATGTTGTCAGCACAGAGCCTGACATGGGGCTTGATCTCACGACTGGTAAGATTATGACCTGAGCCAAAATCAAGAGTTGGACACTTAACTGAGCCACCCAGGTGCCCCTGTTTTATTATTTATAAGACAACTCACACTTTGTAATAATCTTCTGATTCTTAAAAGCCATGTGGAAAAGGCAAGTGCAAAATGTTAATATCTTTGTTCATTCATCTACTTACTCATTTGACAAAATTTACTGGGCATCAACTGTGTCCCAGCACGAAGCAAGGTGATAAGGGTACAAACATAAATTATGGTCTCTCAAAGGACTCAGGTGGTATCACCAACCTATAAGGAAATAGTACTGTAAGGTGTTGTAAGGTATTTTGAGAGAGAGTGATTATTTCTCTTTGGGCTAAGGGGAGATGGCTGGTGGGCTAGGAAGACATCACAGGGGATATGATGCTTGGGCCAAGGAGGAGTGGGAAAGTGGCAGTGGGAAGGTGTGGAAGAATTTTCTAGGCAGAGGTAGCAGCATGAGGAAAGACAAAGAGTGGAAAACAGTGTAGTGTATGCAGATATCTGCAAGTAGTTCAGCATGGCTTCGGTGACAGGGTAGAGGAGGTGCTCTTCAATGAAGCCAGAATAGAGGAGAGCAGGTTGGGGTGAAAATATGAGAAGTTCAGTTTGGATGTGGTTTTAAGGCCTGAAGACCTCTAGAAGAGTTGCCGGTAGGCATTTTCAGGAGTGCAAGAGAGGGCCCTGGCCTACCCTCACTTTAGAGAGCCTGGTTGTGGCCCCCCTTCAAATGTACCTCTAGATAAAGGGCAAAGAGGACAACCTACCTAGAACCCACATTTCCCCACCCCTTAAGACTATTCTCTGTCTCTAGGATTAGGAGATTCCTTGATCAAATAGCACTGACCCTGCTTCCCATGTAGGCTTACTCCTCAGGTCCACTATCCAAAGAGCAAACTGTGTCTCTAGGGTGCATGTCTCTAGGTCCTGAAGGATGGACAAGAAGCAACTATTTTCGGGGCTATTGATAGAGCCTGCTCAGGACCAGTGTCCACGCAAATGAGTGCAAGACCTCTCACAGTGTGGATGGAGCTGGGGTGAGAAGAGAAACGGGTAGGCTATGGGTTAGAGGATGGCTTCCTTATACTTCCACAATTTGGTTGGTAAGTCCAAGATTCTAAAATTGGCCATGGCCCTTCAGGCAATTAAGAAAGTTTATCTGTCAAGGTGGAAGAATAGAACATATTTGTTTGTTAACTTGACTTACAACTTCAACATATTTGACATATGCTATATAAGCCTCAGTTTGTACTCTTGACTGAGCCCACAAATGTTAACACTGGCCTGAGTGGCTGGAAATACAATCAGGAGTTTAGGGAAGACTTTACCTCTGGCCATCCATATTTAGAGGTCACTGGCACCAAGCCAATGCTGTGGGAGTGGGGAGTTTGCTCAGAGCAGGTGTCAAAAATCACAAGGAAGAGAGCCATGGCTTAAACTTGGAGGCACATTACCTTTTAAGCAACAGGTGCAGGAGCCAGCCAAGAAGCTTGAAAGAAACTGCCAGAGAAGTAGAAGTATTAGGAAGGGGTCATTCCCGAAGCCAAGAGAAAAGAGTATTTCATGAGGAATGAAATAGTCAACAATATGGACAATGTATGTAATGTGATCAGCACAGTGCCCGGCCCATGGTGAGGCACCCAATCATCAGTGGCTGTGAATGTGCTAATGATGATGTCAATGATGGAGGTGGTAATGGTATTTCTATTCCTTTGTGTGTCTTCTCCCTGCCTCAAACACCTTTTCCTTTTTCTCCATCTCTTCTCAAATTGCTATGTATCACATTCTCTAGGAAGTCATCCCCTTGGCCCATTAGGTTGTCCTCCTACATACTCCCATAGTCTCCTATGCTCATTCTTATCACTGCACATTCAGCAAGTAATAGGCTACTGGTATTTACTGATTGAGTGGTCACAGTTTCTAGGGTGCCCAATCACACTGGTTTGCCTGGGACTGTCTGGCTTTAGTGCTGTAAGTCCTATGTCCTATTTCCTGGGAGAAAACCTTCAGTTTTAGGCAATGGTCACCCTAAAATGACATCTCAATTTTTTTGAATGAGCAAATAAAAGGCAGTATGTCAATTTCAAAGCTAATGACCCTCATTTTTTCCTGTGCGTATATGAGCATAAGTCCATGCAGGATGTTCTTTCCATACTCTCTTCACCCCTTAAGGGACTGAGGATGCTGTGGGTAAGACATTCTCATGACCTGGTTGGATTCCTGTCCCAGCTCTGTTTTGCCCCATAATCCTGAAAAAGGATAGCTTCACTTTCTCAACCAGGGGTCCTTATCTGATCCACAGAACAAGAAAATGATTTGAGTACTATTTTCTCAATTCTCTCAAAATTGACATACAAGTGCCATTCTAGATGCATAGGAGCAAAGCTGATGCATACTGTTGATGCCTTAGGGCATTTAGGGCTTAATTCTTCTACCTGTCAAGAATCACATAGGCCCTACAATCAGGAATGCTGCTCTGATCGGCCTCTGCCCTTGTTGGTTAGCACAGCTGGCTGGAGGAGAGAAACTATGGGAAGGAAATATCAAAGGATGGGGCTTGTGTTATCTGTGTTCTGCAAATTGAGGAACTGGGGCCTGGAGAGGAAGTGCATTCTCATTTTCCCAAGATGGACAAAGGTAGAAGGCTGTGAGATCTCACCAGTCAGGAAGGGGAAAAAGAAAGACAACCAACCACCAACTAGGCCTTGACGTGATGGTTGTCATCAACTTTGCTTCTCAGTTGGCAATTGCCAAAGTCAGGCTGCACTGTATGTCATCTTGTGGAAGACAAATGCTCTATAAATAAATTGACTTGGAACAGTCTCAAATACACATAAACCACAGTGGCTTTAAATGTAAGTCTTGACTTTTTTCTCATTTTCTTTCTCATCTTGGAGAGGTCAGCAAGGAAGTTTCTGCAAGAGAGGACTTACTGAAATTCAGCCTAAGAAACCAAGAACTTTCCTGTAGTCTCTTTGACATGCTTCATTACCAAGTATTTGTTTAAAAGCTTATTGATTCAATACCTACAACTCTAAGCATGCACCTGTATATTACACTTAAGCTTTTGCATTATACGTTATACATGAATCCTTTTAAAAATTCATTTTCTAGAAGAGGTGATTATTCATTTTGTCATTCAATTTCCTATCATTAAAAATTTCATATGTAAAATCATGCATGCTGATGGGATACTGTGTGAAGAGGGAATATTTTTAGTGACTAAGCTGAGAGAAAAGATTGTTGATGGCTCTTCCATCTGAGCAAGAATCAGAGACAAATTTCTGAGGAATAACTTGGAAGACTTGGGAGCTACCAGAATGAAGAGTACAGGAACCATGGCCTTATGGCTGTATCTCCAGCTCAGATTCTGAAGCAGAGGTACCTGCTTTTAACTAACATTCTCAATGGTATTTCATTTGTACGATAAAATTAATTACCTCCCCCCACCTCTGCCTCATCCCATCACTACATTAGCAAGGACAACAGGCGCACAGGATCCTGAGTTTTCATTAAATAGTCATTCATCTGAAAGGAAGGTCACAGTGCTGCCAATACTAATTGCAAGAGCACTTACTTTATGTCTGATTTGCATGACAGAAAGAAAGAGGATCCATCCTTGGCCTAGTAAATAATTTTGATGGTAGGAAGAAATGTCTAAATAGGCTAAAGAAGGTTAAATTCCACTGAAGTATGTGCAGAGAGCAGTTACAGAACATCTTGGTCTTGCTGGGCAACCTTCTTCTCAGTAGGCAAGATTTCACCTTGGCCCGCTAAAAATGCTGCTTGCTCAC
>CM053576.1:62333799-62401963 GCA_028646485.1 Cryptoprocta ferox | reverse complement strand
CCCCCCCCCCCCCCCCGCCTCCTGTGCCTGGCTGGTTCTAGTAATACCTAACCACTGGCAGCCCCTCCACCATGCCATGGTGAGCTAAGGTCTTCTCCTCTGTGCCTTGTAAACCCCTTTTATGGTAACAATTACATTGCAGTCAAATCAAATTCACACAGTAGGTGTTCACGATCTGATTATTACATGTTCCAGGTTATGAATACCCTTACTTATTTGGGGTGGGACTAAGGAGCTAATCTAAAAAAAAAGTGTGTGATAAAATACACATGAAATCGACCACCTTAACCATTTTTAAGCGTACAGTTCAGTGATATTAAATACATTTATAATGTACAAACATCTCCACCATCCATCTTTATAACTTTTCACTTGTAGATATGACACTCCATACCCATTAAACAGTAACTCCCCAGTCCCCCTGCCCCAGACCCTGGTAATCACTATCTAATAATCTACTGGTAAGCCCCTAATAGATTACTATCTGTCTCTGTGATTTTGACTACTCTAAGTACATCATAAAAATGAAATCATATAGTATCTGTCTTTATGTGACTGGCTTATTTCTCACTTACCACATAACGTCCCCAAGATTCATTCATGTGGTGGCATGTTGTAGAATTTTCTTCCTTTTCGAGGCTGAGTAATATTCCATTGTATGTACATATCACATTTTGCTTATTCATTCCACTGATGGACATTTGTGTTGCTTTCAAGTTTTAGTTATAGCAAATAGCTCTGCCTTCAATATGGGCATAGCTCTTTAAGATCTTACTTTCATTTCTTCTGGGTACATACCTAGAATCGGAATCGTTGGATTATATGGGAATTCTCTTTTAATTTTTAAAAAAAATTTTAATGTTTATTATTGAGATAGAGAGAAACAGAGTATGAGTGTGGGATAGGCAGAGAGAGAGGGAGACACAGAATCTAAAGCAGGCTCCAGGCTCTGAGCGGTCAGCACAGAGCCTGAGGCGGGGCTCAAACCCACAAACTGTGAGATCATGACCTGAGCTGAAGTCAGACGCTTAACTGTCTGAGCCACCCAGGCGCCCCAAGAATTCTCTTTTAATTTTTAAAGGGACTGCCATACTGTTTTTCCACAGTGGCTGTACCATTTTACATTCCCACCAACAGTGCACAAGGGTTCCCATTCCAAGAGTGAAATCTTACATGTTTTTTTAAATGTCCATTTAAATCTGAGAGGTTGGAGACCCAAAAGGGCGCATTTGCCTTGAGGGGAAGGTATATTACATCAACATTTTACATTAATCTAATTTTCGTATTACTATAATCCTTACGATAAGCTTTTGAGATAAGTATTACCTCCATTTTACAAATGAGGCTAAAGATTAAACGACTCTTCCAAGGTCACACATCTAACAAAGGGGACCAACCAACACTTGTACCCACGTCTGACTCCAAACGAGGAGCCTGTAATTCCACACTATCAAGGGGCTATTGGGGTGACTAATCCCACAGAATCTCGGAGACGTGGTTTCTGAGTTACTTTTCTGGGAAAGGACCCCCTGTTAAGAAAGGCGCATGGCAACTCTAAACGGAAGACCCTCTCGGATTAGTCTCTTCAGCTAAGCAGCTGCATTTATCCTTACCTAGATTTTTATTGGTTTCGTGGAGTTAAATGGAAAACGTGTGACCTCCACGAGGCCGAGAGCTGAGTGCGGTGCGCAAGTTTCCTGGGGTCTTTCAGCGTCATTCTTTATCTGCCTAAGGTGTTTTCGTCTACCCCTACACAAGGGGCGGGAAAGTGTGTGTGTGTGTGAGTGTGGGAGAGAAGGATGGGTGGAGGAGGAAGGTTCTCCAGCCAAGCGCAAGGGAAGCGACTCTGCCGCCTGGCGCAGTTGCCAAGACAGCGCGGCCAGACCAGCAACGGCAGAAGCCGCACCGCGTCCCGGCGGTGGCTGCGAGGCCGAGTGACGCATTGCAGGTACGAACCAGCCAATCGGAGGCCGTTTCAACGATCATCGGAGTACATATCACCACCACGATGCTCCTCCGCGCCGCAAAGTAGGGCCCTTCGAGCGCGACTCCACTGGCCTTTTAACAGGCTGGCTGGGGAGTGAAACCCACTTACGTCATTCGTTCGCCCGCTTCCCTTTATCTCTTGCCTCGTCGAGTAAATAACAGTGGATAAAGGAGTCTTGAAAAGAGTTAGAGAGGAGGGGGTTGGCCGGGACTCGTTTGCGATGTTCCGTTATCTGACATGCGGCGGAGGGATCTGGCGGAGGGAGGTGTTTATGAGGCGCTGGGGGCGGAGGAGGAGAATTAGTCCGAGTGGGGCGAGCGAGCAGAGTGGTTGTGTGGTCGCTTCTCGGAGACCGGTAGCACTTAAAGCATGGTGAGTGCGTCGCTAAGCTGCCGGCGCTTGGCCTGAGGGGGGACGAGGCTGAAGCGAATTTGTGAAAGAAAGGGAACTCTGCTCCCCTACACCGATCTGGAGTGGTCTTTGCCAAAGGGATGGCGCGAAAGAGACTGGGGGTTCCACGGCGGTTGCGTCGCAGGTGCTCCCGCATCCTTATCCTCCTCAGGGAGGAGTCCCCTAGCGTGTTGGGGTCTGGGAGCATTGGCTACGAGGCACCGAAGTTCCTCAGGGGCTTGGCTGGGCGAGGATGATAGATCCGAGTTGGGGGCAGCCCAGCACATGGTGGAGGCGAGAGAGTGGAAGGGCGGGGGGCGGGGAGCGGGAGGGCAAAAGCCTCCGGTCGGGCATCTCGTAAGGTCAGTCCCGGGGCCGGATTCAAAAGCCCAACGGACGGTTAGTGCTGGCGCCAGGAAGCGCCTTTGTCCGCTTGCGGCCGCCATGCGCCGAGGGGGCGGGAGGGAGCGCGAGGCCCGGGGTGAGCGCCAGCGCCGCCGTTAGCCCGCATCCCCCGCGTGCCGGTTGGGGGAGGGCGCCGGGGGGCGCGCGAGCGGGCGCTGCGCCCTGTGTGGGCCGAGCCCGCGCAGCGCGGGGAGCGGCCGGGGGCGGGGCGGGGCCGGGGCCGCCGCCCGCTAGACTCGGCTCGCGCCCCAGCTGCTGCGCTGGCACCTGCAGGGCTGCGGAGGTCTCGGCCCGCGGCGCTGCGGGGCTGGCTGGTTGGGGTGGGTGGGGGAGGGCGGCCTCGGCAGTTTCCCATCCCCCTCTGCTGGCGAGAAGGAAGCTCGGTGAATGCTGATCTTTCCACTCCATCTGGACTCTGGGGCCTTTTCCACCACCCGTGGCTGGACAATTAAAAAATTTGTTTTTCTAAACGGCCTTGTCATTGAAGGAAATGAACTTCATACCTGAAGTCTGGCGCATCCTTACAGTGCACGTCGTCTTGTTAGAGAAAGTCATCCGCTCCAGCTTGGATCTGAAAGGCATTTTCTATTCACCTACTGAAACAAGCTTTGGGGTGACTGCCGTTCTGTTGAGAGTCGCTTTTCGCCTCCTGTAGTAGTTGAAAAGAGTCAGTGTCTATATCCTATTCTTGAGTACTCACGTGCACTCCTACTGTTAACCACATTCACGGCATTGTCCCCGCTTCAACCGCCTTGTAAATGAGTCGTATTTCCTTAGAGAAATTGCCAGACCATCTTGACGCGCAGTTCAATTCATTTATATAGTAATGGCTGTCAAATACGGTAGTGATACAAGAGTATACCGAGGGCGGGGGGGAGCAGGGAAGTTTAAAAGCATTTTCCTGTAATTTGAGACCGGAACTCCTGGATTTTTCCTGTTTTTAAAAAAAAAAAATCTAATGAGGGCGGTAATTTGCGATACCTATTTTGTCTTTCCGTCTGCCAAGTGGTTACAGCAATGGGTGTGTCCAGAAGGCAAGGTGACATCTTAAACAGGAGTTAGGAATTGTTGCCAACTGAAACCTCCAGCCTGTATGGGTGTGGGGAGAGGAGTTCACCTTGGATAAAACTGGTGTTTACTTAAGTTTGATGTACTCGTTCTATTGTGATCATTTAAAATTATTCTGAATTTGAATATACTAGTTGAATTTACTCTTACGTGAAACAAGGTGTATGTAATCAAGATTCTAAATTGTGGGGTAAATTTTTAAAACTGTTTTCAAATGAAGGTAAAGTTTTTTCCTAATCAGTCTGATCGTTGAGTCAGGAACTCGAATGGATTTCCTTGGTAGTGCATACAGTTGGTATGTATGTATGCTTTCATGGTCATCTGCCAGGGATAAGCTTTTGTAGTTCCTGTTTACATCATTGGTGCTTTGGGGGTTTTCAGTTAGTTTGTTCCATTGACAGTCACTGTTAAGTGAAATTAGTTAGCAAGTTGTTTTAAGGTAACTTCATAATTCTAAGACCTGGAGATTTAAAATTAGGACTCTCAGTTTATAGAATAAAAATTTGTGTGGAAGCAGAATAAGATTGCTCCCATGGTTCTTTGGTTTTCATGTAGTTGATACATGTTCTTTGAAAGGGCTGTGGATTGCTTTAAGATTTGGGCCCAGCTGATAAGTAAAAGATGTGAAGAGGTAGAAAGTTTTGTGCATGTTTAAATAATCATTATTGCATCAGTATGCAAGGAGATCTGTGTTACACTGAGGAATTTCACTATGGCCCTGTAAAAATATATAGAAGGTTCTAGATTTAGTTATGATATTAGGCCTTTAGTAAAGATCCTAATTTCTATGAAGTAATTTGTCCTTATGGTTTCTCTACATGATGCTATATATAGTAAGTGCTGTTCTGTCAGAATTAAGGTATATGTTAACTCTACTAAAATAATTTAAAGACTGTAAAACAAATACCCTGACTTCTGAAATGTCGAAAAAATTTTACTTGGTAAGCCTTTGTTGTATATAAGTAAAACTTGGAATAAAGAGGAATGAATGAAAGCCAAAAGTTTGTGTTCCATTTTAAGCCTATGGATTCATCCATTTATTCACAAGAATTTTGGATTATTTTTAAACTGCCATTCACTAGATAAGCTCCAAGAGTATCCATGTCTACTTTTGAATGCCCCTTAGGAAATGTTTAGTAGGTACATGATGAATTTACTTTTTAGGTCACACATTAGTCTCGATTAGTGTTTCTCAATGTTTACAAATCACTTGTGGTTCTTCAAAATGCAGATTCTACCTCAGTAGGTCTGATGTGGTAGAACCTGAGAGCATGCTATGCCTGGAAGCTTTCTCTGTAGTGATGAGAGCAGTAGGAGGAATTCTATCAATTGTATCAATTGTAGAAATAAAGGACTAAGAACTAGTCATCTCTCTAGTGGATTGTTCTTCACTTCACTGAGATAAACATACATGTTAATGAGCTTGAGTTTTCCCAAAAGTATAATTCTTCTCATTCTTCTAAGAAAATGGTATTCTCCATAGACAGAAGTAAGAACCAAATTTATTTGCATGTAGTTGGAAAAGGCTTACAAAATAAATAGAGTGCTAGGGAGTCGTGTATTTTTGCTTTTAGTAGGCCTTAATCTGAATGTTGCCGGTAAAGTTTATTTTTTAAAACTTTGAAGTCTGGTATAGTAGTAAATGCAAAAACTTATTTAAGTTTCTTGAAAAAATGCAAGCAAAATCAAGGAGCACTTTGAAGGCTGAGTAACAAAATGTAATGGCCCCATGCCATCTTGTCCAGCTTTCTACCTCTAGGAAAACACATTCTTAGAAAAATTCACAAATGAGCTTTAAGGAATGAACTATCAAACAGAATGTTAAGTTACAATATAGTGCTTTTAATTGTAAATGGATGGGAAAAGTAAAATTAAGAAATAAGTTTCCATGTAGGAATAATACATTTTAAACTTAACTCTCTTAGAAAGGATAAATTTTAAGTAAGTATCTCCATATTATATGACAAGGGAAGCACATATGCATATGTATATTTTGGTCCTCTGAAGTATTTCATAAGAAGTAATCTGGTAATATAGAGTGGAGTGAAGATGACAGCGATAAAAGACAAAGTATAGCGGGAAGAAAATAAACTTCAAGATACTTGAATATGATAGAGTCTGTGAGATCCTCAATGAGGGCCCTGCTACTCTTAGGGGATGATGATGTCATGCATGTCTGTCTTTGTGGAAGTTGAACTATAGTCAGGTTCATATCTGACATTGTAGGTTCTTTGATTAGTTAAATATATAAAATAATTATTATTGAATTCTTTGGGCTGGCTCTTGACAGTTTCTTACTCTGCACCGTAACTTTGTAAGATAGGTATTGTACAGTTGAAATTGACTATGAGCAGTTGAGTAACCTGTCCAAGGTCACATGGCTGTTAAGTGGCCAGAGCTCTAGGATATTAGTTCTGTAACTCAAAACACTGTCCTTTTATCTCTACTCTACCCTTTTTTCAGAAATGATAGAAATCCTGCAAAATGGGATTGGATTAGAA
Source organism: Cryptoprocta ferox (assembly GCA_028646485.1). Classification (NCBI taxonomy): domain Eukaryota; kingdom Metazoa; phylum Chordata; class Mammalia; order Carnivora; family Eupleridae; genus Cryptoprocta; species Cryptoprocta ferox. Next base: position 62,395,612 of record CM053576.1, on the reverse strand, counting down.
GTAAATCCTTTATAGCCTCTAACAAAGTAAACACCAAGTCAGTGGATTTACTGTGTTTTAAATCTTACTCCATAGGGAAAACAACATAGGACTGATGTTGTATCAGATACTTGGAGAATTGGGATTTGGAAGGATAAAAGTAAATCTTTTTTTTTTTTTTTTTTTTTTTTAGCTTCTGCATTTGAATTTAATTATTGCCTCTTCAATTTTAAGATAACAGGCTTTTGGCTTTTTTTCTTTTTTTTAAATAGAAAAAGTTGAATTTACATTGAGGTCAAATCAAAATTGTTGAGCAGGGAAAGAAACTTAAGCTTTCTGGGTCCTTCCCACATTTTCTCATGCTGTCCACTAGAAAAAATGTCATGCTATTATTTTACATTAAGGTATTTTTTTCCAGAGCTGTGTTCCTTTAAAAAGAGTGAAACCAGGTAGTGTTTAGTTTTTCTTACCAGTAAATGAATGGATTAATCACAGAATGCTTGATTTCATATAGGTAAGGATATTAGAAGGCTGTTTCTTCTTAGGGGCTTCTCAGTACCACATAAGCAGTTTCATGGGTTTATATACTAGTAAGTGGTGAAATGTACAAAGAAGAAGGCCACATGAAGCACAAGAAGCCTTGGTATTTTGTAGATATGTTTATAAATTATGGTACTCTGCATTTAAAACTTAAAGGTATTGAATATGTCTAACACTTTTTTGTTTAATTCTGACTCTACTAGTAACTAATTTTGTACTCCTCCCTGAAATTTAACCTGAATCTCTTTCCCTATCTGTAAGATAGAGAATAATAATAGCAATAGAGGGTTATTATGAAGATTGAATAAGAACCACGTATATAACGGACTTTAGCAAATGTCTGGGCTTTTTTTTTTTTTTTAAGCAAAAATAAATAACTCCTCTATGCTTAAAAAAAAATCACAAACCCTTAGGTTCACTTTGGGGTTTCAAAAGTCAAGAGAAAATGGATAGCTGGACTTAACATTTAATAAATAATGTAGTTCAAGTGTTTAAAATCCTGGATTCCCCACAGTTGCCTGGCAGGTGAGGAGAAGTAAAAACTGGTAGCTTTCCTCTTGCCCCAACTAGGACAGCTTGGAGTTTTATCTTTATAATAGATGGGATTTTCACTTAGTATTTTTTTTTTTTTAAGGTTTGGAAAATCCTTTTTATGTCCAAATGATGTGTTTAACCATTTATAGGGGTAACTTTGTAGTCCTTGGATATATTTTTGGTTCAGTGGACATTTCTTCTAATAGTGGTTTTCATCTACCAGAGGAGGTGAGCTTAAGTTTAGGTATCCTAATTTTGAGAAAGGAAATAATGTTTTTGTTGGAGTCTACCCTTGCTTTAGAAGAATAACAACTGCATTTGAACTCTCTGGTATTCTAATATGTAAATTACTTTTTTTTTCCAGTTTGTGTGAAATTTAGACTTGGATATGTATTCTGAAATAATACTTGGTTTAAGTATTAAAACTTGGTTTGAAGATAAACCAGATGTATGCATTTTCTATTTGATGTTCATACTAAGGAATGTTAGACTAAATGCAGTTTATTGTCCAAGGTGAAACTTGAAAGTTTTAAAACCTGTTTCTTAATTTAACTGCTAATCTGTATTCTCTGAAGTCACTTAACTCTCTGTGATCTCTTTGTAGGCTGACCAACTGACTGAAGAGCAGATTGCAGGTAAGAAATAATAAGTTGTACCCATTGGAGTTTATAAAGCGAATAGCCAACCTCAAAATAAGGTATTTGTATGAAAGAATTTACTTTGGGGGTGCCTGGGTGGCTCAGTCAGTTACATGTCTGATTTCGGCTCAGGTCATGATCTCACAGTGAGTTCGCCCCTCTCATTGGGCTGTCTGCTTTTAGTACAGAGCGCACTTTGGATCATCTTGTCCCTCTCTGTGTCTGCCCATTCCCCACTCGTGTTCTCTCTCCCCTCTCTTTCAAAAATAAAGTAAAACCTTATATATATAAAATTCACTTTGATCTATGTAGGTAGATAGTAACAAATGGGTGTAATGTAATATAGTAATTGAATCTGCTTTGGCAAATGAGAAGGTACGCTTGCCTGTGAAAGATGACTGAAGCTAACTGTAAATAAAGGCAAGTTTCTGGGGCACCTGGTTGGCTTAGCTGAGCCTGTGGCTTTGGCTCAGACCTCATGGTTTGTGATTTCGAGCCCCCACATCAGGCTTGTTGCTGTCAGCGCTTTCTCTCTCAAAAATAAACATTAAAACATTTTTTTAAAGGCAAGGTTTTAGTCTCTGTGGGTATATACTTTGGAGCTTGGTGGTGATGATCTTTTTTTCTTGAAGATTCTCTTTCAGACATGAATTCTGAATAGTTTTTAATATTTCTAATTCCAAATTACTCTTCACAAGAAAAAAAGAACCAAGGAGTAATTAGTAGGTAACTTGAAATGTTGAATCAGAAAGGGAACATTGAATTTACCCCAGTTTAAAGTAACTAATTTTTTAACCTTAGAATTGCATATGGAATCAATCCGGGATAACCATTATCTCTAGAAAAAAAACTTAGATACAAAAGTTAACCATTCTGTTTTATGAATGTGTGATAAGTTGAATTTTGTCTTAAAAAACAGTAACAGCTATTGAAATGAGCTTTTTAAATCTGGCTATGGAAATATGTGAAATTGTTATGTAAAACTTGTCATGTTGCCTTTATGCGATAACATTAAACATTGATTGGTACTTTTGATTTTATTCTAACACTGCGAAGGCTGGTTAACATCAAAATGTTGGAGAAACTCGCTGAAGATTTTTAATTCATTGTAGTGTTAAAATGCTTTTCAAACTTTTCCTTACTTTCTTCAGACCTTTATTAACACAAGCATCAGGCAGTTTTAACTACCAGTTTTCATGGTAGGCAAAAAGTTATAAGTGTTCAAAATCACTAAAGCATTTTTTTTTTTTTTAATGCTAGAGAAAACTGAGAAGCCCAGTTGGAACTCCACTATATAGCCCATTTAAAGTAAGCCCCCACCAATGTAAACACAAATTTGGAGTACCCAGAAATCACTAGTCTTCTCAAACATTCATTACAGTTACTATTTCATAGGACTGTGTAGAGGAGAAACCTCTTAGCATTAAGGACCAAATATAAGTAGGTTTTATTTTTACTTATTGTGCGTATTTGACTTAAATCTGGGATTTGCTTTCTAGAATTGATAAATTGCATATACTGAGTGCTGAAGCAGTCAAGCAGAGCTTTGGAAATAATTTCTTTGTTCATTTATATTATGTTAAATGTGTCACTAAAATGTAAATTACTCTAAAGTAGTGTTGTTGTTTTTAATAATGTCTCCTTTAGGATCTGATGGGCTAATTAATATTTCCAGTCTTAAATTCTTTTCTAATATATTTACCTCTGTCTGCTTTTAATTTCTTGGTATTCCTAGTCAGATAGTTATTCTTGCTGTACACAACACAGCATGTTCACTTTAAGGTAGAAAATGTATTGTTTAGGGTATCTGTCACATTGTTGGTGCTCATTATTGCCTTAGCAACCGCACATGCAACACTAAAAAAAAAAAACCCAAAACAAAATACTTTGTTTCTATTAAATAGATGAGGATCAGTCTTCAAAGACTGATAGTATTTTCTTAAGATTACTAGTAGTAGTTCACTGAAACATTCACTTTAAGATAAAATTGGTCTTTTCATTGACTTTCATCATATAATTAATTTCCAGTGGGGATCTATTTTAGATTTTCTCCCTACCCTGCATTTTCCTAGGCTTTTATTTATTTTTATTATTTTTGTTTATTTTGAGAGAGAGAGAGCGAGAGAGCAAGCGTGCGCAAGGAAGGGATGGTTAGAGAGGGAGGGAGCGAGGGAGGGAGAGAATCCCAAGCAGGCTCCACGGTGTCATGACAGCACAGAGCCAGATGTGGGGCTCAAATTCATGAACCATGAGATCATGATCTGAGCTGAAATCAAGAGTTGGACGCTTAACCAGATCAGATTTCCAGGTGCCCTTCCTAGGCTTTTAAAACCATTACTTGGACCCCAGGTTTTAGTGAACCTTTAGAAAAGCCAAAGCTTTTATTTCACTAAAGTAGAACCCTGTGAGATCAGGGACCTTTTTGTTGCCTCTTTGTTGTTGAATAACCCTGCCGTGGTGTCAGTTGTTGGTGTTTGACATTTAGGATTAATAAGAAAAACCTACAAGAATTTTTCTTTTTTGAAGTTCAGTGTAGGGGTAAAACTTATTTGATAAAAATAATAATCTTCCTCAGTTTACGTAAGTGCCGACAAAAGTCTGATACATGCCCTTTATGAGATTATTAAGTTCAGAATTTCCTAAGTACATGGAAGTTGGTGGTAAACAAGCATTCCTGGGAATCTCTGTTTAGAACCGTGTACCTCTATACATAAAGATAATTTTCTTGTAGCTTAAGTTCTTAGATAGATGCCATGTGTTCAAACCCTAATAGTTTATGCATTTCCAGACACTACTATGTCCTGCTTGGCTGGGCGAGGGGGCAACCTGAGTAAAATGGAAGTGTCTTCAAATTCTACTACTTGTGGGATTTATTGATCTATTTATGTCATTGAGTCAATCTAGTTAATCTGTATGCTAATTTCATAAAATCAATCCTACTTTGCCACTAAGCTTCTGATACGAGAGGAGTTCATCTGAAAACAAACAATATTGAATGGAACTGTCTTATTACTGAATGTAGTAAATTACTCAACTAGTCAGTGATAACTTGGTCTATAGCTAAATAATTAGATTTTAAGCAGAAGTAATGTGGTAATCAAAAAAGGTAGTAATAAGACCAGGTAGTTGTGTGGGTAATTTTATTTTTATTTTATTTTTAACATTTATTATTGAGAGAGAGAGAGACTGAACACAAGTGGGGGAAGGGCAGAGAGAGAGGGAGACATAATCCGAAGCAGGCTCCAGGCTCTGAGCTGTCAGTGCAGAGCCTTACCGGGGGCTCGAACTCGTGATCTGTAACCTGAGCCCAAGTTTGATGCTTAACCGACTGAGCCGCCCAGGCCCTCCGGGTAATTTTAAATAAATCCAGTTAGAAGGCTGTTGTAATAGTGTGGGCAAAAGATGACAGGGCCATGGAACAAGATAATGTCTTGTAGAGATGTAAAAGGAATGAAGCAGTATTCAGAGGGAAAGAGTTAAAAATGTCTTCTGCCTGCATTCGTAGGGTTGCTGGGGAATATAGAATTCTTTTTCATAAGTCTTGCTTGGGGTCAGCCAGGAGAGATGTCCTGTAGGAAGTCCGAAATAAAGGTACTGTAGGGTGGGGACAGATACGTTCTAAGACCCCAGTGGATGCCTGAAACCACTGGCAGAACCAAACTCTGGTTTTTCCTTTCCACACATACCTATGATAAGAGATGAACAACAATAACAGTTATAACAATATACTGTATTATAACGTGAGTGTGGTCTCTCATAATATAGCATACTCACCCTTCTTAAGATGGTGTAAAGTAATAAAATGTTTGTGTGATGAGATGAAGTGTGGTGAATGATAATAGGCATTGTGAGGTAGTGTCACGCTGCTATTGATCTGACAGTATGCCAGAAAGATCATCTACTTCTAGACTGTAGTTGGTGTTGGTAACTGAAATGACAGTGAAACTGTGGGTGGGGGAACTACTGTATTATGTTAAGGAGAGAGACAAGTAGACTAAAGAAGTTTTCATTATAAGTGGGCATATGAAATGGCCAGAGAGAAGAAAAGGGATAAGAAGATTGGTCACATCTACATGTGGGAGATAAATAGGAGCAAGAGCTTTTGACAGTGTAAAGTGGGAGGCAAACTGAAGTACTGTTGTGAGAACCAAGAGTTTAGAGTTTTTTCAGTGTTGTTTTAGGTACTGCAGGAAAATGAGATTATCTTTTTTCTTTGACACTTGTCAGACATAGCTCTGAGTGCTTTATGCTTATCAATTAAATTCATAAACTTAGTAAGTAGGTACAGTTATTCCTATTTAACAAAAAGGAGGAAGCTGGGGTAGTAACTTAATGTGCCTAAGGTTACATTACTAGTAAGTAGCAGAGCTGATATTATTTAACCCAGGTGGTTGAGTTCCAAAGTCTGCTTTTTAGTTTGTATGCTATATGGCTTCACATACTTAAGCACACTTGTTCAATTAGGCAACTAAGTTGTTCTTGGTAAACTTGGCATTTTCAACTGATGAGTGGAGCTGGAAGTAATTTTAATAGTGGATTGGTAGAAGAAATGTATATGAGTGATGGTGCTTCCCAAGATTGGGGGAAAGATAAGGTCAGGCACGTAAGAGAAAATACAGGGTTTGGATTTAGTTTTAAGCATAAGAGACATGATATATGTTAATGGTGATATCAATGGAAGAGTAGTTGAGTCCAGAGAAGAGATTATGATGGATTGAAACTGGGAGGAGTACGAAATGGAGCAAGGATAAAAAGGCAGGGGGGAATAAATAGCCTTGGATTACATAAAGAGGAAGCACACTATTTCTTAAACATGTCAGGTATACATTTTCAAATGGATAGATAGGTTGAGGGAACTTAGCCCTGTGAAATTTGGAACTGCTTTTGGATTTGCGTGCTGATAGGGTCTGATAACCTTTTTAAAAAGTACCCTACCAAAAAATACTGGCTTTGTTACTAGCTCATTTACACGACCTTGCATTACCAAATTTAATCTCTGCTTTAGTTTATAAAATAAATGGTGAAGCCAGGTATCCTGGACTGTTGCTCCAACAGCTTTCTACGTAAAGATCTAAGGTAATAATAAATTCCACTCTATTAAAAGTTTGGAATTTTATCTCCTTTTTTTTTTAAAGTTTATTTTTGAGAGAGAAGGAGACAGTTTCTGGAGCAGACTCTGCCCTGATAGAGAGCCTGATGTAGGGCCCGAACTCATGAACCCGTGAGAGGATCTAACTGACTGAGCCACCTAGGCACCCCTGGATTTTATATTTCTAAATAAAGGTCTTTGTTCTTAGTAATACAATACTTAGGTAAAACTAACCATTCATATCTTGGTCATTTTATTATTAATATCATTATAGATTATTTGGTGATAGTTCTTAGATCTCAGAAAAGGAAACTAGCCTATTGCATATATTTCTGAAGTTCAAAGGTTTTTTTATTGTTCTTAAATTAGTAGGTTCTCAAATAGACTTCATTTTAACTTTCGAGAATTACTTCACACAGAATGCATATAGTTGCTCTGTAGAAACACATGCTGGGTACCATAGTCTTTATTTTTCTATTTGGAGCTTCAGTAGAAAATAGAGAAGCTTTAATTCTTTTCCTCTTTCAATACAGAATAATTTTGAATTTTATCTGTTTTTGATATTGGAGTGCTCTCTCTGTAAGATCTTAGGTGAAAAAAGATTGTTGATAGGTCAATATGAACATATATAGGTATGATTAGCTGAAGATGTTTGAAATATGACAAGGTCTTCCCACTTAATTCTTCGGGAATCAAAAGCTGACTTCAGGTGCTACCTCCATATATATGCTTTTTTAAAAAAATTTGTTTAATGTTTATTTATTTTTGAGAGAGAGAGACACAGAGAGTGAGTGGGTAAGGGTCAGAGAGAGAGGGAGACACAGAATCCGAAGCAGGCTCCAGGCTCTGAGCTGTCAGCACAGAGCCTGACGCGGGGCTTGAACCCACGAACTGTGAGATCATGACCTGAGCCAAAGTCGGCCACTTAACCAACTGAGCCACCCAGGCGCCCCTATCTTTGCTTTTAAGAATTGATTAATACATTTCATTTAGGAGGTTACTTTTTATTGTTGTTAATTTGTATGTTTGGATTGGTCTGTCTTTAAAACAGAATTCAAAGAAGCTTTTTCACTATTTGACAAGGATGGTGATGGAACTATAACAACAAAGGAATTGGGAACTGTAATGAGGTCTCTTGGGCAGAATCCCACAGAAGCAGAGTTACAGGACATGATTAATGAAGTAGATGCTGATGGTAAATTTTTTTTAATTGGGGGTCTGTTTGGGGTGGGGGAGTCACAGAGGGTTATTGAATCCTACTGTAATATTTCAACTAAACAAACCATTTCAGGAAATGGCACAATTGACTTCCCGGAATTTCTGACCATGATGGCAAGAAAAATGAAAGATACAGACAGTGAAGAAGAAATTAGAGAAGCATTCCGTGTGTTTGATAAGGTAGGTATTCAGTGATTGGATTTGTTAAATTTTGAGGATGAATCTTGGCAAGGAGGCATCACTTGACTTTGGAAATAAGAAATGATGCTTTCAATGTAGGCTCTCCTGCTTTGTCCTCAGTGACCTTTAATTTTATAGTTCAACTATAGTTTGTTTTTAGTTGGTATGTGTTTCTAACGTATATTTTTCTTCCTAATGTGAAGTTTGGTATAAACTTAGTAAATTTCTATTCCAACTCTAAGTCTGTAATTTTAGTTACATATTTTACTAAATTTTTTCTAGGATGGCAACGGCTATATTAGTGCAGCAGAGCTTCGTCATGTGATGACAAACCTGGGAGAGAAGTTAACAGATGAAGAGGTTGATGAAATGATCAGGGAAGCAGATATTGATGGTGATGGTCAAGTAAACTATGAAGGTAAGCCTTTCACTACCTACTCATTTTGCACTTTGATTTTAAGTTACAGGTATTTGTTAGGTGTCTGATAGGTCAAAACTAGGGACCCCCCCCATAAAGATGCTAAAATAGGTTTTTATATTTACAAACTTTTAGCTTTTCAGAACGTTCTATAGACTTGGCAAAAATCAATGATCACCTGAGAACTTTTTAGAACAGTTTACTGTCAAGCCCTACCCATCTACCTAGTATCTTCTCTAACAAGATTGCTGGGCAATTTCATATGCATATTAAAGTTTGAGAAGCACTGTACTCCAGACTGCTAAATTGCTCTTTGTATAATGATTGTGGAACAGTTTGAAAATCTTTAAACTTATCTCAGGATCCTCAAAATGAAATTACGGTGATTTTCCTTCATTGGATTTATTTTCCCCCTAATTAGCTTTAGTCTGAAACTGTTTACTTGTGCTTCCATTTAAAATTATCATGTTATACCAAGAATGCTTCTATTTATAATAGCTTGTTGAAAGCATAAATTTGGTTTATTGATTAATAAATCCTTAATAATTTTGGTTTATGGAGTTCCAGCCCTGAGAGTCTAAGTAAACTAGCTTTCCTCTGTACCATATGGTATTTTTGAGGAAAGAAAGGGGAAATGGACACTGCTCAGAGATTGAGTAATATGATTGGTTTTGTTAGTCTTTTGCCACTGACGCAACTTTTTGTGTACTTCTTCTTTTTCAGAGTTTGTACAAATGATGACAGCAAAGTGAAGACATTGTACAGAATGTGTTAAATTTCTTGTACAAAATTGTTTATTTGCCTTTTCTTTGTTTGTAACTTATCTGTAAAAGGTTTCCCCCTGCTGTCAAAAAATATGCATGTATAGTAATTAGGACTTATTCCTCCATGTTTTCTTCCCTTATCTTACTGTCATTGTCCTGAAACCTTATTTTAGAAAATTGATCAAGTAACATGTTGCATGTGGCTTACTCTGGATATATCTAAGCCCTTCTGCACATCTAAACTTAGATGGAGTTGGTCAAATGAGGGAACATCTGGGTTATGCCTTTTTTTTTTTTTTTAAGTAGTTTTCTTTAGGAATTGTCAGCATGTTGTTGTTGAAGTGTGGAGTTGTAACTCTGCGTGGACTATGGACAGTCAACAATATGTACTTAAAAGTTGCACTATTGCAAAACGGGTGTATTATCCAGGTACTCGTACACTATTTTTTTGTACTGCTGGTCCTGTACCAGAAACATTTTCTTTTATTGTTACTTGCTTTTTAAACTTTGTTTAGCCACTTAAAGAAAATCTGCTTATGGCACAATTTGCCTCAAATCCATTCCAAGTTGTATATTTGTTTTCCAATAAAAAAATTACAATTTACCCAACTGTTGCTCTGAATCTGAGTCATTTAATTCACTTGAGAGTCAAGTGGGGTGGTTTTTACTTAGTATAATTTAGATGGTTTTTTTGTTATTTTTACTGTCTAGATTGTGTTTAGTTTTGAAATTATGATACTTCTTCAGAAGGTTTAAGTGAAAGATTAAAAAACCTTTTGTAAGTGTACCTAGCATGGGAACTGGCATGTGGGTGTTTAGTGTTTCCTATCTTTTTTACATACTTTTCAACTTTGGCATAGCCGCTTGTCCGTATTAACTTCAGCATGCAATGATTTTTTAAAATATTTGTTGTAAACAGCAATCCAAAAGGAGGTGATGGTGTCATTGTTTTTACTTCTATTTGCTAATGTTTTATTCATAGTGCTTTTTCTTCTTCATAAGGCAAAGGAGAACTTTTGGTTGTCCTGCCTATCTGCAACATGTTTCACAAAGAAAGTTATCTTTAGGAGTGGATTGGCACTTCCGGTTTTAGTTTTTGCTTGCTTCTAAAACCATTGCTTTCTCTATAATTTTAAGCTACTCAAAAAGTGGTTATCAGGGTTTTTCTGTTTGTTTTAGCTACCTTTTAAATACTTAATGAAAGATTTCATAGCAAACCAGAGCCAAGATTAAAACATTAAGTATAATTGTTATCTGATGATTGTAGCCACAAGGTTTATCTTCCCAGGGGGACAATTCATTTGGCAGACTACTGCCATCTTGGACTATTTTAATACCATTGTTATTAATCCTACCAGTAAATAGAAAACTGGATGGTTAGTGAAGGAAAAGAGAGCTTCTAAGTAGGTTTTAGAGGGAAGTTCCTGGCATTGATGATCCTAATGGGGTGTTGCATTATTACATGTTAGACAATCAAATAGAAAGACCTTCATTACATGTAACAAGTAAAAAGGAAGGCCAGCAAGGTATTTGGGGGAAGATTAATATCCCTGGGTGTTGAGGCACCGTAGTCTCCAGTGTATTAAACATGGGCTTTGGAGTTTTGAGAGTGTTCAGATCACTACTGTGTAAAACTTGAAGAGGTCAATATTATCTAAGCCTCCATTATCTTGCCTGCAAAATGGGTATAATTTACCCAACTGGTTTTTAACTTGACTTTTACAATAATGAAGGTAAAGTACTTAGCATAGTCCTTGGCATTTGCAATAAGTGTTCAGTTGATTTTACTATGCTGTTAAACCAGTTGTGACTAAAATGAGGGAATTGGTCAAAGTTAATCTTTTGCAGTTCCAACAGTTTTTCCAATCCCTACATTTTGAAGTTTATCTAGGTTAACAAGGTGGAAGGGAACACTATTTTGGGGTACTTTGGTATATCCTACTGATTTTTATGTTTTAATCTTAACAGAAGTCACACAATTGGCATTTTTATTTTATAGGAAATTGAAATGAGCAGTTTTATATAATTTAATGGGTTATATTTGGTACATACTGAGCAGGATTCAAATCTCCATTCTATTTCCTACAACAATCTTAATGGAACTCTGGACTAATTTTGAAACTGTTGGTCCTATCTTCAAATCTTAACCATATTGCCTGTTTTAGTTTAGCAGGATTATGGTAATTGATCATTCTTACCCCAATACTATCTGTAACATGTTTGCTCTCAGATAATTCTAACAAAAATCGTCACTACTGCATTTAATAAAAGTGATCCATACTTCAGGATGTATTTTACCGAATTTTTATTAAAGATCTGATGTGTAACAGAGGCGCTGTTGACCTCTACCTCTACTTAGTGTACTCTTGTATTCTCAAATGCCTCCTCCCTTTTAAAACTGCTGTTATGATAACCTGAAAATAAATCTTAAAGTTTTCTCAGTGATATTGTACAAGACTATGTTTTCTTAAGAGGACATTTTGTTTATCCTACATGCTTAATCTGTCTTACTAGTGAAGTCCTGGAAGTCATTGACCTATGCTGTTTCTATTTTTGAGATACGCAAAACTATTTTCTCATCTAGCTGTTCTTTTCTATTTCACACCTTGTATGGGTTTCTAGACTTCTCTGTACCTTTCATCATATTCCTTTAGTCTCTAGAGTACCAATCCCTAGTCTGCTGAGCCAGTTTTATAGGCTCAGCCAAAATAAGAAAGTGAAATGAGGAACAGTGATGGACTCGATTTAATCTCTTACATTTGTGAAAACTCTGGTTATTAGCCTCTTGGCCTTATAATTTCAGTTCTTGATTTCAAACTTGATGCCTGATTGGCCCCCCGCCCTTGCTTTAGCATTTTTTTAAGGCTCTGTTGAATTAGGAATCCCAGTATTTTTTTTTTTAATGTTTATTTTTGAGAGAGAGAGAGAGAGAGCATGCATGTGTACATGAGCAGGGGAGGGGCAGAGAAAGAGACAGGATCCCAAGCAGGCTCTGCAATGGCAGCAGACAGCCCGATGTGGGGCTCAAACCCATGAACTGTGAGACTGAAATTGGATGCTTAACCGACTGAGCCACCAAGGTGCCCCATAGGATATGAAGCTTAATAGTCTCTCACTTGAAAAGTTACCTACAGAATCTTAGGCCCTGTCTGAGAATCTGAATCTGTATTTTCATAAGATCCCCAAATGTTTTGTATGCACACTACTATTTGAAAGGCACTGTGCTAGTCCATCCTCTGGTTTTATTTAATAGGAAAACTGGTCAGCCATATGTTCAAGTATTTTAATCCCCTCCTGTGTTCAGAAGACTCAGAATTAAGACAAAAACCTGTGTTTGGGACATGTTTAAAAATCAGGGAGGCAACGATTTCTCAAAATGAATCCTCCAGTGAAGATAGGCACAGGGGACTTTGGGGTACAAGGGATTAGGTTAAGGAGGACTTCCCAAAGGAGTTGACTATTAGGTTTGCCAGGTTGTCAAAAGGAATAAATAGCGCAAGGGGAGACAGTGTGAAGGTGGCATACTTGGGATTTCCAAGTATACATCTGAGCGTGAGGTTTTAATGAGGGAAAGGAGAGGAGACTGGATTATGAATTTTACTTTTGTCCCAAAGGCTATGATAATGATAGTCCATATTTACTGAATGTATTATGCTAGGCATGGTTCCACACATTTCACTCAGATTAGTCTCCACAACAACCTGGTGTGGATAGGTACCAATTTATCAATCACCTTTATAGACAATAAATCACAGGAGATGCAGTGACTGGTCAAATCCTGATAGTCCAGGCAGGAGAGGGATTCAAGAATGAGGTAGTGGAGTAATCAATACAGCAATGACAAGTGAAGGTTAAGTTTGATAAATCCCCATTGGATTTGGTAATTGGGTCACTGACTAGCAAGTCCAGTTTTAATAGATGTGTACACTTGTCAGATTAAGATGGTTTTAGGAAAGTATGGGACGTGAAAGTCTACTCTTGCAATGTGAAAGGAAGGAGAAACTTTCTGGTACAGTGGACAGTGGGGTGCTGGAGCAAGTCCTGGATTTGAACTCTGCCTCTGCCCCTTCTAAGCGATGCCGGGTCAACTATATATATATATATATGCTAACCTGTCCAAGGAAGCCTTTGTTTCCTCACCCATAAAATGAGGTTAGTATTTACTTCACAGAGTTGTTAGTGAAGACTGAGTTAGATTAATGTGTGTGAAGTACTTATAACACCGCAGGTTCTCCATAAAATGAAATTATTAAGTATTAAGGTTGAGGGGAGAGTGTAAAGATGAGGATGTTTATCAGAAGGGTGGTTCTTGGTTTCACAGCTAGGGAAGCCCACCGTCTCTAGTGCTCGCTCCTCAAATCAAGAGGCAGAAGAGACACCTCCAGAATTTCAATCCGGAGGAGTTTAGAAAGAACCTTAATAAATGGGTGCTAAGGCTGATTTTCGTTCTAAAGCTAAGTATGCCGACCAAGCATACGTGTCTCCCTGCCCGGGGGTGTGAGGTGGGGGTAATCTGGGAAAAAGCCGGTGGGGATTATGGTACACTCAAGCTCCCACAAACCGTCTTTTATTATAAGCCTTCCTTGGCGCAGCTACCCACCCCAGGGCTCCTTGGCACCTCCAGAGCTTCTAGACTGTCTTACTGCACAGGTGCGTGACAGCCTCGAGCGATTTCGCGTGCGCGAGGCTTGGGGGCGGGGCCTCAGTGTGCCCTCCTCCCTTCTCCCCACCAGGAGACGCAAAGGGGGCGGTTTGCTTGCGGGTCTCCTGCGCAGGCTCGGGAGCTCGCGGACCCCAGGCGCCTCCTGGCAACCGGACGCCAGCCGCTGCCGAGGGAGCAAGGAGGTTGCCATGGACCAGCAAGTTACCGCCATCACCCCCAATACCCTAAGGGAAGACCTGGGACCTGGCAGTTTGGTGGTCACCTCGGTACAGAAGTCCTCCCCTGGGCCTCCAGTACCCACTACCATCTCCCGCTGAACTCCTCTGCAGGGCTCCCATGTCTCTAATGCTGGGCTCCTGCGCCCCTCTGTTCTCTCTTCCTATCTTTCCCTACCCTCATACCTACCCTGTAGTCCTGTCTTCGTGATCTTTATCTGAGGTCTACTTCGCTTTGTTTCCTCTTCCCCTGCTCTCATCTTTCCATTCGCCCTTTGTTTTCTGTATTTTCTTTCCTTCTTCCCAACTACTCACTGCACTGGACAGCCGCTTTAATTTCCGTGATTTCCCCCTTTGCCGAGAGAGGATGGGTTTTTTCCTTACCTAATCTGACGCACACTTTTTTGCCTCTGCCTCCTATTTTTGTATTTATAAAATATTTGAAACTACCTGCGTTTAGTGTTTAAGTATATTTGGGCGGGGGGTGTTTACCCTATCTTTTCTAAAAGCGATTCGCCCCTAAATTGAATTTGAAGTGATAGATGGGTAGAGTTTAGATCACCTGCCTGGGGCAAAACAAAACAGTGCCTGCCAAGTACCTTCCTTTAGAAGTACCGTGTTTACTTCTGCCTTCTTCCCGCTTCATTTTCCCGGTCCTAGGTAGAGGTGGGAGACCTGTCTTGACCTGCCTGAGAAAGTTTAATTTCTGTGACTTTAAATGTACAACAGAGAAGATTCAACAGAAATCTTATAAAGGGAACATATAGGAAGCAACTCAGACAGCATGTGTGTGTTGAAATTGTGTTTTTAGAGAAATGCACATATTTCATAGTAAAACAAACTCAGGGATACTCATAAGTAGAGTGAATATAAATTGCTAAATAGGAAGGAAGTATTATATTTTATATCAGTTTACTGATTAGATTGTTTAGTCTTTCTAATGCATTGTTGCTTAAAATAACCTATATTTTGTCGTAATAACAACAGCATTATAAATGAAAGTACAATTCAATATTTTAACGACTACACCTCGTGGAAATAGCACTAAAGGAAAAAATAAATAACTGTGTTCTGTTGATGGTGAGGCAGAAACAAATGTGGAATAATAATAAATGGGTATAGAGTACTTACTATGGAAATCAAGAGCGTCCTTGCAAACTAAGGAATACCAAAAATAATTTGCTTTTTAACTTGGCAGGTGAGATGTTAAAACTTAAAAGCTACTATTTATTGAGCAGTGGTTGTGGGTCCAAGCCTTTAAACGTATAATGCCTTATTCTCGTGCCAACCTTGGTATGCCTTATTTGTATACTCCTAAGAGGGAGTTGAAGTTCATAAGGGTTAAATAACTTGCCTACTCCTTCTAGCTAGTAAGTGGCAGAACTGGAGTTCAAGCCCAAGTCTGTCTGGCTCCTCTATCATTCTGCCTCTTTAGGGTGCCAGCTAGCTGGACAAGCTGAGAGAACTGCCTGTATCATATTTATATGATATATGTTTGATAATCTATGTAAATCCAGGAAACAGCAGTTTTCAACATTTGCCACATCACCAGGAATTTGTATCCCAATATCACAGTAATTTGATGACTTACCCTTCTACCTTGAACTCTCAGCATAATCACCTGAACCATAAACATAATAATCCAGTTTTAGATCTATACAACTCTTTCCTTCCTAAGAATACCACATTTTGTAACATCTAATTTTCCTTATGATGTCTCTGGAAGACGAGATTATTTCTTACTCTCCTTTTTCCCAAGGGAATTTAGATGAGTAAAAAGCACCTCAAATCATAAAGTAGCAATTTAAGGAAATATTACAGGCAAAATTTACCATTATGTAGCTTTCATTTTAATTCAGGCTGACGAATTTGGTACAAATGTTGATTTCTTCAAGCAAATGTTTTATAAAATATATTTAACTTCCAGGGATCACCTCTAAAATGATTAAGCACATTTTATGTTTGTTAATAGAAACCAACCCAGAGGACATCATCTTTTGAAAGAGAAGGATGGTGGAGAATAGCATTAAGAGTATGTATATTGTCATTCTTTCTATTCACATGATTCTTATTCCCAATGATATTTTAATCAGTCCTTACCCTTTAAAGTCGCTAACAATTGTAAGAAAACAGTGGACCTCATCTCATATTTATAATTTCAGTATCAGCATATGACTGAAAAACTAACTTTAAATTTTGGATGCAGTAAAAAGTAAACTGGGAATCTAGGTGCATTACAGGATATCTAGATAAGGTCAACATAGCTAATGATGGTGGTGAGATTACACAAGAAAAAGCCTTTACTCTACAAAGGTGTTTGGGTTTCAGTTTTTGTTGTTTTTTGTTGTTTTTTGGTTTTTGGTTTCAGTTTTTATCTTAGATGGCAAAGAGCCTTTGAGAACTTAGTATGGTCAATGTAGGAAAGCAAGGTGGTAATATATCAAAGAAAAATAACCAGGAGAGTCCCCCTTTCAAGAGACATCATTTCTATATTGTAGAAATATTTTCTATCCACACCCCTCAATAACAGAGGGACCCATAGGTCAAAGCCTTCTCGGAATTATTTTAAGGGTGGAACCAAGTGCAGTCGGTCGCAAAACAAAAGTGACTAAACTTTCAGGTCCGGCCATTCACCCACGTTGTGGTTGTGATTTAACAGTACCAAACCTCTATGGGACTGATCGGATCACACGATCTGCCCGTTCATCCTCAGCCTTATGTTCTTATTTTTTAGCTTCTCACTTGAGCGCTAGAAAGAAACCTGTTGTTATCTACCAAACAGAAATACGCTAACTTTTTTTTTCTTTTGTCAAGAAACTGTCCTGAGTGGTCTCATGAGAGATCTGACACTTACAGTCCAACTGCATCTCAAGTTTTAGTATCTCTGAGGTTACTTTTTAAAAAGTTAAAACTTCCACTGTGGCCATGACCCATTTGCTATATAATTCAGTAATTGTCTCAGAAAGGAAGCAATCATGATTCTCTGGAAATATTGTTCTGTTGAGAGTGTTTACTATATTTGATAAAATTATATTAAACTTTAAACCAGAGAGAAATGCTCCTTAAGAGGGACTGTTCTGGGGCCTGGGTGGCTCAGTCTGTTGAGCATCCGACTTTGGCTAAGGTCATGATCTCAAGCTTTGTGAGTTTGAGCCCTGCATCGGACTCTGTGCTGACAGCTCAGAGCCTGGATCCTGCTTCACATTCTGTGTCTCCCTATCTCTCTGCCCCTCCCCCACTTATGCTCTGTCTCTCTCTTTCTCTCTCTCAAAGATGAATAAACGTTAACAAAAAAAATTTTTTAAAGTAATGAGTGACCCTTCTAAGAATGATGTTTTAGGGGATGTTACCTGTTCACACACTGATCTAAAAAATGATGTCAATTTTCCACAGAATACGCCTATCCCTGGCACTTACCACTTGAAGACTTTTATTGAAGAATCCCTATTAAATCCAGTGATAGCAACCTACAATTTCAAAAACGAAGGAAGAAAAAAACCACCTCTTCTGCAAAGAAATGATCCAGTACTAAATGACCTTCCCCTGTATGCACCTCCTGACTTCTTGGACTTGTTAAAGAAGCAAGGGGCCACTTACTCATTTAAAGACAAACCGAGACCAAACCCCAGCACACTGGTTTACAAAGATCAGGTAAAGTGCTACTTTTTTTGTGGGAAAGCTACCCAGAACCCCTGAGGAAAATATTCTATGTACTTAGAGTGCATCTTCCCCAGGAGAAATTGCAAACCTTTACAATGCCTTGTTTTCTACAGAAATCAAATGAGGGCTGCCTAATTTGCAAGTATGTCCAGCAAGATTTTTCCCTGTGAGGTCTCCTTCACCTAAGGAGAGTACATAGGGACAAATTATTCCCTCTCTGGGCATTGTTGGCAGGATTCCCCGACTTGGGGAGCTTCTGAGATCTTATCTGTGATCGGGTTATACTTCTGTTCTCTCAAGCAGTTTATGCAGGGTGCCCTCTTCTTTTAGCGAGAAAAGTTTTCCAGTGAGTGGTACCCTTTAATTAGAGTGTGAATAGAACTGGATCCCATAGGGAACGTTTTTCAAAACTTTCTTGTGGAAATGAGCACTGTGGTATCAGGAAGGTCAGATTCTATTCTCTGCTCCACCAGTTCATTCATAACGTTGGTAGTAGACAGAGTACTCCTATGCTTACAGCCCTGTGCTAGGTTCTGTGCAGGGAAGATGTTCCTGACTGGGGAGTGTTTGAGTAACGATACAAGAGCAAATATATCAGGTGCTAAGATAAATAGCATGGCAGGAAATGCCAGGGGGAGTTCAGTGTAGGTTGGGTTGAAAAGCTGGAAGTCTCCCTGGATTAAGTAGGACCCAAGCCAGACCTTGAATAATACATGACATTTATGTGGCTTTTTATAGCTTACTGTGAGTTCCACATGTAATCTCTCAGTTGTTCTTCCACAGCATTCTGAAATAGGTGGAACAGATGTTATCCCCATTTTGTATGTGAAAATCGAGGTGGATAGAGACTAAGTCACTTGTTCAGAGGCATGTAGCTGATAAATAGATGAGGCGGTAATTTTAACTGAGGGTTTCTGAGCCCAAATTTGGTGGTTTTTCCAGTGTGCCTCTGGCCATGAACGAGGGGCAGGGTTTGGACGGATCCAGAGTAGGTGTTTCAAGGGAGGGACATAGC
The DNA here is from genome assembly GCA_028646485.1 of Cryptoprocta ferox. Classification (NCBI taxonomy): domain Eukaryota; kingdom Metazoa; phylum Chordata; class Mammalia; order Carnivora; family Eupleridae; genus Cryptoprocta; species Cryptoprocta ferox. The sequence goes on along the minus strand of CM053576.1, from coordinate 62,376,699 downwards.
ATTCTGTTTCAGACTGGCAAATGCAGAGTTGTGACTTGGCCTTTGGGACTCACAACTTTGGGCCTCCCATTTATAAAGAAGCCAGTAATATAAGGTGTCTGGATGGCTCGTCAGTTAAGCATCTAACTCTTAATTTTGGCTAAGGTCATGATCTCACGGTTTGTGAGATCGAACCCCGTGTCAGGCTCTGTGCGGGCAGTTTAGAACCTGCTTGGGATTCTATCTCCCTCTCTCTCTGCTCCTCCCCCACTCTCTCTCTCTCAAAATAAATAAAATTTTTAAAAAATTAAAAAAAAGAAGCCAGTAATAGTATCAGTCTCTGTAACTTTTTGGGAATATTGTTGTGATAACCTGAGAAGAAATGCATTGTAACTGGAGGCTGAATTAAATACAAGGGCTGTGGTTATGAAGATGGACAAGCAATTCTCAGCAGGATGCGCACATATCATAGCCAATATGTAAACCCTTCCTGTTGCTTTGCAAATTATAGCTTTGAAACAGGAGAGAATGATAAATGTTCATTGGGTAAATCTTATCCTGTTTGCTTCAGTGGATAAATACAAACACTAAATTATGCTTAGACTTTTATCACTTGGTATCAGGTAACTGTCCTACATATGAAATCATTCTGGCCACTTCCAATAGAAAATCATTCTTCTTCATTCTCCACCACCGTTTACTTCCCTTCTACTTCCTCTCTTCTTGCTTTTAAGAGTTTTTGAGGGTAGAACAAGGCCCATTACTGAAAGGAGAAAACATAGAAGGTTGATATTAGGCAAAATTTAAAGCTTTAAAAGACCAAAAGAATTTGGCTTACCCAGAGGAAGGGATAAAACCTGAAAACATACTCTTCCTGTTTCTTTCTTTTTCCTCTCTCTCTCTCTCCACCTCCTCCAAAAGATTGTGCTCTAGAAACTGGAAGAATTCAGTGTTTTCCTAATTTTCTCTCTCAAAGGTATATGATAATGTTCTTAGGAGGAGAGATATTCAGATGTGACATTGTTTACTCACCAATAAAATCCATAATTCTGGTATTTTAAAAGCAGAACTCAGTCAAATAATAATTTGAATTTGAGGTAGATATACATTGTTGTTATTTATTAATGCAGAACAACATTCTCCAGCTTCACAATTTTTAATAGAATATTCACTTTATACCCCATTAGTTCTGCTTTTTATTTGTAAGAAAGTTTTTACTATTTTCAACACCTTTATTCTGAAGCATGTAACTCACTGGAGAGTCTATATCAGTGACACTTGTCGTGTGTGTGTGTGTGTGTGTGTATGTGTGCATGCATATATGTGTGTGTATATTCATCTATGTCTGGCTCTTTCCAAAGAGTTTTGAGACGGCCCTCCAATTTTTACAATAATTCTTTTTGTGTTTATTTTATAGAAAGAATAGGTTTTTATTGAAGAACATGTGTACAGAAGTGGGGCCATGTGTTTCCCCATCTATAGTGTGGTGACCTGCCCTTTGTCCGGTCATTGCTCATCCTCTGCTAGCCCCTGGGTTCCTCCCCCTCGTTTCTGGATGACTTTAGCTCCTTCATGCCACCACTGTCTCTACCACTCCTGTCATGATTTCAGGGCATCCGTACATGATCTTCCAACAATCTGGCTCCTCAGTTTCTTGAATTCTCCTCTGCCTCAGCTCCTCATTCCTTAGAGTTTTTCAAGACTGATCATTTCAACCCTCCCCATGCTCAACTGCGTGCAACCCACTCTTATCATCCTCTCCTAATCTTCTGTCTCACTCACCCTGGCACCCCAGCCCCAACAATTTTTCCATCCTTCCGATCTGTAATCCATGGATCCTCCTTTTCACTGCCTCCGACTTTCTGATGTTTTCCTTCCTTGCAAAGCTGCAGTTCCGAATTAATCATTAGAACCCTGCATATGCCCTCGGTTCCCTTGCCCCAGTGGTTCATCTTACTTGTCTGGTAAGGCCAGGATATTTAACACTGGTTAAATCCAAGACTCTGGGAATTTTGTACTTGCATCCATGTAGCTGAATGACTGGTCTCATTTTAAATTCTTCACCTCACCTGGCACTGAATGGACTTCCCTAGTGTGTGTTTTCTGCCAGTCTTGTAGGTGGCTTTATCTCACATCTCCCCTCTTTCCAACGCCCCAACTTCTCCTCAATCCTTGTTCTCTCTTCTTACCTTCTTCAGCCCCTCTTCCCTCACCTCTTCATGTTGGAGTACCCCTGGCCCTCACACCTCTTTCCCATCTACACTCACTCCCTTGGTGATCTCATTCAGTCCCAGGGCTCTGGACACCATCTATTTCTTTGAGATTTCCAAATTTATATCTCCTTCCCAGACTTCTCTCTTAAACTCCAGACTTGTATTTCCAACTGCCTTTTTGATTTCTGTATGTCTAATTCAGGGTTTTTCAACCTTGGCAGTATTGACATTTTGGACAGGATAATTCTTTGTTGTGGGGGCTCTTCTGAGCTTTGTAGGATGTTCAGCAGCATTCCTGGATAATTAGATGCCATTAGCTAATTAGATGCCATTAGCAATCCGCCCCCCCCCCCCAGTTGTAACAACCAAAACTGTCTAGACATTGCCAAGTATTCCTCAGGGGTGAGGAGGGCAGTGATAAAACCAACCAACCAGCAAACAAACCCACCTCCTTCCTGATTGAGAACCTTTGTGATAGTGGGCGTGACCTCTGAGTGGCTTTCCTCAGGGTCAACAGCTTTATTGTGAACCGACTTCATCTTACTATTATTCCCTCTCACTCTCTTCCTGCCCCACTGGCCTCCTGGCTGCTTCTTGAGCTTGCCATTCCACCCAGTATCTTTGCACTGGATCTTCCTTCTTAGGGAATGTTCTTATTCCAGGTATCTGCATGGCTCACTCCATCTCCTTCTTCAGGTCTTTCTTCAAGTGTCACTTTCTCAATGAGCCCCACTAAAATTGGCCACCTGACACTCCTGACCTTCCCTATCCTGCCCTTCTTATTTTTTTCTTCAGCCATCAATATACTATATAATTTACTTGCCCTTTGTATTTATTATTTTATTGTTTATTATTTTATTATTATTTTGTTGTCTGTTTTCTCCCATGAGAGTAAAACTTCATGAGGACATGAATATTTATCTGTTTTGTTCACTGTTACATCTTTGCCTCTAGAACAGTGTCTGATGGTTAATATTTGTTGAATGTGGAATGAATGAATGATTACCCAAATATCTGAAATCTGACTGGGCCTTACTCTATTTGTTTCCTTTGATGTATGATTTTCTTTGTATGTATATTGCTCATTGCTCCTCAAAACTTATTTTCATGAATCCTAAGATCCAAGAGGAAAGTGTTTTCCTTCAGAAAAGGTTTAATTTTGGCTCTGCTGATACTTGGGGGAGCTACCAGTCTGGTACCACTTGAAATGCACTGCTTATGTGTTCTTAGATCGCTTCAATGATGGGAATTTGGACTAGAATCTGTGAAAGGGACCAGCCTGTGGTTATACTCTCTGAGCGATGGATTTCTTTCCCCTCTTCCAATTCTGCTTAGCACCAAGGCAACTCTGTCTACAGACCCTTAGCATTGGGTGATGTGGGAGAGTTTACTTTCATGAAGTGCTCTTTTAGGGTCTCCAGTTCCTGTGGGTAGGACTCCCATTAGGTCACCATCATTGATGGGCCTAGGCTTTGACCTCTGGATCCTTGTAGGACTCTGAAGTTCCCTCAGACACAGCTCTGTTCTGCTGAGTTTGGTGTGGACCAGTAAATGTCCTCTGGGCAAAGCTAGGCCACAGTGCCTCTCTGGCTTTTTGCTATGTCTTGGTTTGTGCTTCTTATGATTCCTTATTATCTTGTTAGCCATTTTATATTGTTTTAAAATCTCTTATTTGCTCTTACTAATTTATTCCTCATTTCTAGTAGTCATCTGCAGTGGAAAGTTCATCATCCAAATAACTTAGCTTGCTATAAATAGAAACCAGATCTGTTTTCCCCTTAGAAATATACTGTGAATCTTTTCCACACCATTATGTATTTTCTACATCATTTTATTTTATTTCTTAAATGTTTATTTATTTTGAGAGAAAGAGAGAGAGAGAGAGGGCACATGTGAGAATCCATAAGCAGGGGAGGGGCAGAGAGAGGGATGAGAGAATCCCAAGCAGGTTCCATCTCATGAACTGAGATCATGACCTGAGGCAATATCAAGAGTCAGACGTTTAATCAACTGAGCCACCCAGGTGCCCCTCTCTACAACATTTTAAATAGCTGCATAGTATTCTACTATATGCACATATCCTAATATATTCAACAATTTCTGCTGTTAGTCATAGAGTGGAATTTGGGGGCAAAGGGTATATAGGTATCTAAGTCTTTGGAGATGCATTGCCAAAATGCTCTTACAGAAAAATTGTGCTTGGGGCAGCTGGGTGGCTCAGTTGGTGGAGCATCTGACTCTTGATTTTGGCTCAGGTCATGATCTCAGGGTCGTGAGATTGAGCCCTGCATTGACTTGGAGTTGGATGTGGAGCCTGCTTAAGATTCTCTCTCTTTCTCCCTCTCTCCCTCCCTCCCTCTCTCTCTTTCTCTCTCTCCTCCTTTGCCCCTTCCCCGTTCATGTGCCCTCTCTCTCAAAAAAAATGAGGAAAAAAAAGAAAAATTGTGCTATTCCGCAGCTCCATCTTACAGAGTATTATAAGTCCAGTGGCATTTTATATCCGTTGTTTATGTTTTCAACTAGAAACATGGATCAAATGACTCAAATGGGAAATTTTTAAGTATAAGCTTGAAATCAGTATGCTAAGGGAACTTTCAAACAACCTGAAGTCAGCAAAGTCTATGCCAGAATTTCCCTACAGTGAACAGGACAGAAAGAAGATGGTAACTCTGGCCCAGTCTGTAGCCCGTGAGTCAGTAACTGTGTGGCTTCAACATTCTTGCATCAAAGGGTAAAAATGAGTCATGTTCTCTTATAATATAATTGAAATAGATAGTCTGGTTTAAAAATGAACAAAGGCTATGAACTAGGAATTCACAAAGAGATGTACTGGTTACTAAATACACACACACACACACACACACACACACACAACCATAAAATGCTTGGCTTCAACTAATAATTAAATAATTACAAAGGAACAAAAGTAACTAGACATAATTCTTTGCCTGTCAGATGATCAGCAATTTGAGTTTGATGATACCCATTATTGGCAAAGGGGGTACAGAAACATATTCTCATACACTGTATAATACAAATTGTTGCAAGTATTTTGGAGGATAATTTGTCAATTTCTAGTAATGTTTTAAATGCACATAGTAAGGGAGTCCGCTGTCAAGAATTTACAAATGGTCTTACAAAAGTACAATGAGATGTTTCTATACAGCACTATAGCGTTGTTTATAATTTTATTTAACCAGAGGACTAAGGACTAATTATATAATGGTACATCCATACAGTGGTATACTGTGCAACCATTAAAGATAATGAGGTAAATCTATATGTGTTGGTATGGAAGTATCCCCAAGATATATATTATGAAATGAAAACACACAAGGGACAGACCATTATAGTATAATCCCATTTGTATGAATGAAATGAAATATACATATATAATGTTAAATGCATCCTTTCTTTTCTTGAGAGATACTCAAGCAATCATCAGCAGTGGTTTCCTCTTGAGAAGTAAAGGTTAAATTACATTTTCCATTTTAAATCTGCTCTTATTTACTTCCTAGGTTGGGAACATTTCAATGAAAATCACAAACAAAATTTAAAATTCCTTCAAACTTCTGTCTAGGTTAGCTTTAGCCTTGGAAGGTGAAGCTCATGTAAAAGGAAACAAACTTGGTGATTCTGCCTCTCCCCACCCCCATATCAAAAGGCGGGGGCCAGGCTAGAAAGGCACCCCTGTTAACTTAGAAAATTAGCCAAAGGACCCATTCCAGTGTGTTCAAAAGACATCCTTGAACAGCTGATTGGGAGGCTGAGGTTGAGCAAATCTGGTCGATTCATTGATCCTTCTTAGCTGTGTTTATAGCTGTGATGATGATATATCTGAAGACGTTAATTTGAAAAGTGTTCCATGGTAAAAATAATGGCTGATGGAAATTTCAACAGAATGGTTTTGCATTGAGCAAAATATCAACGGGGAGAAACCTTGCACCCAAAGAAGGGCTGGCAAGTAATACCGTAGGGAACTCAAGAGGTAAATGTTGGGATAATGAAGAGCAAAATGTAGGTGGGACAGTTCGTTGTTCATTTGAATTTAAAAAGTGGCTCTCAGAGTTGGCTCATTTAGCAAATAGTTTTTGAGGTTGAGCTCTCAGAGAGCACCTGCAAGGCAAGGCAGTAATTGTCACATACAAATATGTTAAGAAAGCAGCTAGTGAAAATGAATTTTGAAAAATGGATACAAAGAACCCCTCTCAGGGACTGGGACCCACTTGTAGAACCCCTCAGGGACTGGGACTCACTTGTAGTTCTTAAGGTTCATTTGGAGCTGATGAAAACTACAAGATACTGGCAAAATTAAGAACAATATCAGTGCTATCATGAGGCAGGCTTCTTTTTGAGAAAGTCCTATGTTGTCTATTTCTCAAACCCAAGTCTGAGCAGTGAATCAGTGATACTTTCATATGATGTAAGAGACTTGACTTCTCAGAGAAAAGATACATTTAGTGAAATTTCTACCCCTAGTGCCTAAAAATATTGCACCTACCAGCCCATTCACTTCATTCACCTTATGATTATTCAGATAGGGATTCTAAAGGGGTGAAAACTCTGTTTCCTTCTGTCCCACCTATTTATGGATCTGGAGTTTCAAAATATTGTCACACCAAGGACCTGATAAATAGGGTTGGATTTTTTTCACTTATTCCAGGTTTCTGACATTGATGGTGCTGGTATCACCTGACTGAAATAAGTATCCACCCTGATATCCTGCCATGTTTTATGATCCCAAGATTGTAAGATTTCTGAGTGCCTAATCAATGTGAATTGAAACAATTAGCTAGAGTCCAGTCCTTTTATGGGCACATTGTCTAGATTCTCTGAGCCGTATCTTAAAAATGAAGAACTCAGAAGCGTATGTTGGAATTAGGAAAGTGTGTGTGTCCATGTGTGTGTGCATGCCTGCACTTATGCATACACATGCATACATTCACACATCCCCATTCTTTTGGAGTTATGTATACATACATATTCCATTAGACCCAAGGATAATGGAACCAGACCCAAGGATAATGGAACCACACCGATAGTTTGCAACAAGTTAAGCAATGCAGAGAGAAACAGTCTCTTATGTAAGGCAGCTGACTATTTAAGACTTTATGGAAAAAAAAATTAGCCCTCTCTCAGCTATATCAAATAGCAAAGAATGGCCAATGCTAAATAAAGTAGGATAAATATAGAAGCTATGGGTAACAACTATTCCTTTCTAGATTAATGCTGTCTAAGAGTTTTTCCATGAGTACTTTATTACGTAAATCTTTTGTGATTGCTGAATATAGAAGAATAAACAGCTGCTTAAGGTTTTTTGTTTTTTTGTTTTTTTGTTTTTGTTTTTTACTTTTCAGTTCTCTTTCTCATTTCTTCTCCTCTCTATGTGTGTATATGTGCATGAAGGAGAGGGAGTGCAAGAACAATGAGCATAAAGCATATATGCACAATTTAAAGTAAATATAAAGCAAATATACATGCAACAATCATCAAAACCAAGAAATAAGGGCACCTGGATGGCTCAGTGGGTTTAAGTGGCTGACTTCGGCTCAGGTCATGATCTCGCGATTCATGAGTTCGAGCCCCACGTCGGGCTCTGTGCCTACAGCTTAGAGCCTGGAGCCTGCTTCAGATTCTGTGTCTCCCTCTCTCTCTGACCTCCCTTGTTCATGCTCTGTCTCTCTGTCTTTCAAAAATAAATAAATGTTAAAAAAAATTTTTAAAAACCCAAGAAATAAAATGCTGCGGCCCCCAGGAAAGCTGCCTGCTTAAAATACATTCCTATGCTTCTATGGTGTGATAAACAAACACGTTTCCTTGGTGTTTATTATGTCGAGTGAGCAATTAAGAAGGCACAGGTGCACCAGGGCAATGTATATATTTCATCATAAAATCTGTATTTAGTGTTATTATCACTGTATTCATAAAAAGCTGCCTCTGCAATCAAAATTGTATTAGGACCTCACAGCTGGGGGGTGATATAGAATAGCTGAACTTCCATGTGGCAGATAGTGCCAGGATATGGATGCCTCATTTTCAGCAAAGGCAGTATTATACTTTTAAATCTGATTTTAAAATAATAGGGGGTGAAGAAGATTGTTCACTTCAAGGAAGGATTCTTCCCAGGATTTTGTAATACAACTAATTCCTCCCTGCCCGCTCCTTCAACATAGGCAGTTCTGGAGATCTGGTCAGTCCTCCCCGGACTTCTCAGTCTCTATCACACTCTGTGTGTGTTCTAGCTCCTAACACTCCCTTATGTCACACATTTTGGGGCTATTATCTGTAGATCCAGGGACAAGAGTCACCCAGGTAGTTTTCAATAAGTTTGGCAGTAGGTGGAGAGACAATCTCTTCTGCAACATTCCTCCTTAAAATGCCCTTCCTTGGCCCCCTTGAGGAAGTCCTGCCTTCCCTAAAACCCCACTCAAGTCTCACTGTTTTTGCCATCTTTAGATCACCCACGTGTATTTTTTATTTATTTAATTATTTTCTCCTGGCTTTATTGAGGTATAACTGACAAATAAAATTGTATATATTTGTATGCCTCGTGAAATGATTACCACATCAAGTTAATTAACATCCATCACTTCACATAGTTAGTATTTTGTGTGCGTGTGGTAAGAACCCATAAGATCTAGTCTCTTAGCATTTGTCAAGGATACATTATTAACTATAGTCACTGTGCTGTACATTATATCCCCAGAACTCATTCATCCAGTAACTGAAAGTTTGTACCCTTTGACATTCATCTCCCCATTTCCCCACCCCCCAGCCCCTGGCAACCACCATTCGACTCTGTTTCTATGAGTACCCTTTTCTTTTTTTTTTTAAAGATTTTGTTTCTTAAGCAATTGTGGGGCTCAAACTCAAAACCCACAGATAGAGTAGCATGCTCCAACAACCGAGCCAGCCAGGTGCCCTTATAAGTACCCTTTTAGATCCCACATATAAGTGATACAAAACAGTATTTGTCTTTCTCTGGCTTATTTCACTTGGCATAATGTGGTCTAGGTTCATCCATGTTGTTGCAAATGGCAGGCTTTCCTTTTTTAAGGTTGAATAATATTCCTGTGGTACGTAGGTAAATAGGTAGGTAGGTAGATGGATAGATATCATTATGTTCATTGATATATATATATATAATTTATATCCCATATGTATTCATTATCCATCCATCACTGGACATTTGGGTTGTTTCCATAGCTTGGCTCTTTGTGAATAATCCTGCAGTGAACATGGGAGTCAGATATCTCTTCTAGATATTGATTTTGTTTCCTTAGGCTATATCCCCAGACTAGATCATATGGTAGGTAGTTCTATTTTTTAATTTTTGAGGAACCTCCATACTGTTTCCCATAATGGCTGTATAATTTTACATTGCTACCAATAGTGCACAAGGGGTTCCTTTTCTCCACATCCTCACCAACACTTGTTATCTCTTATCTTTTTGATAATAGCCTTCCTAACAGGTGTGAGGTGATAGCTCATTGTAGTTTTGATTTGCATTTCCCTGAAAATTAGTGACACCCAGCACCTTTTCACGTACATGTTGGCCACTTGTATGTCTTCTTTAGAAAAATGTCTGTTTAGGTCTTTTGCTAATTTTTAATCAGATTATTTGTTTTTTGTTTTGCTGCAAAAACTCATGAGTTTTATGAGTTCCTTATGTATTTTGGATATTAACAATTTATTTTAAAAAATCCAAAAAAAAATCATTGCCAAAACCAATGTCAAGGAGTTTTTCCCTATGTTTTCATCTAGGGGTCTATGGTTTCAAGTCTTACATTTAAGTATTGGTCCATTTTGAATTAATTTTGTGAGTGGTATAAGACAGGGGTCTAGTGTCATTCTTTCCATGTGGATATCCACTTTCCCCATTACTATTTATTGAAGAGACTCTCCTCTACCCACTGTGTATTCTTGGTGCTCTTGTTCGATATTAGTGAGTTTATTTCTGGGCTTTCTGCTCCTTTCTGTTGGTCTATATGTCTGTTTTTATTCTAGGACCACACTGTTTTGATTACTATAGCTTTGTAATATGGTTTGAAATCAGGAAGTGTGATGCCTCCAGCTTTGTTGTATTTGTTATATTTGTTATAGTCAAGATTCTTGTCAAGATATTTGTTATTATTTGTTATAGTCAAGACTCTTGGCAGTCTTAGGTGATTCCATATCAATATTAGTATTTTTCTATATGTATAAAATATGCAGTTGGAATTTTGACAGGGATTGCATTAGATCTGTAGATTGCTTTGGGTAGTATGGATATTTTAACAATATTAATTCTTCCAATCCATGAACATGTATATCTTTGCATTTATTTGTGCCTTTCTTTTATCAGTGTCTTACAGTTTTCGGTTTATAGATCTTTTAACCTCCCTAGTTAAATTAATTCCTAAGTGTTTACTGTTTCTGATGCTATTGTAAATAAGATTATTTTCTTAATTTCTTTTTCAGATAGTTCATTGTTAGGGGTGCCTGGGTGGCTCAGTCAGTTAAGCGTCTAACTCTTGGTTTTGGCTCGGGTCATGATCTTACAGTTTGTGAGTTTGAGCCCTGTGTCAGGCTCTGTGCTTACAGCATGGAGCCTGCTTGGGATTTCTCTCTCTTTCTCTCTCTCTGCCTCTCCCTGGCTTGCTGTCTCTCTCTCTCAATAAATAAATAAATAAATAAATAAATAAATAAATAAACATTAAAAATTTTTAGAAAAAAGTTAGTTCATTGCTAGTATGTGAAAACTCAACTGATATTTGTAATTTGTTTTGGTATCCTGTAAATTTACTGATTTTATTTATTCTAACAGTTTTTTGGTGGAGTGTTTAGGATTTTTTATGTATAAGATCATGTCATCTGTGAACAGCAACAGTTTTGCTTCTTTCTTTCCAATTTGGATGCTTTTTAATTTTTTTTCTTGCCTAATTACTCTGGCTGGGGCTTCCAATGCTACGTTGAATAGAAATGGAGAGAGTGGGCACCCTTTTCCTATTCCTGATCTTAGAGGAAAAGCTTTAAGCTTTTCACCATTGAGTGTGTGATATTAGCTATGGGTCACTCAGTTGGATTTAATCTCTCCCTACCCTCAGTCTGTCTTTTATAATGTTATTTATAAAACTTTTATAAAATATTAGAATTGTTTATGTATGTGCCTGCTCACTCCTGCTGGTCAGGGACCATTGTATTTCCCATTACACCTAGCACAGTTCTTTACCTACAGAGCAGGCTCACTAAATAGTAGTTGGATGGATTTGTTGAATCTAGTACATTTAACATATGATCAATTTTACAGCATTTTTTCTATGCATCATCTCGGGCATACTGTTATATAAAATTTATCAAGAAGGGGCCCTCGGTGGTTCAGTCAGTTAAATATCTGACTTCAGCTCAGGTCATGATCTCGCAGTTCAAGAGTTAGAGCCCCACGCTGGGCTCTCTGCTGTCATTGCGGAGCCTGCTTTGGATCCTCTGTCTCCCTTTCTCTCTGCCCCTCCCCTGCACTGCTCGCTCAAAATCTCTCTCTCAAAAATAAACATTAAAAGAAATATACCGTGAAAAGTGAGCATTGGTTGAGTATTTTGAAGCTCCGTCTTTGAAAATGTTTTTTTTTCCCATTATTAAGATAGAGAATAAATTGTATAATGCTGTATGGTCATAAAATAAAGGATGATGAATGACATATAATAAAATAAAGTGAGCTTGAGACCTGTATTAATCTATTTTTGGTGTCCTTGTCCATTCTGTGTAGTCGGTTAAGCTTTCACCAGGGCAATACGATCTACTTCCCGCACCAGTTCCCAAGCACGCCTCCAGGTAATTATATACTTACTAAGTTGCTTTTAATAATTTCACTCCTGCCTTTTTATTTACGTACTTAACCAATACTAATGGCTTTTAAACCTCATTTATGCCCATCATATCCAGATTAGTGTTTTTAAATGTTTAGTGAGAGATAGGGAATAAGTTAATAAAGTTCTCACATTAAAAAATAGGTTTAGAATATCGTCTTTTCTTTTTTAATATAGGAGCTTCGTATTTCGTTCTGTAGTTCAAAGATTTCCAACAAGCTACTTCACTCCTGTAAGTATATTGTAGACAATTAACTCCTGATGAATTTGATGTTTAAAACATGCAATGGTTCATTTTGAGATATCAAGATTAACATTTTGTTCACTGTAGTAGATAAGCAATGGATGATTAATGTAACTTATTTAATATGAACTGAAAGTATATCTGAAGATATACTAGGGATTTCAATGTAAGTAACCCATTTGTGTCAAGTTATAGAAGAAAAGTAAAGACTCCTTTACTTTCTGTAGGTCTTAACTCCTATCACCTTCTCAGTGAAGTGATCCCTGGTCACCTGTTCAGAATTTCCTGTGCCCCTTCCTTGTTGTTTTTTCTTCTCCATATTGCTCATCACTGTCTGATACACTCCACTTAAACATTAATCTATCCTGTTTTATCTGTCTCCCTCACTAGAATATAAGCTTCACAAAGGTGAGGATTTTTGTCTATTTTGTCCTGTATACATAACGTGTAGAAAAATGGCTGACACATGGTATTTATTGATTTAATTAATTGATAAAGTCAGAGATATTTGATAGATCATTATATTAACAACAAAAAGGAAAAGTATCTCTCTCTAGTTTTTTTCCAAAGTGTGAAAATGCCTGCCTGTTTCTACAGGTTTTCAAATATATGTACGTGTGTTATGATAAAAATGAACTCCTTTAGATAACTAACTAGTAGGATGCCAAAAAATAAATAATTACATAAACATTTTGAAGGATTAAGGAAATATTTGGGGATGGTTTGATGGACTAGAGTTACCTATTTGTAACTGGAAACTCAGGGAGAGAAAAACATACAATGAACATCCGAAATAGGAATTTAGATAACTGAGTTCAGAAACAGACCATAGACTATATAAGATTTTTATATTTGATAAAGATGGTATGTTAAATCAGTAGGGAAAGGAACAGCTATTTTATGCTAGACAATTGATTAAATAATTTAGAAAATTAAGTTAGGTTCTTCATACCATATATTAAAATGAATTCATATTGATTAAAGAATTAAATACTTTTGAAGCCATAAAACCAGAAGAAAACATATTAGCATATATCTAATTTTAGGATAAGGCAGATTTTCTGAGATAATAGCAATGGATGAACTGCAAAGGAAAAGAATGATTTGATTCCACCACATTTACATTTTTTGTATATCAGCAAACTGTAAATAAGTAAATAGGCAGATGCAAATTAGGAAAAATATTTGCAACATACATGGCAGATAAAAGCCTGATGGCCTCATCTACACTTCTCTTAACAATCTATATAGAAGGGACGCCTGGGTGGCTCATTCGGTTAAGCATCCAACCTCGGCTCAGGTCATGATCTCATGGTTCATGAGTTTGAGCCCCTCGCTGGGCTCCGCACTGATGCTGACAGTGTGGAGCCTGCCTAGGACTCTCTCTCTGTCTCTCTGTCTCTCTGTCTCTCTCTCTCTCTCTGCACCTTCCCCCCTCTTTCTCTCTCTCCAAATCAATAAACTTAAAAAAAAAAATCTATAGGAGAAACATCAATAGGAAAGTAAAACAGATGAAGGAAATGTAAGAAGCTAAATTGATTGAAAACTGTCTGTAGTGGGTGGCATGCTGGGATGAATAATGGCCCCAAAGATGTGTCTGTGTCCTAATTCTTAGAACCTGTGAATGTTACCTTGTGTGGCAGAAACTGTCTGTGTGATTATGTGAAGCATCTTGAGATGGGGAGATTATCCTGGGTTTCCAGTGGGCTCTATATGCAATCACAGGTGTTCTTCTAAGAAAGGCAGGGAGAGATTTGAGAAGGGGAGAAGGCAATGTGGCCACAGAAGCAGAGGTTAGAGTGACACGGCCACAAGCCAAGGAAGGTGGCCGTCACCAGGAGCTGGAAGAGGCAAGGACAGACCCTTCCCTAGAGCCTCCAGAGGTATCCCTGCTGACACCTTGATTTTAGTCCAGTGACACCGATTTCAGACTTCTGGCCTCTGGAACTATGAGAGAATAAAATTCTGTTGTTTTAAGCCACCAAATGTATAGTCAGTAATTGTCACAGCAGGCACAGGACATGCATACAGGTAGGGATTATGTCCAGTGGATTTCACAGTGGATTGATGGGAGAGAGGAGGGTATGGTTTTTCCTTTGGGTGTCCCTAGGCCTTTTCTCTCAGACATATCAATAGCTTCAAAATGACTCAGCCTCTTGCTTGGGGTATAGGCCAGTTGCCAGTGTTCTGGGAGCTGAGTCGGGGAAGGGGCTGGGGATCTCACTGTTTGGGGTGTAGAGAAGTTCACTCAATTCCTGCTCTCAGTTAAAGGCTCCTGACCTCAGAGTGTTTGAGGGTCCTGTGTCCAGTTCTCTGGCACAGTCTCCCCAGAAATGAACCCCCCGACACCGCAGGATGCAGGAAGGTGGGGAGGTGGACGGACCTGGAGAGAAGGGGTCTGCCAGTCCTCCTGCTTTCAGCCCCCACCCTCAGGGCCTCCTGCTTTCAGCCCCCACCTCCCATTCCCACCTCACATGGGCCTGTCAGGGCTGAAATTCCTGACCTTCTTTTGGGTTCTGTGGAGCAAATCAGCCTGCTTCTCTGGCAGGCCCTCTCCAGGTACGTGGGCTTCAGCTCTCCCCACTGAGCAACATCAGGTACCATTCCTCCAGGCTGCTTCATGTCTACCCCAGATATCTTATCTCTGTTGGCTGGTGTCTCTTCTCTTGGGAGTGTGTGTGGAACGGGGGTGGTGGTGGATAGTTCTGTCTTTTTTATTTGATAGGAGGAACAAAGACAGATGCATATGTCTGGTTGGCTTTGGCAGCAAGCAGTCAAGACACTTGGGTTTTTTTGCTAGGTAATACTCTATTTCTCTTGAAATATATTCTTAAAAATTTTTTAATGTTTATTTACTTCTGAAAGAGAGAGAGAGACAGACAGACAGAGTGCAAGCAGGGGAGGGCCAGAGAGAGAGGGAAACACAGAATCTGAAGCAGGTTCCAGGTTCTGAGCTGTCAGCACAGAGCCCAATGTGGGTCTCAAATTCACAAACCATAAGATCTTGATCTGAGCAGAAATGGGGCACTCAGGCACCCAGACTGAAATATATGCTTTAAATGAATGCTGTGAGCTAATAATTTGTTTACTATCAGTAAAGAAGCTCAAATCAAAAATGATTTGATATTATTAGTTCAGGTTAGGTGTCCTGCAGGATAAGCAGCCTGGTATATGAAATAGCACAAGCCAGTTGATTCTGACAGTCTTTGCCTTTGTTCTCATCCCTTTTATGGAGGAAAAGATTTTTGGAGATCCTTATTCTGCCATTTTCATTGATGTCACCTCATCCATTCTATTTTATAAATAAATGTGATTCACTGATTTGGAACATCCTGTCCTTCAACAAAGTGAAAAGAATACTTTCATGGAAAATGTTCTAACACAAAGAAATAGCCCAGGGCTGTGATTCATGTCTGTCCTAAACATACATTCCCACAGCAGAATGTGGGTTTGGTTTAGATCCACAAACTTGTAAACTGCAGAACAAATTCCTTTGATCCCAACAGTGGGAGATGGTGGTGTGCTGTGTTGAGTATGGTACAGAAATGCTGCCTACCAGGAGAACATTCTCAAATGTTAAATAAAGGCAGTAATCTTTAGGCCCTTATAATATGCTACTGAACCTCTATCTGAAAAACTCATTTGATTGATTTCATCTTTCAGTTTAATTGTTTTAGAAATTAACATTGTAATCGCAGAACTATTTAGGACTCTAAGAACTGGAAGAAACTTTATCAATGAGCTATAGCTGACCCTTGAACAACATGGATTCGAACTGTGCGAGTCCACTTATATGTGGATTTTTTTTAAAAAGTAAATACAGTACAGTACTGTAAATGTATTTTCTCTTTCTTATGATCTTCTTAATATTTTTTCTATAGCTTACTTTATTGTAAGAATACAGTATGTATAATACAGCATACAAAATACATGCTAATCGACTGTATATGTTATTGGTAAGGCTTTCAGTCAACAGTGGGCTATTAGCAGTTAAGTTTGGGGGGAGTCCAAAGTTATACATGGATTTTCCACTGCTCGGGGGCCAGTGCCCCTAACCCCCATGCTGTGCAAGGGTCAACTGAACTCTATTAGGGTTGGATTTGATGGTGATAACCACCATCATTCATTGAGTGTTTTCTGGTGCAGGTGCATTTAATCCTCACAGCAACTTGGTGGGGTAATATTTATAATCTCCATCCCACAGGTCAGGAAATGGAAGTTAGTTTCCAGAGGTCACACGGTTATTTAGGAAGTGGAGCTACCACTTAGACCCTGTTTATAGTGACATCAAAATGTCCAAAGGCACTAAGCAAGTCACTTGATCATGCTCACGCACTAAATTGTGCTGCCTAGTGCGTGAGCATGATCAAGTGACTTGCTTAGTGCCTTTGGACATTTACAGCTGGTCTGGGGTCAAATCCAAGTGGCAGACATTGTGTTGTCTCTGGCGTCACCATTCCTCACTGATGACTAAGGCTTGTTTGTGGGCCCCGGTTGGACCCTTTTTGCAGTAGGATAAGTTCACATGCGGGAAGCTTCTCTCTCCTGGGAGGTCCATCTGCCAGCTTGCCTGTTAGGCCCTGATTAACTAAGATCCTTAACAATGGATGGATGCAGCTTAGGCTTCAGCTGTGAGTCTTGCTACACTGACTTTTCTTAATTGGCCATATTTTTTTCCTGGGATACCTTTAGGATGTTAGAACCTCCAGTATTTTCTCAGCAAAGTCTTTTTTGTAAAAAGCTGGACTCAACTGAGTCTAGCTGACTTCAGTAGAAGTTCTTTCACCTACTCTACACATCTGTTTTGGGTGGCTCTGTGTGTGAGGCCCCCTATGCCAGGTAGATATTGTTGAGTATTCAATGCAAATGAGACATTTTGTCAGTGCTGTCCCTTCCCTCTTGAAGGGCAGGAACACTCTAAAGTCAATACCCCCCCCCCCAAAATTAAAAAACAAAGTCAATAACCCAACCAAGGTGTATCCACACAAGCACACAGGAACTAGTGTGGGACCAAATGGCTTAGCATGCACAACTTGAAACGTGGCACCCAAAATTAGACACTGATGACTCAAGTTTAATATTATCTGTTGATAGAAGCACATGTGCCTTCTTCCTTCTGGCCATCTCCAGAACTTTCTGATACATTCACTTCTAAGCTTCTTAGCAAGTGCTGATCCCAGGTGGAAGAAAGAGATAAGGGCAGGAGTGAAGAAAAGGCTTGAATGAGGAAAGGGACACCCATACTTGTCCCTTCAGAGCCTGTATTCTAAGCCAAACTCAAAGAAACCAAAGTGCTAGTTGTGCTCTCAGCCTTTGGATCCAAAGTCTTTTTCACAAGGCATTTATTAGTTGAGGGGTAAAGAAGGGAAATTTGTATTTATAACTCCCTGCCCACTGCAGTAATGCCTGAAACTGCATAGTAGGAATTTTTTTAAAAAGATTTTATTTTTCAGTAATCTCTATACCCAGCATGGGGGTCAAACTCACAACCCTGAGATCAAGAGTTGTATGCTCTTCTGACTAAGCCAGCCAGGTGCCCCCATAGTAAGGATTTTGATATAAAAGCCTAAGATCTGAGACATGAGGCATGTGCCACTCTTTAAAAAAAATTTTTTTTTTTTACTGTTTATTTATTTTGGAGAGAGAGAGAGACACAGAGAGCGAGTAGGTGAGGGGCAGAGAGACAGAGGGAGACACAGAATCTGAAGTAGGCTCCAGGCTCTGAGCTGTCGGCACAGAGCCTACTGTCGGCACAGAGCCTGATGTGAGGCTCGAACCCATGAACTGTGAGATCATGACCTGAACCGAAGTTGAACGCTTAACTGACTGAGCCACCCAAGCCTCCCCCCCTTTTTTTAATGTTTATTTATTTATTTTGGGAGAGAGTGAGAGGGAGAGAGGGGAGTGGGTGGAGGGTCAGAGAGAGACAGTCCCAAGCAGGCTCCATGCTCAGCTCCAATCCTGATGCGGGGCCTGATTCCACGGCCACGAGATTACAACCCAAGCCCAAACCAAGAATCAGTGGCTCAACCAACTGAGTCACCCAGGTGCTTCGAGACCTGTCATTCTTGATTTAACTGTAAAGGGTTTTTTCCTTTTCACATGTCCTTTTTAATTTTTGTTTTATTTTTAAATGTGGCTTTTTTTAAAAAAAAAGTTTATTTATTTTGAGAGAGAGCATGAGCAGGGGAGGGGCAGAGAGAGAGGGAGAGAGAGAATCCCAAGCAGGCTCTGCACTCTCAGCATGGAGCCTGATGCAGGGCTCAGACCCATGAACCAAGAAATCATGACCTGAGCCGAAATCAAGAGTTGGACGCTTAACAGACTGAGCCACCTAGGTACCTCTCACATGTCCTCTCTTAAATGCAAAAGCTCTTGAAGGAGAAATATATTGATCCAATTCATACTAAGAGATCCCCTCATCCTCCAGCAATATAGATGAGACAACAAGAATTAGAGTACCTGAGATAAAGCAAAGGAACTGAAAAGAGGGGTTCCTGTTTTTAGATATTTATATCATTACCTGTTTGTTCTGTGCACAAAATATGTGTGCTACACATAAATAAAAATAAAAATAATAAAAAATAAAATTCACAAAGAGTTGCTGTGTTGGGAATTTTTACAGACATTTTCTTTATAAAATAAATTTTTGATTTATTTTATTCTTGATTGATTCTTACGAGAGGATCCAATTTTGACAGAACTATCAAAGTATGCATAGTTTCAGAGAAAAACTACAAAAATGAATGCTAAATAGGTGGGAGTTCCTGTTTATGTAGAAAATTTGAATATCAATTTACATATCCGTACTTTATGTAATTATGGTCATAATAGCTATTTGAGTTTAAAGTGTTGTTTTTGTTGTTTTTGTTTTTGTTTTGGTTTTTGTTTTTAGAGAGAGAGCATGATGGGGAGGTAGGGGCAGGGGCAGAGAGAGAGGGAGACAGAGGATCTGAAGCAGGCTCCGTGCCCGTGTCGACAATGACCTGAGCTGACATTGGACACTTAACTGACTGAGCCACCCAGGTGCTCCTGAATTTAAAGTTTATATTTTCTCTTCTAAAAGTAATATATGATTTCCCGCTCAGTATGGCAAATTGCCCAAACATCAATCTCTTCTCACTCTTAAATCGCAATAGAATGATAGTTAAAGAATAAATAAATCAGCATGGATAAATAGAAAAAAAAAAAGGAAACACTGGCAGACAAAAGATTTCAACAATTTTTGGACAACAGAAAGTAGAGGAAGCCACAGATTCAGAAGCAGGCAGGGGATGGTGCAGAAAGGACGGGAGCGTGTTTGTCTCTTAGAACTGCAGGGAGGCTCAGGACTTGGGGGAAAGTAAGGTGAAACAGAGAGAGTTAGTTGAACACCAGGGAATTAATCAAAACTGTATACAAAGAGTAATTTAAGTCTGGAGACTCCCTTCCTCTCCTAATGTAAAATGTTGCTTTTTGGACATTTGCCCCTCAAGCAAAAGATTAGCCCAATGAGCCTAGAGGAAAGAGAACCACATCCTGAAGTTGAGGGAACCCCAGGAAAAAGACTGGCTCCCCATTCATTTGCCTGATCTCCACATATCCCAGCCACATACCTAAGCTTCCACCAGGCAAATGTGAAAAGCCTGTAACACAAATGAGAGATGGAAATAAACAGAAGGATGGAAACCTGGTTGAAAACAGAACACAGGAAATGGAAGATTTTTAAATACATTTCAAAAATGTTTATTTATGTATTTTGAGAGGAGGTAGGGGCAGAGAGAGAGGGAGAGAGAATCCTAAGCAGGCTCCAACCTCACCACAGAGCTGGATACAGGGCTTGATCCCACAACTGTGAGATCATGACCCCAGTCGAAATCAAGAATTAGACTTAACTGACTGAGCCACCCAGGCACCCTAAGGGAAGATTTTTAAAAATCCAATTTGCATCCACAGAGAGAGAAAGAAGGGAAAATTATTTTCAACTTAGAACTCTATGTTCAGCCAAACAGTCAATGGTGAAGACAAAATAAAGACATTTTCCAGCATGCAAAAACTCAAAAAAAAAAATGCCTCCCAAATACTCTTTTTAAAGATGTTACTGGTGATAAAATATAGCAAAACAAAGAAATGAATCCAGGAGGGAGATGTAGGATATAGGACAAAGTGGGTCCAGCCTGTGAGAGCACTTGAAAGATGTCCCAGGTGGACCACTGTGCAGCAGGCGGAGAGGGAAACCAATACACATTGAGAAAGAAATTAAAGCTGCTTTGAGTGGATGAGGAGAGAGGAATAGTGGACAGGGCAAGTGCCATATCTTCATTCATTCCAGGAGGCCGTCAGTAGATAATTTCTAAAGTATAAATTAAGAAATATCAATATGAACATACTATTTATTGATAAGGTCGCTTCTATAAGAACAGTTTAAAATAGTTAAAAATAGTTGTCTCAGGCTTTTTAGAACCTGCTCAGAGACATGTATGCCTAAGACATATGTGTAAAATGTGCTTCTAAGAGTGCTAGTTGCATGAATGAATCAGTATAGTGTTATTTCAGTGAAATGCTGTGTTCACATTCACTATCTTGTTCTGTTACACACTCTTAAAAACAAAACACAAAAACCTGTTGTCGTAGGGAATGCAGTTGGAGAGGAGTGAGATCAGACTTCTGTTTTTCATTATAAGGCTTTTGGTTCCCATTAATGTTTAAAACTAGACTTCTCTATAAATTTAATAAAATGTCTTGAAATTTAAGTAAAAATGTATAAAAATTTAAAGTTAGATTAAAAATAAATAAAAAACAATTTGGAAAATATAGAAAATTCTGTTTACAATTTTTGTCATTGGTCATATGCAACCAATAATGTTAATTTTAGCCTTTTTCCTTTGCAGTTTTAAAAACATAGTTGTGAAAAAAAATAAAAACATAGTTGTGATCATGGTGCATGATAATTTTATATCCTTTTTTCACTTAGCGTATGTTTCACTTTGTATTATTACAAATCCTTTTAAACTTTATTTTTACTAGGTAAATAATCAAGTTATCACATCATAATTTGCTCAGCCATTCCCTTCTTGATGGTCAATCTTGTTTTCATTTATCGCATAGACAGGAGTCTTCATTATTTCAGTAGAACTTGACCCACCAAAAAAGACCTATTAATGTGAACCTACTTTAAGTAGAATCAAAATCTCAAAGTAGTCAATAAAGTTTGGTTTGGTCTTTCCTTTAAAAAAATTGGACTAGGGACACCTGGGTAGCTCAGTCAGTTAAGCATCTGACTTCAGCTCAGGTCATGATCTCACACTTTGTGTATTTGACCCCCCGCATTGGGCTCTGTGCTGACAGCACAGAGCCTGGAGCCTGCTTTGAGTTCTGTGTCTCCCTCTCTCTCTGCCCCTCCCCCACTCATACTCTGTCTCTCTCTTTCTCTCAAAAATAAGTAAATAAATATTTAAAAATTTTTAAAAATTGGAGTAAAGATTAGGAAAATATCCTATAATTGCAACTAGATGCTAATTCCTAAGTTAAAGAGGAGACTGTGTTGAGTTTTTCTGACAATATCTTATGATAGTATAGTGACATCCGTCACTTCATGTTTGACATTCTAATGAAATCACAGAGGACAAATTTTAGAAAAAATATTGTTTGAAGTGTCAGTTTTCCCAGGGGCATCTCCTCTGACATTTGAAATCATTCTTTATTGAAGTGCCAATACTGTCACAATCCTTGTCACTGTCCCTTTTTTTTTTTGTTAGCTAACTTAACTTTGCTGGGTTAAAGACATTTCCTGTGATTTAGGTACTTTTTCATCAGTTTCCTTGACTTGATGAAATCTTGCATTTTTTGGGTAAAATGTGCATTTTCACTTTGAATTGGATTTGTACTTTATTTGCGATGTATTATTAAATATCATTTAAGAATGGTGGAGAAAAACTGACTCAAAAAGACACTGTCCTGTCTGCAATGGTGGATGCCAGTGTTAAGCAGGGAGGGAGGTTTGAATAGGATATAATTTTTAATGTTTAAAAAAAATTTTTTTTAATATTTTTATTTTTGAGAGGGAAAGATGGAGTGTGAGTGGGGGAGGGGCAGAGAAAGAGGGGAGACACAAATCTGTAGCAGGCTCTGAGTTGTCAGCACAGAGCCTGAAGCGGGGCTCGAATCCATGAGCCTTGAGATCATGACCTGAGCTGAAGTTAGACGCCTAACCAACTGAGCCACCCAGGTGCCCCTTGAATAGGATATAACTTTGTAAGAGGTCAGCTCATTGGAGAATTCTTCTGTGTTATGACAACTTTGTTTACATTCACAACTTTGTTATACAAAGACTATGGTACTGAATACTCAGATCAAAAGACTAATGCTAACATAAGACTGAATGCATAAAGTCTTTTCTGAATTCGAGCATAATTTTTTCTGGATTATCACAAACGGTATTTACTAGGGTAGAGATTATATACAGCTTCTTGATCTAGATTGCCAAACCTTTTTTAAAAGTATCACATTCATTTACATCTTTACCAGAGATATACCCATTTCAAGAGAATGCCCATTTCATAAAATTGGTATGAATTTTGTTTATCATTATTTTAAAAAATATTTGTTAATTTGATAGTAAAAGAATGGCATCTCATTATTTTAATTTAATCTGTAGGATCTGAGACTACACATTCTAATTATTAATCAGTTACTTGTGGTCTTTCCTACATACTTTCTGGTCATAGTCTTTACCCAGTTAACTTGTGGGCGGAGTTTTACCATTTCTTTTTGTTGTTGTTGATTTGTATAAACTCTATACTGAAAAAATACTAGCATTTGTATTTGCTGAGAGAGAGAGCATGAGCGAGTGAGCAGGGGAGGTGTAGAGAGAGAGGACAGAGGATTCGAAGCAGACTCCAGGCTGACAGCAGAGAGCCCGATGTGGAGCCCAAACTCACAAACCATGAGATCACGGCCTGAGCTGAAGACAGAGGTTCAGATGACTGAGCCACCAGGCACCCCTAGAAAGAAGTTCAAAATGTAAAATGTTTGTATTGTCAGATTAGAGAGTTTGTCATCACCTTCTGGAATGTAGGTTCCATGGAAGGGGGACTGTCTTCTTCATCAATACCCAGAGCCTAGGACATTGCTCAGAAAATGCGTTGAATGAATGAAATCTATGTATCTTTTCTTATTTTTTCCACCATTTAAAAAATCCCCTCCAGAGACATTTTTACTGATGTTTACTTTAATGATGTTTACTTTAATTTTCTTGCATGTATTTGGTGTTTTGATTTGAAAAAACCTAACCTACAACTCTTTGGGACACCTGGGTGGCTCAGCCGGTTAAGCATCTGATTCTTGATTTCGGCTCAGGTCATGATCTCATGAACCGTGAGATCAAGCCCCATGTCAAGCTCTGCACAGGCAGTTCGGAGCCTGCTTGGGATTCTCTCTCTCCCTCTCTCTCTCTGCCCCTTCCCTGCTCTCACTATCTCTGTCTCTCTCAAAATAAATAAACTTTAAAAAAAATTTTTTTTAAACCTTACAACTCTTTTCTGAAGTGTGTTTTGTGTATGGTTGCATGGTAAGGTTGTGGTATCATTTGAGCCCTGCTGACTTAGGACAGGTTGACTCATTGTTGGTATACCTGAAACCTACAATCACCAGAACTCTGACCTATAGATCTGGTACAATATAGTATGACCTACAGACATTCACTGAGTCACCCTTTTGAGAATGCGACAGGTTATAAAAGATGGATACATACAGGTGTGCATCTCCTCCTCCTCTCTTTCCATCACCTGTGAAAAGTACCCCATTGAAATTTGTTCATCATTCATGCCTAACATCTCCAGGAGCAGCCAATTAAAAGGCAAGTAGATGACCATGTGAATGCCTGGCTGATCACTACATGATTTTTTAGTTGTAAAAAGTACATTAACCTTGGATTTGAAAATCCTCTAGGATCATATGACTCTGGAGGCCTCTCAGCATGGTGGAGCTCTTCTGACTTGTTAAAAAACACAGCCTTCTTGTTTTTGTCAGGGATCCAGTTGGTGAATTACATTTTGTCCCCAAAGTGTAGGTAGTTCTCAGGGAAGGGATTTGTCGGGTTGGAAATGGTGTTTAATCTTTAGATCAAACCACCAATGTAAGGTTGTGTACTCATTGGCTATTTCAGTTATTGTTGAAATAATAATAATTGGTTATGGGTCAGCACAATTGTTTTGTCTATAGTAAAGACTGTGAGGAGAAGATTTCTGTGAGGATTTTGGGATCGATGCCAGGAGACATGGTCTGCCATAAGTAAAAAGGGCCTTTTTGCACCATAAAAGCAACTTCTGCCGCCTTTGATCACCTTGATAATAATGACAAGCCCCACAAATTCCAAGACCTAAAGATATAATTGCCTCATAGTGGGATTTTTTTTTTTTAAGAGGAGAAAACTACAAGAAACCTGGCCATTCTCATCCAAGTGAATTAGACAAAGTAAAACTCGTCATTTGTGGTTTCTCCTCCCCTCACCCTTCCCTTTAATTAATTTAAGTGCTTTCATAAATGACCCAAATAAAACTCTTGACCCACCAGAAAAATTGCATGAATTTTGTTCCCTCTTGAATATGTTTCCAAATGTGGGCTGTCTTCCCACATTTGGATTTCAGAGATTCTGCACAACTTCTTGGAACATGTAGGGGCCACTGATGATTTTATTTATATGCCCATTGGGGTAAAGAAGACTAAGGAAGATGCTTTTTTTCTACGTCTTTTTTCCCCAGTATCTACTTGGCATGTGGATCATACAGACCCAGTTCTTCTCTCGTCTGTTGCTGGTGGTAGCGTCCACTAACACAACCCCTTGAAAGGCAGGTTGGCAGTGTGTTATCTTGTAGGCTGTTGATTCCTTCTTGAGAAAGCCCTCTTAAAGTAATAGTCTTATATACAGAAATATCATCTGTACAAAGATATCATGAAGGGATTACTTATAATAGCAAGGTAACAGTAGCAACGTAACATCCAGCAGAAGGGAAATAATGATTTTTTAATGTTTATTTTTGAGAGAGACAGAGACAGAGTACGAGCAGGGGAGGAGCAGAGAGAGGGAGACACTGAGTCTGAAGCAGGCTCCAGGCTCTGAGCTGTCAGCACAGAGCCCGACGCAGGGCTCAAACCTCGAGATTAACACCTGAGCTAAAGTCGGACACTTAACCGACTGAGCCACCCAGGTGCCCCAGAAGGGAAATAATTTTAAAAGAATATTATATATCCACTCAAGTGAATACTTTATATCCATTAAAACAATTATTGTTAAAATCATAAAATAGCATCAAAAGTGTTTATGATCTAATGTGTAGGGGAGAATGCAATATATAAATTGGTATGCATACTATGATTAAAATAATGGAAGAAAAATTATGTGTATAAAAAAACAGGAAATGCACCAGAATGCTTTTTGGCTATGCTGAGGTGCCAGATTTAGGATGGTTGTTTACTTCCTTTCTTTTGTATTGCTTTTATTGTTTTTCAAAATATAATTTTCAGAAGTCAGAAAAGAGGTAGTGTTTGAGGAAAAGAGCCATCAAATTGGTCAACTTAAAAATATTTTGTTACTTAAAAATTTACTTTAAATGTTTATTTATTTTTGAGAGGGAGAGAAAGAGAGAGAGGCAGACAGAGAATCTGAAGCAGGCTTCAGGCTCTGAGCTGTCAGCACAGAGCAGACGCGGGGCTCAAACTGACGAACTGCGAGATCATGACCTGAGCTGAAGTCAGTTGCTCAACCGACTGAGCCACCCAGGTGCCCCCAAAATATTTTGTTACTTAAATAAAAATAGCTCCACTTGGCACTACTTAATTAGGACTCAGTCATTCATATGATGTGGAGCTTCCAATGATTTGCTGAGCAGATTCCTTACAGTTTCTAATTCTTACGGTTGTATATACAGTGAAAAACGAGACATGCACACCTTTTCTGACAGTAGGAAATAAAATCTTACAATATCAACGAAAATGGGTTACTTTTATTTGATGTCACAAATATTTCAAGATGTTTCTGTATTTCTTAAAGCCTGACAAGGCTGTAAAGAATAAGGAAAGGATTAGACAAACAGGAAAGAGTGTGTGCAGATACAAATGGGCGTTATATATTTGTCTGCTGTAGTCACATTTAAGAGCAGTTTGAAAGGGGGATAGCAGGTCTGTGGCATACTCTCTGCATTGAAACTAGTGCTATGACAGAATGCTGAATCAGTCCAGCTGTTTTTGCATTTATGAAATTAGTTCAATTAAAAACTAAGCTGAGGGGCACCAGGGTGGCTCAGTCGGTTAAGCATCTGACTTCGGCTCAAGTCATGATCTCACTGCTTCTGAGTTAGAGCCCCACGTTGGGCTCTGTGCTGACAGCTCAGAGCCTGGAGCCGGCTTCAGATTCTGTGTCTCCCTCTCTCTGTGCCCCTCCCCCATGCACACTCTATCTCTCTCTCAAAAATGAATAAATGTTAAAAAAAAAAATAAGCTGATACTTTAAAACTCCAAGAGGAAAAATAATTAGTCAACATGGTCAGATTGAATCAAGCCAAACACAAATTGATTTCCGCTTGAATGGAATCTGAAAGATGATTAAAGCACGTCCCAGGCTCAGTCTCCTCAAAGATGAGTTCACTTGTAGGTAACATTTTTGGAAAAATATAACCTTTTAAATATAGCTACAGATGTACTAGGGCTTTTTTATTAAAAGATATCCTGGCAGTTTTTCTTTTTAAAAAATTTATGCAACTTTTCCAGTGGTATGAACACCAGCAGAGTCATATATCCCTGTTTGGCTGCGAGTATAAAGAATGTCCTGCTCTTCTTTCTTACAACAACAATATCTTGACTGGGAACAGGAAAAAGCACATAATCAGTAAGATTTTTTTCAGTTGCAAGTGACAGAAGCCCATCCTGAATTAGCGTAAGCAAAAAATGAAAACATAAAAGAGGGATGGAATTTATTGGCGCCCACGGCCTCTGGGACCTTTACCACTGATTTCCCTTTCTCCAGCTTGTGGGCGCTCTCTGATTATGGACTGGGTAGGAGGGGCCACGAGCAGTTCCCGGTGCACACCTGCCTGTCTGACCACCTGCGTGTGAAAATGCAGGCTCTTTGGATTGGCCAGGTGATAGTCACATGTCTGCCCTGGACCAACCGCTGTGACCAGGAGTTGCCCGCTAGGCCCGAAGTTCCTGTGTGCAAGTATGTCTTAGATGTTTTCTTTCTTAATTAAAAAAATTTTTTTTAATTTTTATTTTTGAGAGAGAGCGAGCGAGAGAAAGCAAGCACGAGTGGTGGGAGGAGCAGAGAGAGAGAGGGAGACACAGAATCTGAAGCAGGCTCCAGGTTCGGATCTGTCAGCACACAGCCTGACGGAGGGCTCTAACCCGTGAACTAGGAGATCATGACCTGAGCCGAAGTGGGAATGCTTAACAAACTGAGCCACCCAGGCGCCCTGCCGCACCCCCACCCCTACCTTAGATTTCTAACGTTGGTGCGCACTGCTCCCCCCTTCTCCCGCCATCTAGAAAAGGGAGGATGAGCCAGTGAACACCTGCAGCAATGCTGAGTTGCCTGGTAGTCCCTGGAACGTGCATTCGCATTCCCGTAAAAGTTGCACTTTTATGGTGGGCGGGTTTGTGATCACTCTGCGTTGCCTGCCCACATGGCGGCTCCTATCAGGAAACCTAGACTGTCAGCGTTCCTCTCTTTCTGCAGAAATAAACAATACCAAGCTACACTTCAGAGGTGTGTCAATTCTTAATTTGGCAAATGTGAATAACTTTCGGCCCTGATAGTTTGGCTTCTACCCTACTCAACAGCATGCATGTCTCCCTTCTTTCTCCTGTGAACTTGTAGAGCAACACAGAATTCTAGAATTTCCTGAGTTGAATACGCTGTGCTTCATGCCTCCTCCTAGTTCCTAGAGGGGCAGCTCCAGCATTTCTCTGTGCCTGCCTCCACACAGGATTCTACTCTCCTTGCTGGGCCACCTGTTTTCTTTCTTCCTTTCCTTTCCCTTTCCTTTCGCTTTCCTTCCCTTTTCCTTTCTTTTCCTTTCCTTTCCTTTCCTTTCCTTTCCTTTCCTTTCCTTTCCTTTCCTTTGAGAGAGAGAATACGAGCAGGGGTGGGGCAGAGAGAAAGGGAGAGAAAGGATCCCAAGCAGGCTCCATGTTGTCAGCACAGAGCCCCATGTGGGGCTTGAACTCACCAACTGTGAGATCATGACCTGAGCAGAAATCAAGAGTCAGATGCTTCACCAACTGAGCCACCCAGGTGCCCCTGTTTTCTTTTTTGAACAATGTATTCCAGAGATTAGACCTATGTCACCAAATTTGGGTCTAGATCATTTTTACTACCCCATCTAATAATTTCAGTTTACGCTGCTTATTACTTGTGTTTTACATGTGTACAGATAGACATTTGGGGCCATAAATTTGATTTCTGACCTTTTCTCCAAGTATGATTCATTGAATGTTGTGCCTAGGATCATAGGATCAGTGGGAATAGACTGTGTGCTCTTTCTAGGTCCCCTTTAGCTTTGTGATTTTATTTATATTTTTTATCTTAGAGCATGAGCAGGGGAGAGGGACAGAGGGGGGGGAGAGAGAGAGAGAGAAAGAGAGAGAGAGAGAATCTCAAGCAGGCTCCATGCTCAGCACAGAGCTTAACCTTGGGCTCAGTCCTGTGACCCTGGGATCATGACCTAAGCCAAAATCAAGAGTCAGACGCCCAACTGACTGAGCCACCCAGGCACCCCTAGCTTTGAGATTTTAAGGAAAAATAGCTTAGAACTAAGCACTGATACCTCCCAGCAGTGAAAAGCAAGGTAAGTAACTGGCTCTGGCTCCCACAACTGAGCTGCTGAATTAGTAGTTTCTAGGCCTACCCAGCCTCACTTTCTCATCTGTCACACGGAGGTAATGGTGTTTCCTCTGTGAAGCTGTTGTGAGATTGGGATGAGAGTGGGTACATGAGCTTTAGACAGTGCAGGGATGAGCAGTGGTGAGGGCCTGGGGGAGCTTGCAGTGGGCAGCAGGGAGCCTGCTGCACACCAGGCCAGAGAGGTGCCCTGGAAGCTGCAAATCAGAGGCGGACAACTTGCAGAGATTGGAGATACAAGGGTGACATTTAACATTCTGCATCTGCAGTTAAATTGTAAAATGATTCTTAGCGTTTATACACATGTGAAAAACACCCAAGTGGTAGCCGTCTTGAGAAAGTTGAATTTCAGGTCGCTAACTATATGTATATATATTTTTCGACAGGAGCCAATGCACATTTTATTTTATTTCTGTGATGCAGTGGATTTGTCTGAATGGTTAAAATGAATGGCATCTTCCTCACTGGGTGGCTTTCCCTAACCTTTCCTATTACTGCTTCTGCATAGATCCTTCCTCCAGCCTCTTTGCCTGCAGACTCCACCCCCTCCTTGTTCTTTAGGTCCTAGCACGTTTTACTTCTCTAAGGGTTTCTCAGGCCAGATCAGTTTACCCTCTTACATGCTCTCCCATAGCATCCTGTATGCCCCTTTGTGTCATATACCACATGTTTGTCATATTTTTTTTTGATGGCATGTATTACCTGCTAGAATGTAAGCCCCATGAGAGTAGGGCACATGTCCATCTTGTCAATTAAGACTGAGTTCTGCTGCCAGGAATAGAGACCCCAAATAGCAACATTATAAATGAGAGAAGCACATACTTCTGTCTTGTGTACATTTCCTGCAGTAGATGGTTTAAGGCTGGGGTGGGGCAATTCTGCAGCATCACATTTCTGCGTACTGCTTGCTAAGCATGCCTTTCATTCCCATGGTCCCAGAGAGTCAGGAACTCTCAGTGGGACCAGATAGCAGGCAGGAAGGCGGGGAAGCTGCACAAGCTGCCCTCTCCATAAGGATGCTCTGGAATTTGTACGTATCTCCTCACCTCTGTCCTGTTGGCTAGAAATTAGTCACACGGTCACACGTAGCTTCAGGGGAAGCTGGGAAATTTAGTCTTCATTCTGGGTAGACATGTGCCCTGTTAAAATTGGTTCTAATACTAAGGGATAGAATGGATATTGGGAGACAGTCATATACCACTATATTCCCAACTCCCAGCACACTGTGTAGTGCACTGTGAAAGAAGAAATGAGCTGAACGCTTACATATTCATTTGCTAGGGCTGCCATTACTAAGTACTACAAACTGAGTGGCTTAAACAAAAGAAATGCATTGTCTCCCAGTTCTAGAGAAAGTCCAAGATCAAGGTGCTGGCAGTGTTGGCTCCTGAGTGCTGTGAGGGAAAATCTATTCTGTGCCTCTTTCCTAGCTCTGGTGGTGTGCTGGCAATCTTTGGCCTCCCTTGGTTTGTAGAATTCTGTCTTTGTCGTTGCATGGTGTTTTCCCTGTGTGCATGTCTCTGTGCCCCAAATTCCCCTTTTTATAAAGGATAGCATTCATATAGGATTAGGGCCTGCCCTGATGACCTCATAATTATATCTGCAAGGACCCTATTTCCATAGAGGGTCACATTCTGAGGTACTAGCGATTCACGGTTCCTATTAATTTGGGGGAGGATACCATTCAACCCAATTCAACACAGTACAAATGTATAGGGTTTGTGAATTTTGAGGGGATCACAATTCAACATATATTAATTTGGGATAATTTAATTTACCCTCATGCAGTCTTTCAGAGATACCTGGAATTTTGCTGCTCTGGGATGTCCCAAAGTGATAACACCTTTTAATTCCAGAGCAGTGTGCCGTAGATTAGCCAGTCCCACTCTCCCAGCCCCAGAGAAGTGTGTTCAGTGGAGGCATGGCAGGGCTTACCAAAGGCCTTTAATGGTACTGGAGTGACTGCCCATTAGGAAGCTCTTCATGGTATGACAGAGTCCCAAGAGCACTCCAGAAAAGTCAGTAAGACCCACCCGTTCTGAGCCCTTTACAGTAAGTGGAAAGCAGCTGCCCTTGGTACCATCCCTTGGCCCACTGAGATCTCACTTAGCTAGCACAGGCTGGATACACTGTGGCCTGGGGTAAAGTCTTGAAGTCAGGCAGTTAGCTCAGCCCTCACTCAGCACCATTTGAGCTCCTCACTACCTTTTGGGATAAAAAGAATCCCTCCCTGGATAAACTCCTCTAAGGTTGAAGGCAGTATCTCTATAGCTCCTGGTTGGTTGAAGTTGCTTTTGAGTAGAAACTCAATTACTTTTTCAAAGGGAAGAGAAAGATACTATCATCTTGTCAGGAGGGTTGAAATGTAATCATGCCCCAAAGCAGGAGAATGGGTAACTATGAAAGGTTTCCTATAATTTATTTTGACAACAGATACTGGGGCCCTAGGAAGGTGACAGTTCTGTTCTCCCTTGGCACCAAATGTCAGCGGTCTTTGAAAGGCATAGCTTTGGGAAACTCAAGAGTTGCCAAACCATGGACCTGACAAAAACAAAGTTGAAGAGGTGGTTCATCTGATCTGTTTGAGAGTTGCTTAGTACTGCTTCATGAACCTGGGTGTTGCCCTTCACCCATGCGTCCCACATAATGTGAGTCAAAGCTTTGGGTCATGCTCATTGATCCGCAGTAAATGAAGGAGCAGCATCTCTAACCTCAAGAAAGAGTAGGGCGCCCTTTAAGTGTTCT
Organism: Cryptoprocta ferox; assembly: GCA_028646485.1. Taxonomy (NCBI): domain Eukaryota; kingdom Metazoa; phylum Chordata; class Mammalia; order Carnivora; family Eupleridae; genus Cryptoprocta; species Cryptoprocta ferox. The sequence continues at coordinate 62,344,800 of CM053576.1, read as the reverse complement.
TCTTGTTTTAAACACCCTCCTGTTGAACTGGATCCATTTTCTCAACCCACATTCTGAGCCATCCTGGACCATGTCTCTTTCCCTCCATTCCTACTCTGCCGACTCACACTGTCCTCAGAAGTGGGGTCTGTGCTGGAACTGCTCCCCGCGCATTGTAGAGTCTTGGCCCGACCATTACTTCTCACTTAGAGCAACATTCCTGTGGCTTCTGGAATATGAACATGGGCCTGTATCCACTTCCCTAATGTTCCCTCTTAAAAGATTCCATCTGACACATGGGGCAAATAGCATGCAGTCATTTCTTTCTGCCCCAACTTTTAGGCCCTTTGATTTAGATGTCTGCACCCATATAGGGAGGCTGCTGGGTGGCACAGGCACACAGCAGGGCTTTGCCAGGCCTGGCACCTGGACTCCCAAGGAGCTCATGATTTGGAGCTTAGAAATGGAAGCCACATCAGGCTGGGGGGCAAGAGGGCATGGGCAGTGTTTCTTAGCCATTCTGCAGATTGCTGCTTGTAGGCATGAGTCAATGAAGCACACTTAGCATCTTTTGCCCCAGCTACTGTTCTGGCTTCAAAGTACTGTATTTCTTATGGCCAAATCAGGGGAAGGCGGCACAGACTGTTCCTGTTGGAGTCCCTGGCTTTCTATGCTCTGGTTTTTACGGTGGCTCAGATTTTTCCAGTGAGAGTGTGGAGATCACCCCACACAGAGAGCCTCACCCTGGTAGTGATCTCTGTCCCACGTATGCACCAGTTTCAAAACATTGCTGTTCTCCTGTCTTTGCCGTGAGTCGTAAAATTATGAGGCACATTCATCCCTTGATTCTCAGGCTTGTGCTTGGCTGTTAATAACGGACTCCATTCATGGTGGGATAATTGAGAATGGCAGCTGCCACCCACGGGAGTGAACAAGGGAAAGCGTTGCTCCTAACTCCTTGGAGGGTCTGCCTTGGGCACTTGTTCTGCTGAATATGATGGGCTAATTGGTGGCCCAGCCTTACCTGCGACAAAGATCTTACAGGACACATTTCTCTTGTCTTTTTTTTTTTAAAGTTCATCTATTCATTTTGAGAGAGAGAGAGCATGCACACTGAAGGGGCAGAGAGAGAGGGAGAGAGAGAGAATCCCAAGCAGGCTCTGTACCATCAGTGCAGAGCCCAATGTGGGGCTCAGACTCACACAAACTGTGAGATCATGACCTGAGCTGAAACCAAGAGTTGGGCACCTAACCAACTGAGCCACCCAGATGCCCCCAGGTTTCTCAGTTCTAGTCTAAGACGTGAGTTATTGTTAATTTTGTCTTCATTTCCTTTGCCCATTTTTCATGTTCATTTATCTATGCATTAGGTATAATTTTTTTCATACCTCAAGAGCACTCAAGTCCACTGTAGGAAAATTAGAAAATGCAGATGAGAAAAATAACATTCTTTTTACACAACACGCTGCCACCTGGAGAAAACGGTCAGTGAACATTCCATTCCCCGTGTTTTTATGTACTTTTTTTTAAGCTTGCATTTGCACTTAACAGTATTTGGGAGTAGCTTTTGTGTCCTTGACAGTTCATCACTAGATAGCTGGATGGAAGAATCACAGCATATTTAGCCAGGTACACATCACTGGTCATTTAATTTATTTCCAATTTTCCATTTTTAGAAACAACATTATAGTGAATGTCTTTGTGGCCAAATACTTGCATGCGTTCTCAATTGCTTTCTTAGGATAAATTCCTAAAAGTGGAATTGCTGGGGCTGAATTACAAATATATGTTGTCTCTAACTTCACATTGTAAAAACTTTAGAAGTATATACCACGTAGACACAATACTTCATCGAACCTCCATGCACGCTTACGACAATTAGAGCTCCTGACCAATGTGTACTCACACCCACTTCCCCTAGTCCCTGCATTATTTAGGAACAGATCCAAGACATCATGCCAGAAAGACTCATTTCTGTCAGATAGCACAGGTATTTGAAAATGGGAGAGAAAGAGAAAAAGTGAATTGCCAGAAAAAAAAAAATAAGAGGTTAACATCTTGTCCACCTTATCCACTGCGATGTGGGGCTCTTTCCATTTTCCCTGCCGTATCTGGGCTCAGGACTCTTCATTTGTCTTTGGATTCCTGCAACAATGTGGTAACCAGTCTCCTTTCTCTCCCTCTGGATAGGTATAAACGTTTTCAAGCCATTTCATATCTTGCCAAACTGCACTCCAGAAAGGCTAATCAAACTGACACTTGTACCAGAAACATATAGTTGTGTCCATGCTGGTGGTTAAAATTTTGGGTCTCTGTTCTTCTTTCTTTTCTTCTTCCCTCTCTCCTTCCCCACTCTGTCTTTCTTCTTTCTTTGCGAATTTTTTAGACCCCCAAACAAGAATCACATCATTGTTTTAATGAGAACTTATTTGGTTATTAATGAGATTAAAGCTCTCCTCACCCCCTGCCATTTCCTCACTTGAACAATTGTATATCCTCTTTGTGACTTGCCTTTTCCTAATTTTTCTATTAGGATGATTGTCTTTCAAAAATTGTGTTCATTTTATGTTAATGTCTACAGCATTGTACTTCTGTCAGTGAACTGCTGTGAATACTTATTTGCACTGAGATAACATATATTCATAGGAAAGAATAAGTGTGTTTTATAAAGCTAGCAGCTCAAAGCAGGAAGTCCTTATTACCAGTCAGAAAGACAAGTATGGAGTGAGGCATGCCAGTGTAGGGAGGGGGGCCCAGGCAGGACAGAGGGACACTTGCATGGGTCACTTAATCTTTAGTCTCCACAGTCATCCACAAGGCAGGTAAAGCAGGTAAAGCAGGTATTATCCCCATTTCACAATGACTTGTGCCAGGGCACACCTTAATGAGATCCTCCAACCTCTAATCTAGGGATTTTTCTACCATATCACAGTGATTCATATATTTGTGGAAGGGAAATAAAGCAATAAAATATAACAAATATTAGTAATTATAAAACACTCTTTTTTTTTTCCCTGTAGCATAAAGGCCCAGGACCAGGTCATTATGACTTGAAAATACCTCAAGCAAATTCTGTTACTTCTTGTTTTCAATCCAGAGTACCTCGATTCCTGTCCACCCATTCTGTAAGTACTCTAAAAGATTATGGTAGTAGGTTTTGTGGCTGGGGTTGGGGAGGGGGCAGTGGGGCCAGGTTATAGTTCTATACAATTCTAGTGTACATATATGTATCCAATTGCTTGTTAAGGCAGAGCTCAAAAATCTGGCAAGCTCTCAGCCTGTTTCAGGTTCAGACTGACTCTAGACGCAAAGACTGTGGTGAAATTATGGGTCCAGTTGAAAGCATCCAGAATAGTAATTAGCCATCAATGATCTGACCTGGATGCTCTGTGGGGAAACATGTTTAATAAACTGAGGCAAGCAGTAGGCAGTGGCTGGCCCCAGCCATCCAAAATCGCTATTCTTTGTGTACGTGGCTTTCTAGGACCGTGTGTGTGGCTTCAGAGAAGAAACATTATTATTGAACCAAAGGGGACCATTAAGGCATGAGCAATTATCCTGCCTCCAAGAACTCAGGATACACAGGGAAGAGGCTCAAGTACATGGAGAGACATAAAGAAAGTACCATTTCAGGAGTATTCAAGCCTCAGAGGCCTAGAGAAGACCAAGAAAAATTGCAAAAGCATAACATGGTGCTTATGAACAATGGCAATTTTTTTTAAGTGCTGACAATTTTAATTCCCATGGTCTTGTTCCCAATGTTCATCCCAGTTTGAAAGTCCCAGAACTCCCTGATATGTAGCCTTATTTGAGATGGTAGGGGAGACAGAAATACAAATTCTGCCTGCGAAATCAAGCAAGGGTGGATGTCCCAGGCCAGCATCTTCAGCATCTTGCTCCAGAGCTACCGATCTGGTGGGGGGTAGTGTGGTCTTTATCTGGAGGAATACTGGGGAGTCCCTGCTGGTGAAATTAGAAACAGACTAACAGCAGGAGACACATTTTGTTCGAGCTCATAGGACTGAAGATCCTCAGGAAGTTGGAGTTCTGCTAACCGTATCAGTTATCAGTTACGCTGGTAGAGAAGTCAGAAGGTGTAGTATTTTTTAATGTTTATTTTTGAAAGAGAGAAAGCACTCGTGAGAGCTGGGGAGGGGGCAGAGAGAGAGAGAGAGGGAGACAGAGGATCCAAAGCAAGCTCTGCACTGTCAGCACAGAGCCCTATGTGGAGCTCGAACTCAGGAACCATGAGATCATGACCTGAGCTGAAGTTGGACATGTAACCGACTGAGCCACCCAGGTGCCCCCAGAAGACAGTATTAATTTACAAGTGTCCAGCAAGGGGGCTGGTGTCTGGGGCTGCTTCTCTAGGGAGTGTCTCCCCACATAGGAAACTCTTCATCAAAGCCAAGGACAGTCAGAAGTCTGCTTGGTGACAGTGAAATCAGGACTGGGGCATGGAGCCAGATGTGCTCAAGGTCTAAGAACTATAACCAGTAGCTTCCTGAGGGGTAGTCTTGTGAGACAGAGGTCCACAAACCTCCTGTTCTGTGGACTGGCTCTCCAGGACTCCACATGCATGTTGCTTCCTCATTAATAGCACTAATAAGGGCTTCAGCTTCCTTTGACGTCTGGCCAGGACTTGATTAGATTTTCAGGCTGCTCCTCCACTTTTGGCAGGGGAAACATCCTGTCATTTACGGCGGCTTCTGCATGCAGCTGACTTCATCCACTCTGGGCTGACCAGTCTGTCCCACTTTCAGGGTAATCCTGTTTCCACCCTCCCTGTCTCTTGAAGAGATAACAAACTGTAAAGAAGGATGGGAATGACAAGCACATGATAAGAGAGAATAATAATAGTAGTGGCAGCTAAGGTGCAGAGTTCTTTCTCCGGCCTAGTGTGGTTCTGTCTGTCCTGGGAGGCCTCCAGCAAGCCTCATTACCTCATCTGATGGGCGAGGTTCTAGAAGCACCTGGTCCAGAGGCACGCCGACCCATTGGCGGTGGGACTAGGACTCGAACTCAAGCCTTAAGGCCCTTCCCTTAGCCACACACAGAAATACTGGTGCTTCTCCAACAGACCCAAGATAAAATTCCTTTGGGCTCCAACAATAGGTACATGCACCCCAGCATGGGAAACACTGACCTAAGAAATCAAAGTCTTTGTTTTAGTCTGTGAACATGACATTCAGTTGCATTTGATCACTATGGAGGAGAAGCTTCATTTAAATAATCAGCAAAACAATCTTTCCAAGAATTTCATCCAAATGAAAATGTGACTTTTAAAAATTAGAACTCATAGATCCCTTGACAATACTTTGGACTCTGGGGTCCACAGACCATGGTGTCCATAGACCCTGATACAGAAACATGAGTTTGGGCTTTTGAGGTGAATCGCCCAGGTTCAGAATCCATTTTCTCCAACCCATTACCACTAGACTGAGGTCATTAGAGGGGAGGACAGTGGCTTTCCCAGGGATAGGAGCAGCCTGGGCGGATAGAAAACGTGCCTTGAGGTGCAGGTGGGATGTGAGCCCGCTGGCCCCGCAGTCTAGGCCAGCACTTGCTTGTCCACTTTCCCTCTGCACCTCTGCAGCCCTGGGGGCCGCGCTCATATGAGCAGGCGCCAAGGAAATGCTCCAGTCAAGGGTGTCCCAGGCCTCTCTGTGCTGTCCCGTGTGGCCCTCATTTTCCCCAGTGGAGATCTGCCAGCCAGGCTCTGGTGGCTCCAAAGTTTCGGGGTCACTCTCTCATCAGCCATGTCTTTTCTGTTTCCAGAAAACCCCAGGCCCGGGAGCGTACACATCTTCAGCACAATCCCCCAAGCAGTCCCCGACCATAGCCAAAATGGGCCGAGAACATAGCCTTTTCTTCAACAACACAATTGGCTTTTAAAATAAAGCCTCCATGCCCCTAAGCTACTTTGAGTTTAGCAAGTTCTTATGTTCAGAAAACTCTGTTTTGTCTGCTTTAGGAGGGTTTGACTACAGAACATAATCGATTGCCCTGGTGACCGTCCTGCCTGCTTATCTGGAATAGTCCCAGAGCAGTCTCCAGTTCACTCTCCCAAGTATCCTGGTTTGAATAATAAACTGTGTGCTCACTCTGCTTATTGTCAAATGGTATATTCCGCTCGGACAGGCCCTGATATGTCCAGGCTGTGCTCCGAGTGGCCGTGGGCTCTCCAGCTGTGTCCCAGCTGGATTAGAGCTGTAATACTTCACAGGCTCATGGAAGCTTCCTTGGGGGTTGGCATTCAACCAAAGGCCAAGCTGAGCATGACAGGATCCCAGCAGGTGGTTCTTTCTCTCTCTCAACTCCCTGAAAAGAACAATATTGATTCAACCCAATGAGTATTTGTGGTTTCAAGTCAACAAAAACATTTGGGTATCTGCTCTGCACCAGGTGTGTGCAGGGGTTGAGGAGTGGGGGCCGAACAGAAAGATGAATAAGGCATGTATGTGACTGAGTTTGGGGAGGGTTATAGAGGAGACAAGGCCAGAAAGGGAGTTTGGGGCAGCCCCTGGCTCTAGGAAGGGTTTGCAAAGCTGTGCCAAGTGGCTCCTCTGGTCACCTTGTGTGTGAAGCTCAGGGGCTGCCCTTACAGGGTGGCAGTTCCACTGGGAAGACGGGCCCTACTCTCAGGAAGCTGTCAAGTCACTGCACCTGGTGTATGAAGGCCACAGGCAAGCAGAGCAGGGATTAAGGCAGGATGGCCTTAAGCGGTGAAGGGTGGCCACATGCAGTAGGACAGACAGCTTGGCCGGCGCTCAGGGGACCTGGAGGCCGAGATAGACAGAAAGAAGAGGGAAGAAAGGTGGGGGTGGGGAGGGTAAGGACCTTGTCTGGGGGAAGGCAGGAATATATTTGCTGGAGGGGAACAGCGGGGGCCTGGCCCAACTAGAGCTGAGGGTGCTGTGAGGGCGGGAGAGGGTTGGGGGAGGCTCCATTATAAGGCGGGGCCACACGCAGCTGCGCATGCCCAGAAGACCCGCTCAGGGAGCTGCCGCTAGACGCACCCCGTGCGTGACAGCAGGTATCTCCGAAGGAGAGATTCCAGAGGCATTAGCAAATGGAGGGAATCTCTTTTTTTTTTTTTTAATATAAAAGACCCAAAAACTTAAGCGAATATCAAAGCTTATATTTTGTCGTATTTTCAAAGGCGAAACCCGCCCTCCCCCACGTTTCTTCTCTAGTCTGATACGCCCTTATAAAAGAGGTGTTGGAGGCAAGAAAGGGAAGGTCATCATCTCACTGAATTTATTCAAGTTTCTCATTTGTATAAGAAACTCCCTGTGATGCGTTCTTTCAGAACAGAAAACGGCCACTTGGAAAATCAGACGTGTCTCAGGTGCAGTGGCTCCTGTCCCATTTTGATCAGAAGACGGCCTCAGGGCAGGTAGTTCCACATTTTATTCTCCAAGTGGGTCAGAGTCCCCTGTGGGGTCAGAAAGTAAAGGCTGGCAGTTCTGACAGAGGGAGTTTTCTCTAGGAGGCAGTGACTCAGATTGCCCCTGGTGGTCAGGGAAGCTGTTGGTTCTAGAAAGCAAGAGAGGCAAGAGGTGGTCATGTCTGTGTGATAGCTGACTGGTGGAAACTGAAAGGAACCTCTCCTACCAGTAAGTACCTAGGGGTATCTCTCTGACGAGAGTGTGAACCAGGGCCTGGCAGGAACTGCCTCTCCCTTTGTCTCCCCACTGCTTCTCTCTCAGGCCTGCTTCTCTTCCCTTGGGAGGCCAACCTTCACTGCCTCTTCACGTGTATAGGGTCTAGTGTGGCTACCTCAGGCTCTCCTCATGTCATTTCCTGAGCCAACACCCTAAAAGAATGTAAGCAGCCCCTCTTGGTTCCAGCATCAGGTTCCCAGGAGAGAGACTCCAGTGGGCCAGTGTGGATCAGGGGTCCCCTCCTAGGCCCTTCAGCTAGCCCCTTGGTGCAGACGCAGCTGAGGGGCCCAGCTGTGTGGTGTGTGTGTGTAATTGGGATGGAGAACAGCTTCTTGGATTCTAGAAGAGAATGAAGAGACCCCTTCAGAATAAGAAGGGGAGGATGTCTTCACCGGCCTGCAGGAAGGGGGTTGGAGAGGCTTACAGAGGCTTCACCTGGAGGTAGAACCACTGGAGAACATTCTGCAGGGCCCTCTGGACACCCTTGTGTTTTGTTTCCATCCACTAAGCTTTGCCTTTGGCTCCTGTGACTCTGTCTTTCTGGAGCTGGGGCTACCTCAACCCCTGCCTTCCTTACCAGTCTTGCCTTCTGCCTGTAAAGCAGCCCTCACCCTCCTTTGTGGTTCTGGATGATGTGACAGTGACTCTGCCCTAGGATATTAGCAGAGGGGCTGGCGGGAACGAGGTGGTGAGAAGAGCAATGTTTTACTGCTTCTCTTTGGCATATTCCAGTATTTTTTATAGCGTTTCATACAAGTAGGGAGAAGCTTTCCCAAAGACACCACAGGAATTCTGGGTGGCTTTTTCCTGAAACGAACCCGAGACTGAGACAATAATTGAAGAGCAGAGCCTCCTTCTATTCTTTCCAAGATGGAGAGACTGGGTTGACTTTGAGCTTGAGCTCTGAGGTTGGGATTTTACCACCTAGCAGCCAGGATTGTTGTGTGCATCAGGTGATGTGTCCAGAAGGGCTTAGAAAAGCCATAGAGCGAGGCAGATGGAAGGGGCCGTGCTGTGTATCTTAAGTCCCTCCTCCCTTCCCCAACGACTGCTGTGACACTGCTTCTCAAGGTCCCTGTCCTAGCTGGACTGACCATCCTCTGTTCCTCTACCCTCACACCCACCCACCCCCAACTGCTCTCTGAATTTGGCTTCAACCAGAGGGCCTGGCCCTTCTTGGCTGCAAATATCTTCTGCTGTTTCCATGTGACATTCTCTCTCCATTAAGTCAGAGCATGCATGTCAGAAGTCACCACACTGATTGGGACAGCTTGTTCTCCTCCGCCTCCCTCTTTTCTCTTTCCTTTCATCCTCACTGCCCCCCCCCCCCCCCACTGCCCTCTGGACCTACAGGAGACACCTTCCAGACCTGGAGCCAAGGGCCACACATCACTTGGGTGTCAGGTCCTGCCTCCAGTGTCATCTCTCACCTGCTTGATGCCACTGACGTCAGTGCAGCACAGAGTGGCCTGGACTCAGGTCTCCATGCCTGGGATTACTTTGAAAACCCTTTTATCTTGAAAACATAGTTCATAATCTATAAGGTCAGAATCAGTGGTTCTAAGCTGCATTTTATTTATTTTTTCAAAGAGTTTTTTTGAACATTTGTTTATTTTTGACAGAGAGAGCACAAGTGGGGGAGGGGCAGAGAGAGAGGGAGACACAGAATCTGAAGCAGGCTTCAGGCTCTGAGCTGTCAACACAGAGTCCCACATGGGGCTTGAACTCACGAACTGTGAGATCATGACCTGAGCCGAAGTTGGATGCTTAACCAACTGAGCCATCCAAGCACCCCCTGAGCTGCATTTTAGAATCCCCTGGAGAACCTATAAAAATTTTGGTGCTGGGCAGCTCCCCGACAGATCACATTAAACTCTCTGGGGGTAGGACTCAGGCCCAGTATTTTTAAAAAATACTTCCCCCTCCCTAGGTAATTCTGATGTGCAGCCAAGGATGAGGACCACCATCAAGATGGCTTAAAGGCACCAGTTACCAATAATTCTCTGTGAGGCACACATAGTTTTCCCAACCCTAGAGGTTGAAGAAGAAGACAGGGTCCTTGTGCTCGGAAGTCACTTTCCAGCTATGAAGAGACTATGTTATATGAATATTATATGTTATATATATTATATAATATGAATATTATATAAGAGACTATGTTATATGAAGAGCTATGTTATACGAAGAGACTATGTTATATGAAGAGCTATGTTAGCATCTGGCTGAAGCCTAAGGGAAGAGAACAGCACAGGCTGGTTTGTCTGGGTGAACCTAGGACCTGGAATGTCACTAGGGTTGTTGTTCTGGGGAGAATGAACCATAGGAGCCTTGAACCCAGGCACCTCTTGCCAGCCCAACCCTCGGCTGGGCTCCTCAGAGACCTTTGGTTTTGGCCAAGGGCACGCCACTCTGACCGGCATGAGGTGGTATCTCAGTGTGGTTTTGGTTCATATTTCCCTGATGATGAGTGACGCTGAGCATCGTTGCGTGTGTCTGTTGGCCATCTGGATGTCTTCTTTGGAGAAGTGTCTCTTCATGTCTTCTGCCCATTTCTTCACTGGATTATTTGTTTTTCGGGTGTGGAGTTTGGTGAGTTCCTTATAGATTTTGGATACTACACCTTTATCTGATATGGCATTTGCAACTATCTTTTCCCATTCTATCGGTTGCCTATTAGTTTTATTGATCCCTTTGCAGTGCAGAAGCTTTTTATCTTGATGAGGTCCCAATAGTTCATTTTTGCTCTTGATTCCCTTGCCTTTGGGGATGTGTCAAGTAAGAAATTGCTGCGGTTGAGGTCAACGAGGTTGTTTCCTGCTTTCTCCTCTAGGGCTTTAATAGTTTCCTGTCTCACATTCAGGTCCTTCATCCATTTTGAGTTTATTTTTGTGTATGGTGTAAGAAAGTGATCTAGTTTCATTCTTTTGCATGTTGCTGTCCAGTTCTCCCAGCACCATCTGTTAAAGAGGCTGTCTTTTTTCCATTGGATACTCTTTCCTGCTTTGTCAAAGATTAATTGGCCATACATTTACGGGTCCAATTCTGAGTTCTCTATTCTATTCCATTGGTCTAGGTGTCTGTTTTTGTGCCAATACCATACTGTCTTGATGATGACAGCTTTGTAGTAGAGGCTAAAGTCTGGGATTGTGATGCCTCCCATTTTGGTTTTCTTCTTCAATATTACTTTGGCTGTTTGGGGTCTTTTGTGGTTCCATACAAATTTTAGGATTGTTTGTTCCAGCTTTAAGAAGAATGCTGGTGCAATTTTGATTGGGGTTGCATTGAATGTGTAGATTGCTTTGGGTAGTAATCACATTTTAACAATATTTATTCTTCCGATCCATGAGCATGGAAT
>CM053576.1:62163752-62333299 GCA_028646485.1 Cryptoprocta ferox | reverse complement strand
CAAATATTGAACCAGCCCTGTAACCCAGGAATGAATCCCACTTAATCATGGTGGATAATTCTTTTTATATGCTGTTGAATTCGATTTGCAAGTATCTTGTTGAGGATTTTTGCATCTGTATTCATCAAGGATATTGGCCTGTAGTTCTCTTTGCTGGGTCTCTGTCCAGTTTGGGAATCAAAGTGATGCTGGCTTGGTAGAATGAGTCCGGAAGTTTTCCTTCCATTTCTATTTTTTGGAATAGCTTGAGAAAAATGGGTATTAACTCTGCTTTAAATGTCTGGTAGAATTCCCCAGGGAAGCCATCTGGCCCAGGGCTCTTAATTGTTGGGAGATTTTTGATAACTGATTCAATTTCTTCACTAGTTAAGCGTCTGTTCAGATTTTCTCTCTTCCCATTTGAATTTTGGTAGCGCGTGTGTGATTAGGAATTTGTCCATTTCTTCTAGGTTGTCCAGTTTGTTGGCATATAATTTGAAATCTCTCTCTTTATGGAGATTCACCTGTTCTTGGTTTTTGCTCCTAACTTCCTGTTCCTGCCCTCCAGCTGCCCTCCCTTCTCTCTGTGTCACGACTTCTGCTGCTTTTCAGCTTCTGCTGTCACCACCAGCTGCTTCCCTCTTCCTCGGTCCCTCACTCCTATTGCAGAGGCCTCTGCAAGTCTTTATCAATGTCCGCATCATGAAAGACAAAGAGAGGCAAAAGGAAACTAAAGAGACGTGACAACCAAGTGGAGTATGTGGTCTTGGGCTGGAGGGAAACACTGCTACAAAGAGCCTGAGTGACGAACTGGCGTATGGATGGGAGAGGAGATAAAATAGTGTGTTGGAGTCAAATCCCCTCATTTGTTAACCATGCCTGTGGTTATGTCAGACAATGACCCTTGTTCTTTACAAACACACTGCAGTATTTAGGGGTAAAGGGGCATGATTTATATAATCTGTGCTCAGATGGGTCAGAAGAAAATAAATAAGAAGGCATGTTTTTAGAAGAGGTCCACAATGACCGACTTCTTGCTAAATTCCAAAGGGACAATTAAGGGAGGAAGAGAATGAGAGTGGGAGAGAGCGAGTGAGACCAAAAGAGCAGGGACAGTCACCACCAGTCTGGGGACCCCCTGCATAGGGGGAGCTCAGCCATGTCACAGGCTGTGGGCCAGTCCACAGAGGAGGAGCTTTGGTTGTGGAACCCACCCATGGTCCAGCTAGCTGGCAGGCAGGGCAGTGGGGTCACATGGCCCAACACTACATACAGCTCCTGGGGTGAGCTTGTCATGTTTCCGGGCTGCCTGGCACCTTCTGAACCTCCTTGCTAGTTGGGGACCTTCCATCTTCTTGAGTGGCATTCACTTAAGGAGTGTCCTCTCTGGCACTGAGCATCATTCATTCCTCCTCACTGAAGCCGGGGCCCAAGCCTCCAGCCAGTGGGGTGCAGCTGCCAGCTTCTCAGCACCCAAGGCACCCCTGGACCTGTGTGTTATCCCCTGTGACGCTGGAGTAGAGGACTCCCGGTGATGCACATTTCCATGGATCCCAGAGGGGCCATCCTGCTGCCATGGTGATGGGCACTTCTGGTGTCTGTCTCAAGGTCCAGGGAGCTGGTGTCGTGCAGTGTCTTCAGAAGGCGGTGGAAAGAACGCTGGCTCTGTAGGCCAGGACCTAGGTTCTCAGGCACTGTAACCTCTCTACCTTTCATGGGGACAAGACCTACCTCCCAAGGTTGTCGACCACCAAAGGAGCAATGTGACAAGTGCCTTATACACTTATACCTTATATGCTTTGTGTAGTGCAGGGAGAACATTAGGATAGTTGCTGCCACTTTGATTCGAAGAGAGCAGCCAGTTAGTAGTAGAGCAGTGCCTTTGAACCCAGGCTGGATGCTGACTCCATCACAGAAGCCAGGCTGTAGCTCCTTTGGCCCCAGGTCCATGCATTGCAGTCACTGCCCTAGGGCACCCATGTGGGAGTCATTTCTGGAGCCACCTCCAATGGGTCTCTGTCCTTTGCACCTGGAAGAGCCTGATAAAAATTCCAAGAAATTTCTGGCAGGGGGCAGGCAGCAGGATACTTTCCCCATCACGGCCTTCCCAGCCTCCACGATCCTTCAGATCAGTATCATGGGGGTTGGCACCACAGGTCGCTTATGTGTGAGGCTCCCTGATTATGGGTTGCCATCAAGAGCTGGCAGCATGGGCTGGGGGAGGTTTGTTTAGTTGGAAGCTTCCCAAGGCCGAGAAATATTTGCATGGTGATGACATCTGAGCGCCCGGTGGGGGAGCAAATGCAACAATGAGCACTTTGGTATCAGAAAGGAGTCTGGATGTTGGTGGCTGAAATTCCATTCATATTTATGCCTGTAGATAAACACTATTAATACTGAAGGGCTGTGTCCTAGAGTGTGGTGGGGGTGCTGGAGGTCCATGGGGGAGACCGTGCAACCCTGAGTCTTGTCCCCAGACTCCAGCCCTTCTTCTGGCACCATGGATTGGACATAGGGTTTGTGTGTGAACAGGGGTCTGCCGATGGGACCCTGGGGTCAGGAAATGCCTGGGTCTCCACTATTGCCTGACTTTCCAACATCTGAGCAACTAATGTCAGCTTGTGTCAGAAATAGGAAGGCCTCCTCTCCCTCCATTCTCTTACTGGTAGGATGAGCTTTCTAGATCTTTCTCCAGGGCTGTCAGACAATGTGACATCACCTATGGCCTCAGGGAGCCTTTTAATGCTCACCAGGGTCCTTGAGCTGGGGGTGAGGGTAGGAGATAAATAATCTGATACTAATCGTTAAAGATGGTTTCCTAAAGTATCATAGTGAAAGGGAATCTGGGCAGCCACCAGCTCCAAAAAAGGCCCTTCCTCTCTGGAACAGCAAAACCACACCCCAAGAATAGGACTGAGGTTGGGAGCAGAGGCCAGACCGCTCTGAGGCCATGGGAGTGGGAAGTTCTTGTATAGGCCAAGTTCTAGGGGAAGCCTCTAGGGCAGCTCTCTTAAGAGTGGGTGGCTGCAGCCCTGGGGGTGCACCAGATGATCCCATGGGGCACACGAAGAAAACAGAGCTTCTGTGCAAACTATGTCATCCTCTAAATTTCAATGCATATCTATAACATATGTAGCCTACTGGAATGGGTGTAGCGTGTTTTAGGAGCGTACTGGTATGGACTTCATAGCGCAGGTGGCAGGTCAGGATACATGCAGCCGGGATCCTAACCACGCAGACCTCTCTTGGTGCTCCTCCCCCCGGGTGCTGGAGACGCCCCACCAGCAGTGCCCTCAGGGCGTGCTCTCTTGTTCAGATGACAAGTCCAGCCCTGGCCTCTCCCAGCTGGGCACTAGAGTTAGGGGGCTCAGGCCTACCTGAGTTACCGGTGGCAGGCCACCTAGACCCCCCTCTGCCTCCTTCCATCCACCTCCAGGTTTCAGCACCTCCCTGGCCCTCTCTGCTCTCACCTGCTTAAACCAAAGTCTCTTCCTGTGCCCCTCCCTCCCTTGCACCCCTCCCACTAGTGTGGCCTGCCCTGGTGGCCTCTCAGACCCCTCCTTCATGCCATACTCCCTCCTCACTAGGCGCTCAGGGCCTGCTCTGGGATACCTGTTGGATGAAATGAACACGCTGTGTCCCTTTCAAGGGTCTCTTTATTTTAAGACCTTTATTTCAAACTGCCAGCAGCTTGGCCCAGCCCTCTGAGATTTCCTCCAGAGGAATGCTGCAAGCCGAAATGCATCTGGTGCCTTTCCTGTTACAAATAACTGACTAACAATCTTTAGGCACCCTGAGGCAAATCAATAGCATTTGCTTTTTCCGTTTACTTTTTTTCTAATAGAATTTCAGATAAAAATAGATCTCTATCATACACACATATATATTATATTTATACACACATACATCGAGACAGAGATCCTTCAACTAAGCAGGGAAGGATCCGGTGTCCTCTGCAGTGCCCCTCGTGGAGCCGAAGGCCAGGAGGGGCAGGCCCTCTCTGGGAGGCACCTGGGGGTGTGCAGTGCTGAGCCAGTGAGGTGAGGAGGAAGGATCTCCCTCTGAGGAGCAGACTGGGCAATGGCAAACCAGGGCAGCCCTCACCCAGACTGTCCACACACTCTCATCTTAAGATGAGAGACACGTACCAGATGGGAGGTTTAAAACTAAAACCCAAAGTGCAGAGAAAAAAGGAATTCCCCGATAGGCCTGAGGGGCTGACTTCTTGGGGGAGAATTCCAAGAGCATCACATAGCAGGGCTAGGGGAACCAACAGAGAAGATACTCCCCCCCCCCCAGCAGCCCCAGGTCCCCTGCTGACAGGGATTTGCTTTGTCCCCTCCATGGGTCTCCACAGTCCCCACTGGGCCCCAGGCAGGGGTAGCCAAAGGGCCAGGGTTATGGGGGATGGGGGTGGGTTACCTATAAAAGCCTGAAGTGGAAATGGACTGTGGGTGGTGAGATGTGCCGGGCTCAGTCCTAGAGAGACTGCCCGTCTTCATACCATTGTCTCAGAGAGTTCTGCATTGTACCCATGGCCCAGAAACATAAGGCTTGAAGGAGTATGTTGGCGCAAGGTATTAGGAAGAACTGGGTCCAGCTGGCATGTTTGTATCCTGGGGTCTATGGCCTAGAGCCTAGGGAGGCCATTTGAGTTGGGGAATATTTCCAGAAAGGTGAGTGTGGCAGAAATGGAAGCTGAGTTAGGGTCGGTGCTTCGTGCCCCTTGCCAGGCACAGAGGCCCAAAAGGCACTTGGCAGCAGAGGGGAAGAGCTATGGGGCCCAACTGGCCTCACAGGGCAAAGAGGGGCAAAGCTGGGCATCCTGCAATTTTTCAAAGCTGGGAGAGGGACCCAGAAAGCCTATCCTCTTCCCAGCAGAATCTTCAAGCCCTGACTGTTTTGGGTAAGACCTGAGAGTTATCTAAAACCCTGTCCTGAGACTGGGGCTGAGACCAGGACCCTGGGGCTCCCGGGGCACAGAGGCACAGGTGGAGGTGAAGTTCAGCTGTGAGGCTCCTCAACCCATGCTCTCAGGAAGCAAGTCTGGTCACCATGACTCTAAGTCACTTAGGGTTCAAGCAGGCCGTCTCTTGAGGCACCGAGTTAGCAACAGGGGAAAACCCTCTTGGCCTAGTCAGAGGGCAGCTTGTGGGGTTCATCTTTGGTGTTGGAGAACAGGGAGCTGAAGTTCAAGGCTAACACCTGTGCAAAGTCACTGGGAAATCTAGGGTCAGGGGTGGCAGGTATAGTATGAGGGCTTCTAGACAGTAGGGGGAAGTACCTAGGACATCCAGACCCTTACTACACAATTAGATGATGCATAGACACTCTGGGGAGGCGCCCCTATGCTGATGTGGCTTCCCAGCTACTTCCTTGATCATAAATGCTACAATGTCTGAATCCCAAGGAGCAAAGGATTTGCTTTTGATGTAAATCTGGTCCACCCAGCTCCAGATGAGCAGCTCCCAGACCCAGCTGGCCCTGGAGGGAAAGCAGGGCTGGAGTGGGGGAGGCGAGGAGAACTAGGGCTGCAGCGTGCAGAAGTGTTCCCTAGAGATGTATTTCCCTGAGGCCCCACACCTCCCCTGCCCTGTGCTCCCTGCTGTGTGCCTGCCTGCGTCTGCCTGCCCCCCTCCCTTTAGGGCAGCCCCCTCCCACCCTGCTGCTGCCGGGCAATGTCACAGCTCTCTGGGGATGATGGAGAAGGGCAGCACTGGGCTGCTGGCCTCCAGCTCGAGGGCAGTGAGGAAGCAGTCGACGGCAGCCTCACTCTGACCCTGGGCCTGCAGCACCTCGCCCAGGCCCTGCCACGCCTCGTGGCAGGTGCTCTGCCTCTCCACGGCGTCCCGCAGCACCTTCTGGGCCAGACTCTTGTGGCCCAGCCGGCTCAGCACCAGACCCTGGGGAGCAAGCACAGGGTGAGTTAGCGAAGGGCATCCTGGCCATCAGGGCAGGGCTCTGAGTCTCAGGCTTGGGAATCATCAAGCGACCGTTCTTGTTACCCATGCAAATCCTGCCTGTCCCTACTCCAGCCCTGCTTCCCAGATCACCTGCTATGGGAGCGCCATCCCTCCTGGCCCCAAGGATGGGCTTTCAAGTCAGCAGATCTGGCTTTCCATCTCCCTGTTTCACCTGGGGATCCTGGCAAGTTACCTCTCTCTGGCCCTCAGTTTCCTCATCTGCAAATGGCAAAGACCACAATACCTACCTCTAGGTTTGTCAAGTTTACAGGAGTCAGTATACGTAAAGCACCTGGACAATGTCTGGCACGTATGAGCTCTCAAATGCGTCTGTTACCCTGAGGCCTTGCTGCTACACATAGTGGAACCCTTCCCCCAGGGATGCTGTAAGATGGAGGAATGTGTGCCACAGGGTTTCAGACTCTACAACTTTAAGGTTATGTGTAGGTGGGGGCAGCTCCTCTGCCTGCATCAGCAGTGGTCTTCCTGGGGACATGTGGGTCCCCAGATGGCCTGGCAGGTGAGGGTCACAGGAGGGTGGATGCTGGGTAGAAGGAGAGGCTCTGGGGAGATGGGTCAGGGGTGGCTAGGAAACTTGGTGCCGCTGTTTGTCTTCAACAACCCTGGTGGCAGAGAGAAAGTGACAGGAATCGTCATCAAAGTTTGGGAAGTGAAACTGGCACCACGACCCTTCTGTGTCCTCTTCCACTCATACTGGGGGGAGTGCAGGGAGGTGGGGAGATAGGGTGGTGAGTAGGGGGGCGGCCAGGACCCCCTGCAGCCTCTAGTCCCAGAAAGGCTGCTTTGTGCCATCCCACTGATTTGTGTTCCAGCCCTCAGAGGTGGCACGGGATGGCAGCACAGGGGGCCCTCCTCTCATTCAGAGATTTGAAGTAAAGCCTAACCCTGACTTCCCAGACAGCCTGGGGTTGGGGAGGGGAGCTGCCTTCTCTGTGCCTAGAACCCCCTCTTGGGTGCCCGCCCACGGATGGCCATGTACATTTTTAGCCGGAACATTTTCCTCTTCACCACGCTCCCCAGAGTTAGGCCCTGTTGCTATGGAGACCCACTGGGGAAGATGCACATGCCTGACTTCATAAAGTCCTCTGAGAGCTTGGAACATGACCAATTAGGCAAGAGTGAAAGATGGTGCTCAGGAAGCCCTAGGAAAAGCCTTTTCCTCTTCAGAGGGGCTGGCTGGTGGTGGTCCTGTGGCCAGGGGCCAGGAAAGCAACAGGGAGCCGTATTCACAGCGCCTCTTCACCTGGGGCAAAGCTGTGGCAGAGAACCACACGGATAGGGTGGAGGACAGGGGAGCCGCAGTGGGGCGGAGCCACATGGGAGCCATGCTGACTCAGGGCTGCCTGAGATCAGAGAGCAGTGCCCAGTCTGGCCAGCAGGGCTCCAGGCCAAGCCGCTCCGCCTGCATGGCCTGGGAGCTGGACCCTGAGCTCAGGATGGAACAGGGCCCACAGGGAGGAGGGAAGGAAGGCGAGACGACAGGCCGCCAAACACCAGAATTAAGCACCAAAAACGGAAGGTTTGAGCCCTGTGAGTGCCGCCCCTGGAGGAGCAAGAGAGGACAGATGGGGAGGGCTGCCAGGGCCTCCCAGAGAGAGGGTGGGGCTGCAGCGATCTTACCCGCTAAGTTGTCTACACTGAACTTCCTCATGAGATTTTGTTTGAAAAGAGGGCTCCACTGCTAAAACAGAGTTCGAAAACCCCTGATCTCAAGAAGTGTGTGGGTGTTTGGGAAGGGGCCAGATGTGCCTGCGGGCTGAACAGGATGTGTCTCTCTCTCTCTCTGCTGGTTTTACTCTCAGTTAGGAAGTTTGCAGTAGGCTCCTCTGCATGTTTTGTGTAGAGGAAAAAGCCAGGGCTCATCGGCCAGAAGACCTTGGCTGGGCTGGAATCCCAGCTTTGCCACTGACAAGTGCAGTGACCACCAGCAAGTGGCCCATTTTCTCTGAGCTGTGGTTTCCTCATCTGCACCCAGGGAAAAAACGGTGCTTCCCGGTGGGTGACCGTGCAGGTTCTGCAGTGATGAGTCTGAAATCATGTGGTCAGGGCGCACAGCGGGCAGACAGCGAATGCAAGGGTCCCCAGGATGCGCGGAGGGTCGTGCCTGAGTGAGGAGTAGTAGGTGATTCCTTTGGAGGACAAGGGTCTCTGTGGGCGAAGACTGGGGACTGGGGTGGGGTTGGATCACGTCCCCCACACCCTGGGGTGCTGACCTCAGAGCCTGAAAGGAGACACCGGGCTGGGGTCAGGCTGGGGCCCCGAGGCCCAGGGCTTGTAACAGGATCTGTTGCCACCTGCCTGAGACACCAGCCTGTTCATGTTTGGTAGCAACTCGGAGCTGTTTGCTGCCTGACAACTGGGCAGAGCCTGCCTTGGGGAGACGTGAGGTCTCACCTGCTCTGCCCCCAGCCTGGCGCTGTGCCAAGGGCCCGCCATCGCCCTCCTGGCACCCCCACCCCGGCTGACCAGAGAATAGGTCTCCAGGGAGATGGTGGGAACACGGTTCCATCCAAATGTCCCTGGTGACTCTTCCCCGACTCTGGCCAGGGGGCACCTGTGCCAAGAGAAACCAGACCTGTTGGTGACTCAGCCTCTGACCCTCACCTGGGAGATATCATAGCCGCACTGCCACCCACAGCGGTTAGCAAGCAACGTGCCTCTGAGAGGGGGCCTAGGTTCCAGCCTCTCAGGGAGGGCAGGGCTATGGGGGAAGTTCCCAGAAATTCCCAACTCCATCCATTCTGTCTTCCCTCCCTTCCTCGATCTCAGAGACGA
Source organism: Cryptoprocta ferox (assembly GCA_028646485.1). Lineage (NCBI taxonomy): Eukaryota > Metazoa > Chordata > Mammalia > Carnivora > Eupleridae > Cryptoprocta > Cryptoprocta ferox. The sequence goes on along the minus strand of CM053576.1, from coordinate 62,324,561 downwards.
GGAAGCATCTGACCTCATTTCAACTACCCAGGAGCCTGCTCCCCGAGGAAGCCTTCCCCGAGGTCAGCGCCTCCTGGGCACACCATCACCTTGAGACTGCGCTCCCTTACTGTGGGCTCTGGTGTGGGATCCCTGTCCTGCCCCTTCCTGGGCTGGGAGGGACAGGGTCCTTGGCTCCTCCCTGCTTTGCTATTCCTCACAGGATGGCAGCTCCAAAGTGGGAGGGTCCTGGGCTCGGAGCCCAGGTACACCAGAGGCAGTGTACATGCTTACCACCCTGCTTATGGCCACAAGGGCAGGCAGCCTGAGGGGCTCTCTGAGGGGACCCTCCCTGATGGAAGACGAGGTTCTCTGGGTGGGGGGGAGGGTACACTGGGTGCAGCCTGGGATGGGGAAGAAGGGAAACAAGGGCCCCCCCACTTCCTTTTTCAGAATTGCTACTGTATTTCACCCCATTAATTCAGCGCCTGACACTGTCCCCTAGAGGGGAGGGGCAGCAGGAAGGTCCTGGCTGTGTGTGTGTCTTTTTCTTCTTCTAGGGAGGCCTGTCCTGGGGAGCAGCCCCTAGCACTAGGCCAGCTGCAGGCCAGGCTGAGAGCTCCCTCCCTGTCCCTACCCTCAAGTATTTATAGAAGTTATTTTGGGAATTTTCTTTCTGAGCTCAAGGCACATTCCTGGGATTCTGTAACAGGCTTTCCAGCTGGGAAGCAGGGAATCAGCTAGAGGTGCGAGAGCCTCCTGGTCCCAGGAGCCCTCTTCCAGGGGACCTTGAGGCCGCAGGGAGGAACCTGGGGTGGGGTCACCTCTGAGGCTGCTCCCTCCACCCACCCTGAGGCTGACACACCCTGTGGGGGTGGCGCACATTCCAGCCCCAGCTCAGCCCACCCCCCCCCTCCTGGCAGGCCTCAGGTCCTCCCAGGTGTGTCAGCCTCAACTTGTCCAACCAGACTGGGAATGAGGTGTCTCTCCAGGCTGAGAACAGAGCCCACATATCACCACATCCTCCTGGACCTGGGGCAGCTGCCTCCAAGGCCCCGGGCTGGTCCTTCCTCCCTGTCGGGAGAAGGGGCACAAATCCTTCCAGACCCCACCCAGCACCTGGTTGACAAGCTCCACCGGGCTCACTTGGAGCCCAGCTAGGTGGGGGGTCTTGCAGGGTAGCAGACGTGGCCATGCTCCTGTGGCAGAACCCAGGCCTTCCTTCCTCCTCCTTCCTTCCTGCCTGCCCCTCCCCCTCACCAAGGTGGGATGTCCAGGAACACCAGTGGGCCTCTCAGCTGCGGTGGGGGTTGTTTGTCCCCACAAGGCCATGACCAGGCTCAAAGATGAACACTGGCTTGATGAGAAGGCACATTGCATCCTGGGGGGCTCCCTTGCCAGCCCTGTCCCTAGGCAGGGGGATGGGCCTTTCCTCCTCCCACATTCAGGTTCTGGGCCCGCTGGAGGCTCTGCCCCCCTGCCCTCCCCAAGCACAGCTAGGCCCTCAGGGCTAGGTCAGGAGCCTGGATTTCTCAAAGTGAACACCCTGTGATGGGCAGTGAGTAGGGGGCGCCATTTCAGAAGCTCCCCTCTCTGGGCAGGAGGGGTGGGTGCTGACATGCTGGGCAAGGGGAAGGTTGGACCCTGCTGCACCATCCAGACATGGTCAGTCTTCCAGACCATTGATTCTGGAGCGAAATTCAGGCAACAGTGCTTAACTATTGTTCTGACCTGAGTCTACGACAGGCTGACAGGCTGACAGAAGGCGTCCCTTCCACTTCCTCATCAGGGTTGGTGAGGACTTCAGGAGACCACAGTGAAGCCCAAGATTTTCCAAAAGTCCTGAGCCAGAGCCAGGGGAACCTGCCTTCACCTTCTCGAAGGTCTCTGAGCTGGGGCTGAGGGTGCACGGTGTGGGCTGGGGGCTGTGTCAGTTCAGGAATGACGTGGGTGGGCAAGGGCCTGAACCCCAGTGAGGCCCATGCTGGCCTTGCCCTCCCACCTCCCCACACAGTGAGCCTCTGGAACTCCCTTCTCCCTCCCCATCCACTCCTTTCCCACCAGGGAATGCAGACCTCAGGTAGTACTGGGAGGGAAAACGGAGAGAACTCACAATAAAACCACAGCAGCAGCAGGAGGTCAAATGGCCAACGAGATGTTCCTGCTGGACTTTCCTGCCAAACAGAGCCATGTTCCCCGTCTACTGGAGCTAGTAGGGCAGGCGCTGACTGTGAAGAGGGGCTGTGTGTGTGGGTAAAAGAACTCAGGGTCTCCGCACACCCAGCACAAGACTTCTGGGCCTTCCCATTCCTTCAGGCTGCCTGCATTCTCTAAGCCACGTGCCACAGCTCAGGAGGGAGAAGCCTAGAGCAGGTGGGTGTCCTGGACCCTGAGGAATCGGGCCCCAGAAACCAGAAACCCTGCTGATCTGGGTGTTTGCCGGCCTCATCCAGCATCAGGGAACCTCCAGAGGGCCAGGCACTGGGTTTCACTTTTCAGCTGCTCAGGACACCTTTCCTCCTGAAAGTCAGGAAGCAGAGGCTGGACCAGCCTGACTACAACAGAGCCCAGGGTGGAAAGTCAAGCAGGGCCTCCCCTGCTGCTCCTCCCAGCACCTCAGACCATTAGCATGCCCCTTTAGCTGAAGAGACCAGCTGGGAAACTGTTCTCACCCTCCACTCGGACTCCTGCCTACTGAGCAGACATTCCCTGCTCTCAGCTAAGGTCAGCCTGGCCTTGCACTGTGGATACCCTTGTCCCAGGCACAGGGCACTTGGGGCCCAGGCCCTACACATCTCTGCCTTGGCCAGGCTTGCCTGATGGGCTCAGTAAGCACCGAGAGGCTCTGCTACAAAGAATCTCTGGGGCTTGGCTATGGACCTCTACTTCCCTCTGCAAACCAAGAGCATCTGAACCTGGCCTGGGAGCCGTGCTTCAGAGTGAAAAAGGTAACCACTGGGCCCTTCACTTACACAGTTATTTAACCTAATTCTTAAAAAAAAAATTTTTTTTAAAGTTTATTATTTTGAGAGAGAATTCGAGGCAGGCTCCAGGCTCTGAGCTGTTAGCCCAGAGCCTGATATGGGGCTCAAACTCACCAACTGTGAGACTACGACCCGAGCCCAAGTCGGACGGACACTTAACCCACTGAGCCACCCAGGCATCCCTAACCTAGTTCTAACAAGTGACCTAGGTTCTTGGCATTGTGATTATCATTTTAAAGATGAGAGCACTGAGGTTCTGAGAGGTTGAACTTGATCATGGTAGAACAGTGAATATAGGCAACGTGGGACTCAAATCCAGGTCCGTTAGACTTGAAGGCTGTGCTCCGACCTCTAGACACAAGCTGGCTCTGATGCTGGGGCTTAAAGACCACCCCAGCCAGGGGAACCTGGGTGGCTTAGTCAGTTGAGTGTCCGACTTCAATTCAGGTCATGATCTCTCGGTTTGTGAGTCTGAGCCCTGCGTTGGACTCTGTGCTGACAGCTTGGAGCCTGGGGCCTGCTTCAGCTTCTGTGTCTCCCTCTCTCTCTGCCCCTCCCCTGCTCATGCTCGGTTTCTCTCTCTCTCTCTCTCTCTCAAAAATAAATAGAAACATTAAAAAAAAAAAATCCCAGCCAACCAGCTTCAGAGGAAAACTACAGGCAGTTCTGAGGCCCTGGGTCCTTGCCCAGCACCTCCTCCCTACCTTCTCAGTACCCTGTTGGCACCATGGGCCACCAGGCAGCCCAAGGGAATCTGGGCTTGTCCCGCAGCAGGAGGTCAAGCAGTCTGGTCACAGGTGGAGCTCAGCCTTGGGCCATTTGCTATCAAATCCTCCACCTGAATGATGACAAAAATGCCTGATGCTGACTTATCTTTTTCACAGCACTCAGGCCTATCTGAGCCCTAAAATCTTCCCTTCGAGGTCACAAGGGCCTGAATTATTATCCCCATTTGAGAGAAAAGAAAACTGACCCAGTGAGGGGAAGTAATCTCTAAGGCTTTCATAAATCAAGGGCTGGCAGGGCTGTCTGTCTGTCTTAGGTGTGTCACCTCTCCAGTCTAGTCCTGCCCTCCAGGACTGGGGATGGGGACAGTCAGGGGAGGAGGTGGCGGGAGCTCTGTGCAGCCAGAGTTCACCTGTCTGGCCTCAGACAGCAGAGCCTGCTGTGGAATTCCTGAAGCATCTGCAAAAGGCCTAACCCAGAACCTCAGGGCTGGGGGGGTGGGGGGAGCCCTGGACCTGGCTGACTCAGGCCCCACCTTAGGGAGCACAGGGATGGTGGTGGGGAGCTTCTGGGTGCTTAGGGCAGGGTGTGGCAAGCCCCAGCCTGGGGAAAGAGGGGCCAGAGTCTCTGGGGCCGGCCATGTGCTATGGCCGTGCCCCCTGATCCCTCAAGCCCACTTGAGGAACGAGACAGCAAGCCCCACGCTGAGAGCAAGAGGGAACGAATGCAGAGAAATCATTCACTGCCACACTCTCACTGGGGTAATGGACAACAGGAACACTGTCTTCCTGTCTTTCCAGGGGCATCTGGAAAGAGCAGAGGCTGGGTCACATGGCCAGGGCTGCTTCAGAAATTACATCCGCAGGAATTACATCACAGGAGGCAAAGTTGATTTAGGGCAGTTTCCCCCTAAACTTCCTCAGGGTGCCTGAGGAAGAAAGGGTTCTGGGGAGACGGGGCAATGAGAGCCTGGAACTCTAGCCCAAGAAGGAAGCATGACCATGGGCAAGGGCCAGTGAGGAGCAGGGAAGCCTGGCCAGCCAGGTACAAGGAAACTCCAGAGTCTGTCCCTGGGAGAGTGGGGCGGGGGTGGGGGGTCCGACCACAGACGCAGGTGCAGGGATGCAGCGTGCCTGCCCACTCCTGGCTAAGCCTCTCGAGCTGCCTCTTGCAGTGAGACAGGCTGCATCAAAGCATCCACACTCCTGGCTCAGCCAAGGGGCAGGCAGGGAGAATGAGGCAGCCTGTGGCCAAGGCTGGTGACCCTCCCAACCATTGAAGTCAGGGGACTTCACAGTCCTCCTGGGAGGGCTTTCTCTGACTTGACCATTCCATTAGTCCCTCCTGGGTTCTTTGCCTTCCCCAGGCATCCCTGTTCCCTTGGAGATGCAGAGGGACTCCTGAGAGGTGTCAGGGCAGACAGGCTCAGAGAGAGAGGGGTGCAGCCACCTCCGATTCCTCTCCACCAAGCCTGTGGAGCCCTCTCTGACAAAGCATCCCCTGGGGCCAACTCCTCTGCTTCCTTTCTCATGTTTCCTTTCTCATGTTTCCTCAGGGCAGGCAAGTTGAGTTCAGGCTTCCCCTCCATAACGAAATTCTTCTGCCCATAAATTAAGTGCTGAACACCCAGGCTGACTGAGTCGGGTTTCTGGCTACCTGAGGGGGAGGCTGGAGCTGGCAAAGACTGTCAGGACCTGCTCCTGAGATTTCACTGGGAATTTCCATCTGCAGAGAGCATGGCTTTTTGTTTCTGCATCTGGCTGTCTCCTGAAGCAACCTGGCCGTCCGTGAGCCTAGCAGAAGTGGCTGCCTGCAGGGCTGGGGTTTGATGCCACAGACTCCTCTGGAGCACTGCTGAAGCACAGTGGGGACTCTTCCCTGGCAAGGCATGGCTAGGCTGGTGTCCCTTTCCTGCCTGTTGGGTAGAAAAGCCTGAGCTGAGCCCAGGGTGGAGCCTGAACCATGGAAACACCTCCCATCACATCCAGGGCAGGGAAGGTGGCAGGATCCAGAGAGTAGACCACCTGCTTCTGGGCCAAAGTCCATTTTCTTAGAAATGCCTGACCCCTGCCTCCTAAAAGCAATTGCCTTCCACTCCCAGAAGCTTTCTCTGGCCTGTCCCCAAGCTCCTGTCCCAGGCACACAGCTCCAAGGCGAGGCCCTGCTGTTTGACGATCCTGCCCTAAGGACTGTAAGGCTGAAGCTGGCACCCACACATCTCCCTGAGGGACCCAGAGCTCTCCTGGCCCAGGCTGTGGGTGGCTGTGCTCTCGGGGGGAGGGGTGCCTCTCCTCTCCTTGTACCTATCAGAGGCTGATGTCCTCAGAGAACCACCGTGGTGTGGCAAGGCCTGGATGCACTCCTTGGGAACCTGCCTTGGCAATGACTCCATGGGGGTCCTGGTGGGTATCAGTTCCCCTTCACATTTCTTTCTCTGGATAGTTCTCCAAGAATGCACCCACCTCCAGGGTTCATGAAGGCTGAGACAACTGATGTGTCTCTGTCATTCTCTACTACCTTTACAGTGAATCTCTTACATAAATGCCAAGTTGACAGACTAACAGGTAGTGGCGACATCGCACCATGGTGAAGAACAGTTGAAGGTCACGTGTGTGCTCAGTGAGAAAAAGTGCTGTGATTGATTAGCAATGTCTATCACAGGTATGGGACTGGAGAGTAGAGGCTTGTATGTTGTTCTGCCTTCTTGGATATTGCACTGAAGACTTTAAGGAGCACTTTCTCATGAGCCACCTCATATGATTAGAAGTGGTCTAGGAATGATGTAGATTCACCCAAGTGAATTAGGGCCAGAGTCAAGATTAGATCCCAGATGTCCTGATTCTGAAGCCGGCACAGGGAAGACACTCACATCAGGGAATGCCGGTGATCAACATGCCAACGTGTTCCTTCCCAAGTCTTTGGGAAAAGTGTGCTTAGTGAATCTTCTCTAGGCTTGCAATTTGCTATTCTTCATGCATATGTGTGGGATGCTGGCAGGAACAGAGCATGTGGAAAGTGAATGGGCTGCCCACGCTAGAGCTGACTGCCCCTCCGGTTGCTTGTAACTTTAACAGTGGGCAGGCCTGGCCCTGACTTGCTCTAATTTCATCAAATCAGCAAGGCACCCCGGCAAGAGAAAAGGGACCATTTCAGAAACATCTGTAGGGAGCCACTCTGGACAGCTATCAAGTTACCATGGAAACCCACCCTTGGAAACGGCTTCAATTTCAGGAAACTCGCTACAAACAATAATAAGCATAAATGAAAAATGGTACACTATTACTTCAAAATTGTACTTGTTATTGGATTTAGTCGGGTTTTAGGGACTGAGCCGGCAGGCGCCTCTCCATGAGTGCAGTGGAAGGCAGACATCTCTGGCTGGCTGCAGGCCTGACGACAGAGCCCACATCCTCCCTCCCACCTCCCTAATCAAGTGTCTGGATGTGACCTCCGGGGAGGCATTTGTCAGAGGAGCTCATGTCTGAATTGCAGGAGGAAGGAGGATGTGCCTTGCAAGAAACAAACATTTGCTGAGCAGACTGCAAGGCAGCACAGAGCCATGTGGAGGGGAACATGGGCCAGGGTGTGATGTCACCGCGTGGGCTTTCTCCAGCGGACGCTGAACATTCACATGGGGCCAAGGTAGATATCCTTTAAGAAATCAGGCAACAGGAGTAATAGCTGAGCTGGGAGTTTCTCCTCTAATCTGTTTTCAGGGACTCTTGGGGTTGGAAAGGACCTTGTAAAGATGACTTGGCCCAGCTCCTCCCGCAAGTGGTGTTTCCATTCTGTTGGCAGCGTCTTCACCAGACAGTTCCTGAGTTTGTACTTGGACTATTCTAAGACTATATGGTTTTTCCTGACACTGAGCGGAAATCGAACTCCCTGTGGCTTCTCCTCGTGAACGAATCAGACCCCTTCTGGCAGTGATAACCCTCCAGCCATCTGGAGTCGGTTCTGATTCCTCTGTGTTCCCCGTGTGGCAGGTGTCAGTGACGCCCTCGTGGCCGCTCCCCTTAAAGAGCTATCAAAGGGGGACATCCGAGGTGGAACCTGGACCCTGACAGGGGAAGACCGTGTCGCTAATGGTGTGCTCATGAATTCTACTTCACAAATCACTGTGCATGTGCAGGCCTGTACACCTTCAGATCCTTACACTTATCCTGATACTGGCTCTCTGAAAGCAGCTAAGGAAGGAAGGAAAAACAGCTATCCCTACAGTCTACTATACCAACTGTCAGAGCAGGTATTCAGTACATGTTTCCTACACCAGAGACTCCCCATTGCACGGAGGAGTAAAACCGAGGTGCAGAGAAGCCCACAATCACTCAGAAAGAAATGGCAAGGCCAGGCCAAGAACACCAGCATCCTGCTCCCTGCCTCCAAACCTTCCCACAGAAAGTCACCGAGCCCTGGGCACCCACGTCCTGAGTGCCACGTCCCCGGACTGGGGACTGCTGGGCCCTCTTACCACCCCAGGGGCCATTTTCCATGTGTGCTTGAGTCAGGCCTGACGTGACAGCCCATCTCAGGACATCCCCTAAATGACACCAAAGAGGCACAGAGCTCCTCCGAAATAGGAGAGGCAGTCTGATGATTACAGAGGCACCGGGGACTCGCAGAAAACAGAGCATTCTGCCTAGTATGTCCAGGGCAAGGGTCTGATGAGGAAGCGTGAAAGCCCTTTGGGGCTACACTGCTTTACCGAAACTTACAGCAAAAAAGAAGTCACAAAGAATATCAACCAACCCTAGATTTTTCATCAACTCAGCGAGGCTCTCATTGAAGGGGAATGGCCCACCTCTGTAAGACACTGTGTCTCCCAGAAGAGCAGGGAGGAAGCCACCTCCCCCCAAGCACCAGGGAACAGGGGCGGCAGGGCACCTGCAGACAGTGGAGGGGGTGAGAGGGGAGAAGGGCCCTGAGGCCTTTCTCGGGGGGCCAGGGGCTGACTCACCAGGCTGTGCATGATTCGCACACCATCGGGGTTCACCGTGAGTGCCTCCTTGTACAGCTGCTTGGCCTCCTCCAAGCTTCCCTTCATCTCGGCTAGCCGGCCCCGCATGTAGAGTACCGAGTGCGAGGTGGGAAAGAGGCTCGCTGCCTCCTGGATGCAGAAACCCGCTTCCTTGAGGTGTCGCTGCTCCATGAACAGCTCAGCTGTGAAACCAGAAGGACAGTGGGAGGTGACAGTGGTAGGAAAAGCCAGAGGCAGAGGACCCCTCCCTGCATCTGACTGGAGGGTCTCAGGTGGTGGAAACCATCCCTGGAGTCGCAGCATGGGCGGGGCTGGCTCTGGGCAGTGGGGGCAATAGCGGAGAATGGTTTCCGAGCACTCACTCAGTGTCAGGCACCACGCTACGTGTTCCACACAGACCGTCTCCACTAACGCTCACGACAGCCTGTAGAACCAGCACTTTTATTACCCTGCTGCAGGGAGGAGGAAACTGGGGCACAGAGAGGGTAGGGAAGTGGCCTGAGGCCACAGGGAGAGTCAGCTGTGGACCTAGGGTTTGCATCAGGCTGTCGGACTTCCAAGCTTGGCAGTGGGGGCACAGGTGGTGTCTGTAAAGGTCAGGTGGCTTTCTGGAGTGTCCCTCACTTCACCTGGTGACCTTGAGTCTAGGGGTGGGGGATGAGGCAGGTGTGCACTATCAAACTGTCCGCATTCCTTGAGACTGACTGTGGGCCAAGGCCTTGCTTCTGCAAAGTGTCTTCTCTCATCTGCCCCTCCCAGCAGGTGCCCTCATGAGCCCTGTGCTAACAAACTAGACTGAGGGAGGGGGGCTGTCACTCCAGTCCCTCGGTAGAGAGGGGCGAGGCAGAGCTGGGCTCCCAGCAGCTCCGGCCTCTCTCCAAAGCCCAGGGCTTTCTGCCACACTGAGAGAATAGGTAATGCACATGCCTTTCACCAACGAGCAGGAAAGATCTCTCCTACAACCAGTTTGCCTTTTTCCCTGGAGACCCGTGGAAAACGGGGTCAGCTCTTCGGTCCCAGGCCAGCCCACATAAAGGCACATTTCAGATCCACACCGCACAGGTACACACCCACAGCAGGCACTTTTAGAGAAACAGGCCGGTTGGGCTTGCAGCACGGCCTCGTGGCCCACTCAGCCTTCCTCTCTGGCAGCCCTAGACTCAGCTGCCCCTCCCGGGCCTGGTGCCCACACACAGATGGGAGCACAGAAGGGCACGCAGAGCCTGGCTTGTGGCTCTGCCAAGAGCTGTTCCTAGCACAGGCCAAGGGCTGGGGTTACACTAATTCAGGTTAGGTCTGGGGTGGGTAGATAACAGACATCCCAAAAGGAGCTCCCAGAAAGAGGTGGAAAACCTGGGCCCAGGCATCGTCTTCCTGTTTCGACAAGCAGCAGGAAGGAAGCCTAAGGCCTCAACTGCAGCACACAGCACTTGGGGGTACTCGGCATGAATGTTGCCTAAGGTTCATTGTGTAATCAAGGTAGTTTGCCACATCCTACAAAACTACAGAGGCCTTTTTGAGCAAGTGTACTCTTTCTCTAGTGGAGATGAGAATTTGGAAGAATTAAGTAAACAGGAGCCAGGCCCCCATGAAAAGGCTAGAGAGAAATGCAGGCTCTTGTCCCCATAGACAGCCTGAACTGCAGAGTCCCAAGGCAGAAAGCACAGGAAGGTGAGGCCAGGAAGGGCGGGCTTAGAGCCCAGTGCCTTGCAGGGAGGGCTGGCCCCAGGTCAGGGGTTTGTCTAACTCGGCCTAAGCTCTCCTCTGCTCTGCTGTCATGTTCCCTTCTGGAGCTGCTGCCTGGGGCTCTGAGCAGGGTGCCTTCATAACTGAGTGTCTAGTGTGCAACTGTGATGTATGGACCATGTGCCTGGCCCTTCCCCATGAGAAGGATACAGAGTAGAGGTGGGGGAAGGTGGGGCAGCTGAGCCACCAAACTGCTGGAGGGAGCCAGGACAATGGAGTGCCAAGTGCCAATTCTGAAAGCTCCAAGTGCCAATTCTGAAAGCTCCGGGCACTCCGAAGGGGTCAGGTCAGCTGTGCTGGTGTGATCAGGGAGGTCCTCCTGGGGGAGGCAATGTTGGAGCTGGGGCCTGAAAGTGCGGGGGCACTTAGGTAGACAGAAGGGAGGCTGTGCAGACCTGGAGGGCTGGGCTCCACCGTGACCTGCCCCAACTCCCCAGGGTCACTGGAGGAGAGGGGAGAAGCAGAAGGAAGTGTGTGGTGTGAGTGCTGGGGGCGGGGAGCCCTGTCCTGCACCAGCCCCTATAGCTGGTTCCTCTACCACCAGGAGCTCAGCTCAGAGGCTAGGCTCTCCACTCCCCCAGACCCTGCCCACCTGCTGGCCTGGTCCTGGCGTGGCTCATTAAGCTGTTTACAACTTGCCTTCCTGTCTCCTGAGTCCCTGTCTCTGGAGGCTGCTCCTGGGGTCTCCCTTGGGACTCCTCACAGTGCCTTCATATCAACAGATTTCAATTACAGGGATCCCTACCTCCTCCTTTCCTTGGGGCCCTAGGCCTTGTCAGGCTGCCATACAGCAGAGAACATGCCCTGAAAAATAGGTAGGGCTGCTTTGGTCCGATGGACTTCATTACCAGTTAGGCAGGAAACCAGATGACACAGAACAGAGCCAGAGAAGTGAGGTCTCCTGAGGGCTCCTGGCCGCCTTGCAGACAGTCCCTGGCATGCTCAGACTCCAGGGTGGGGCCTCTGACCTGCACACAGGCCCACAGGTCTGGGGGCTGCAGTGTACCCCTTCTTCCTAGCCTCAGCGTCCCTGGGCAATTGTTTTACCAAACATGGTGCTGCCCAGCCAGCCAGCCAGCCTACGCTCTGACTACAGCGGGAGCCGTGTGTGGCACCACGCCCGCCCACTGCCCTGATTTCTCCAGCTCCTGGCCTTGACTGCTAGGGCCCCAAGGTGCCCACTCATCCCGGCCTCCCCCTGCCAGGGCTGGAGGAACACTCCCTGTTACTGGACTTTCCTTGCATTCTCATGGTCCATCCAGTTCACCACCCCAGCAAACAGACCTAGCTGTCTGCAGTGTGGAGGGCTCCTCTCCCATCCCCTCAGCAACTTTTCTCTCCCTTCCATTTTCCGTACTTCTCTCATCTCCTCTCTGCCTACTCTTGACCTCTCCTCCTGTCTCTCTGTCTCAGCTTTTCTCCCTTTTCCGTCCATCTGTCCCCACCAGCAACCCCCCCTGCTTCTCCCAGCAGGCCCCAAATGGAAAACATCTGTTCCCTGGAGCTTTGCAACAGTCCCTTTTATTGTTGTTTTCTGAGGCATCCTGATCTAACCCTGCACCCCGAGCTGGTTCCAGTCTTTCGCCAAAGCAAAGCCCCGCCCCACCCCCAGGTTGGGGGATGAACTCACTCTTCACGGACTATTTGCACACCCTCTTTGCTGGAAGAGCCTTGCCCTTGGGCTAGTTCTAAGCTGAGGAGCAGGGGGAGGGAGGGCCCACAGTCGTTGAAGGCCTTTCAGGAGCCTCCCCACCTGAGAGGTGCCTCTAAGGAGGGGGTGCACTCAGGCTAAAGGCAGAGGCCCCTCAGGGAGAAGAAGCTCAGGAGAGAAGTTAAGGTGAGGCCCTTAGGTATCCTTGAACCCCAGAAGGGATCACCAAAACTGCCCCCTAAGTGAAACAGGTGTCCTCCCCATGGGGCAGACCGTCGTCGTGCATATGGACACCCAGAATAAAGGAGACAGAAGGGAATCGGGCAAGAAAGGAATGAGAGAGACAACCACGGAACCGAAAGAGTAATACCGAGAATGTGAAGGTCTGAAGGTGTTTTGCAGGTTGGTCTGAGACCCTCCATCCCAGGGACCCAGAGAGGGGCCTAATTTGCCTCAGGCCACAAGGGAATCAAGGCTGCAGGGCCTGGGCTCCTGACTACCTGTCCCTGAGTGCTCTCCTCACTAATCTGCAGCTGGGAGGAGGGGGTGCGGGCAGAGGAGAGAAGAAGAAAAAGCCAGAGCAAGGGAAGAGGGGACGTGGTAAGGAGGCACAGAAGGCAGGAGGGAGAAGGGTGGGGAGCTGGGACAGAGGGGAGTGTGAGGGAAGACAAAGAAAAGGATGAGGAGGAATGGAGGAAAGAAAGACACAAGAGGAGGGAGGCGGCACTGGTAAGGCTGAGTTTCTCCCTTGACTGCGAGGTTATAATATGACCTTCACACACTACCCTGGCCACCCCACCCCAGGTCCCCAGTCTGCCCAGCTGACAGCGCCCAGGGCCTCCTGAGTACTGTCCCCATAGGTGGCTGGGCCTCTCATTCTGAGATGCCTCTGGGCACAGATTCAGCCTGGAGCCGTGGGGTTACTGGCTCCTGCTGGACAGATCTGTTTAGCAGTTGGAGCTCTGTGCCCAGAGCCCACACATTGTGAATCCGCCATTTGGGAACTGAGACTAGGGCCAACTTCCCCTGACCCAGGGAAAGCCCATGGCCTTCCGTGAGTCCCCTGGACCTCCAAGGTAGGGGGTCTCTTCCCTACATCTGTCTCCCTCTCTCTAGCACACTGTTAGCTCCCAGAGACATGAGCTGCAGGGAGAGACGGAGGTGGGCCATCTTGCTTTTCCGGAAGGCACCTCTCGACACACAGGATCCTGGAACATCTGTTAGGCCTGGTGCCTCTCCCATCGTCACACGGACCCTCTGCCAAAGAGGCAACATACCTGAAACACATCTCTCAAGTGGAAGCCCCCCGTGATGCTTCTCACATCTGACTGGAATGGACGGAGGCTTGAAGAGGGCAGGGAGGAGGACAAGAGTTGGGAGAGGAAGGATGTATTTCCCAGCCCGAGGGGGTGGTTAAAGATGGAGCCTATTGCCGAAACAGACAGGGATGTCATTTATCCTGAACCAAACCAGGGGGAATGAGCTCATTCCAAAATGATAAAGGGGGATGTTCTTCCCTTCCTGCACATTTGCTGTAGCTGGTGGAATTATTAGGTGGTGTGGGTAGGGGTGGAGGTGCTGGGGACGATACTCTCAGCCTGGGTCAGGTCAGGGGTGAGGTTAGGGAGAAGTTTTTCCCTTGGTTATTCGGTCCTGGCAGCCCTTCATTAAGTAAGTGCTCAGCACATGTTGCTTGTGGTGCAGACGACTCCAGAATCCTCCCATGCTCAGAATTAAGAACCTGGCACATTTTCTTCTTTCCCTTTCTGGCTGTGGCAGCTGTTCCTCAGTCTATCCCCACTTTCTCCGTTTTTAACAGGGCATCAGGACAACCAGGACAGTGACATTTCCCACAGTCCTTTGCAGCTAGGTGTCGTCATGTGACTAAGTTCTGGCCGATGGATCATGAGGGGAAGTGATGAATGCAAATTCCAAAATATGTCCTTACAGGGAGGGGGTGTCCCCTTCTCCCACTCTTCCTGGTTATGCCTGGGAAGGTGAATGTGGTGAAGAGCCATCGTGGATCACAGGAGTGAGAGTGACCTCCCCCAGTCAACAGAGCCAACGAAATGGAAAGTAGAGAAGAGCCAAAAAAAGGGACCCTCCTATGCTAGCTGTGGCAGTGTTTGCATTATTAAAATGCTTCCCTGTTTAGCCTGTGAATCCTGGCCGAACTGTCCCCGTCCGCCACCTTCAGAACCTATGGTGGGGGAGGAGGGGAGTACTGCATGCTAATAGGACCATATGTGAAATCCAGGCAGTGGGAAGCCTCAGATTCCCAGGTAACCACATGCTGCTTCTGTCTTGCAATGTCTGCTAGTCTCCAGAACCATCCACTCGCAGTCTCTTCTGCATCTCCCCTGGGGGGTTGCAGGTGCCACCCCTTGGGTAGAGGTGGGCACTCAGGGTAACCAGGAAAGAGGAGAGGAGCTTCACTCAGGCAGTTCTCGATCAGAAGACCATGCTGGCCTGGTGCATTTCTAGGATTCCACTTATTAATTTTTAATTTTTGAGAGGGGGGGGCCAGGAGCAGGGGGAGGGGCAGAGAGAGAGGGAGAGAGAGGATCCAAAGCAGGCTTTTGCTGACAGCAGAGAGCCCGATATGGGGCTCGAACTCAGAAACCATGAGATCATGATTTGAGCTGAAGTCGGACGCTTAACTAACTGAGCCACCAGGCACCTCTAAGGATTCCACTTCTTCTGCCACCTTCCTTTTTCTGCTGCTGCTATTCTATGTCATTCAGCTACCTCGATGGCCTTGATTCCCTCCCCTTTCCCTCGAACCCACTTCTCACCCTGGCTTAGATGAAATTCTCAAACACCGCAGCAAGTGCCTCCCTGGAATCCTTAGCGGAGCCTCAAGGATGCTCACCACTGGGGGCCATCCTGCTCTGTCTCCAGCACGACTGCAGCGGACAGGACAGAGACCAGGCACCATTTACTGGAGTCCCACACTCCACTAACTGCTTCACACACATGAGCTCATGCTCAGGACAGAAGGGGGCTTACATCAGAACCCAGCTCTGTGGCACACCTGGGTGGTTCAGCTGGTTGAGTATCTGCTTTTGATTTCAGTTCAGGTCATGATCTCAGGGTCATGGGATCAAAGCCCTGCGTCAGGCTCAACGCTCCAGAGGCTGTCTGAGCTGCTCGCTCTCTCTCCTTCTGCCCCTCTGGCTCTAAAATAATAATAAAAAAAGAACCCGGCTCTGTGTGACCCTGAAGCTGCCTGCCTCCCCAATGCTAACTGACCCTCAAACTCCACGGGGGCAACAGTGCCAGTTACCTATCAAGAGGCTACCTGAGGGGCGCCTGGGGGGCTCAATCGGTTAAGCGTCTGACTTCGGCTCAGGTCACAATCTCGCGGTTTACGGGTTTGAGCCCCACACCAGGCTCTGTCCTGACAGCTCGGAGCCTGGAGCCTGCTTCGAATTCTGTCTCCCTCTCTCTCTGCCCCTTCCCCATTTGTGCTTAGTCTCTCTCTCTCTCTCTCTCTCTCTCTCTCAAAAATAAACATTAAAAAAAAAAAGAGAGAGAGGCCCCCTGAATGGCCACCTCAGTGTTACCAGCCCTCTACTTTCAATGAACTACACTGCCAGACCTCACCTCTTCTCTAACTACCCTGGGAGTCCTCTGGGGTTTGAGTACTAACTGGTTTTACTCAGGAGACAATGAGCAAGAAGGAGGGATGGGCCTGTTTTTGAGACTTAGAAGACTATCCATCTGTGTGGTCTTTCTTCCATCTTCTTACATTTGTATTTGCTGCCAGAGAGCCTCTCCCAGGTAGGCAGGCAGGCCCTGTCCCCATTTGGTGCAGAAGGAAGCCCACAACCACACAGATTAAGTGACTTCTTGGGCCAAGCAAAGAAGAGCTGGAACTAGGGCTCCAGGTTTCTGATCCCCAGGCCCTTCCATGAGTACTACAGTCTACACAGGCCTTGTCAAGGGCCCTCACACCTGCACACTTCCTCCTCCCGGGCAGGACATGGCTGAGAGGCCTGCAGGCAGGTGGGCGTCACTGGGGCCGGAGACACTCACCAGCCTGGAGCCAGATCTGTTCCAGTGTAGTCCATAGCTGCATGGGGCCCTGCTTCAGGACTGAGCTGGGCACAGTCAGCTCCGACATGGCCTCCTCCAGCCGGGAAGCCGCGATGGATGATGCCCGCCGAGAGCCTGCAGAACAAGAGGAGAGAGAGAGGGCTGAGCAGCACCGCTGGAGCAGCGACTGGAGTGGCCCCATGGCCCGGCGGCTGACAAACAGCTCACCAACGTGCTAGGAAGGGCCTTCCCTGTATCCTCACCCATGGCTGGGATGAGGAGCGTCAGGCAGCGAGCCCGCTTCCTAGAATCTATCACTAAAGAAGGCAGGCACAAACGTTGGCAAAGGTGCCCGTGCTACTGAAAACAGAAATGACCTGAATGTCTAATGATAGGGAGTGGGTCAAAGTAAGTGAGTGTATATTCACACAAGACCCTGCGCTCATTAAAATAATGACACATAAATACGGATACTGATGCAGAAGGATGTTCACATTATATACTTAGGTGAAAAACAGTAAGTTGAAAAAGGGTATGATTATTTACCCATTTATTTATTTGGAAAGAGAGAGAGAGAGAGAGAGCAAGCATGAGCAGGGAAAAGGCAGAGAGAGAGAGGGAGAGAGAATGCCAAGCAGGCTCTGTGCTGGCAGCCTCCAATGTGAGGCTGGAACCTACGAACTGTGAGATCATGGCCTGAGCTGAGACCAAGAGTTGGATGCTTAATGGACTGAGCCACCCAGGTGTCCCTGATCACATTTTTGTAAGAAAGAAATAAGGACCTAGAGAAAAGGTCTGAAAGGCCACTATTAAGGTCTGGGTGGTGAAAATGTGGATGATTTTTCTTTTCTCCCTTTTGCTCTCTTTGCTTTCTGTCTTCACCAGTGGACGTTATCGTATCTGATATAGAAAAGTCCCATTTGAGGTTGTGCTGTGAAGGATCCTTGGGTAGCAGCTCAGGTCAGACCCTGTGCCCTCTGGAGAACCTCCCCTGTGGCAGTTCTGGGTGACACAGGTCCCTGCAGGTGAAATGCGAGCACTTCTCTCTCTCTCTCTCTCTATCTCTCTCTCTCTCCTCAAAGGCAATAAAGGCTCCAATAAACTCAGGAGACCTCGGGGTCAAACCACAGATGGTTTCAGTTTGTAAGACCGTGCACGTGGAGTCTTAATAATTGGCTCATGGTTCTTCCCTCCCTAACTGCAAGGGCGCTATGCCCTCCTTCACCGTTCCCTCTTTGGAGCCGGCAGCTCCACATTCAGCCCAGCACCCCTCAGATGTGCTCCAAGTCAAGTCAGGTGCAGGCCTTGGGGTCAGAAATCAACTCCATCAGTGACAACAAAGGTACATCTCGGTTCATGTCCACAGGAGTGGAAAAAATGAGCAAAGCCACTAAACGCAACTCCCTCACACTCCATTCCGGTGACTAATTCTTCTTGTGCCTTTGCTCTTCTGCTTTAATCAGGGCCTCCTTTCAAACAGTGCTCTTTGGGCTTAGAGTTGTAAATGTGAGCTCATCTCATTCCTTTCCACTTGACTCCACTCGATCTACTAAGGACATTTTCATGGCAGACGTTGGCCTTGAGCTTACCCTAAGGGGAGATTGTTTCTGTGCTCCACAGCCATCTCTCCACCCTGGCTCTCTCCACCCTGGCTCTCCTCTCTGCACCCCTGCCCAGGAGACAGGGTCCCTCCCTTGCCTGCTCCAGCTGCCCACTTCCCGCCCCAGAGCCAGGATGGGCCCAGAAAGATGCCCAAGGGAAGCTCCTTAGTTTCTCAGCCCTTAGTTTCTGGGGCCATGGCTGGCAAGGAGCAGGGTGGGTTTAGCCAGGCTGGGAAGATGCCACTCTCCTCAGTTTGTGCTCAGGCTGGGAGAGAGAGAGGTGGGCCCACTTGGGCAGCTGGCCACGGGCATGTGCTTACCGGAGTCTGCGTCATGGGCATCGGGCAGCGTCAGATGCATGCCACTCTGCTTCTTCAGTGTGACACCCTCGCCGAGGCTCCCATCCTTTTCCAGGCCTCTGAAAGGCAAGGGAAGGCCAGGCCCCGGTGAGGCAGAGGGCTTTCAGGGAGAACGAGGGAGGCTTACACTAGGCAGGCTCTGAGGCTGAGGGTTTAGGCCTGGGAACAGAGCCAAAGCTAGGACCACTAGGAAGGGTGGAGACTACCAGAGCTGGCAAGACAGATCAGGCCTCGGGCTTGGGGTTCTAGAATGTGGCTCACCTCAGAGGCTACATGGACATGCTGTTAGTCCTCAGCATGTGTACACCCTCGCATACCCACACCCACACCGCTGCCGCGTGCCCGTGGGGCCATTAGTCTCCCCGCTATTCCTTAATGCCACCACATTTCGTCCCCGCAGCTAACATTTGCTCATGCTGCTGCCACCAAGAATGTTCTCGCTGTTCTGGTCCACATAAAACCCCACATCCTTTAGAACCTAGCCCAGAGCTCCTCATCCAACCAGAAAGCCTCCTGTGCCCCTCACGGCTGCCTTCTCCCCTGCCCTCTGTCAGCATGGATCAGGCAGCACACAGGTTAGAAACTCTCCCTCCTCTGAAGTGGGTGATGCTAGAAGCTCCCCCAGGACAAGAGGTCTGTGCTACCTTTGGCCACCCTCACAATGTCCAGCAGAGTGCCAGGCACAGAGCAGGCATCAAGGCCCAGCTTCCAAGGAAAACTTGGTCTTCACGGACTACCAGAAATACCCCCAGCCCATCCCCCAGGGAAGGAAGGCCCAGCCACCACTCTGCATCAGGCACCCTACCTCGGGCTGCCAGGGTGGCTCCAGAACCAGAGGGAGGGCCCTGGGGGGCAGATAAACAAGCACGGTACTCTTCCCTGCCCCCAATTCCCCAGGTCCCTGTGGTTCCCACACTGCTAGGGAGGTTCCTCTTTTCTCAGAGTGGGGAAGCGGGGGGGAGGGGGGAAGCCACCAGCTCAGAAAGGCAGCACAGCCTGTTGTGCCCATCCTGGGGCACAACCCCAACCCCCGCCCACTTCTGAGGTTGCCCTTGAACCTGCTGACCGGGGAAGCCTGGAGGAGGGCCTGGGTAAAAAGGACAGGACAGATGACAAGCCCAGCCTGGGGCCAGAGGCTTCTTCCCTTCAGAAGATGGTCCCATCAAGAATGCCAGGGCCCCGGGTATCCTTGCCATTTTCACTCTGGCTCACACTGGCCTCAACTTGGGTCATGGTGCAGACATTAGAGGAAACCATTCACAAAACACAGTGGGTCCAGGTTGGTGCCTTTCCTCCCCACCTTCTTCTGCTCCCGGAGGCACCAGAGTGCTGTGCCAAAGAGTCAGAGACACCAGCCACCCCTCCTTAGCCGTGGGACCCTCAGCAAAGCTACTTAAGCATTCTAAGTTCTGACTTTTGTCATCTTATTGTGTGCAGTTACAAGCAGAAGATGTCGATCTCATGAGGTTACCATGAGGAGTACAGGAGACAACATGGGCAAATGCCCAGCACAGGCAGCTTCTAGTCTCACCACCCCTCCCAGCCCACGAAGGGCTCCAGAAACAGCCCGTCTCAGGGAACTTTGGTCACCTGGTTCTAGGCCAACATATAGCATTGCTTCTACCCTGAAGACCCCTGCAGCCCCCCGGGAGGCGAGGTGGGGAGGCGAGTCCATGATGAGGGCTTAGGAAGATCTCGATCATGAAGGTTGAGCTGAAGCGTCCAAGGCTGGGTGACTGCAGGCTCCATGAAGGAAGGCATCTGAGCAGGGCCTGGGGACAGTATGGGCTGGCCCAGATGGAGCAGAGGAAGAAGGGCGCCTTGGTGGGGCAGGTAGGCCAGACTTTCAGGCTGCGGATTCTGGCCTCTGGCCTCGGCTGCCCTAAACCAGACTTCACAAGTCCTAGTTTCTGCTCTGTGGCTCCAGGTTCAGAAAGAATGTTCCCTATGTGACTCCAGGTAGCTGGCCTGGCTGAGCCCTGCCCGCCTGAGTGGGGAGCTATGGGAGGTTTCCCAAAAGAAGTGCCTGGGGAACCTAAGAGGAACTCCACCAGGCCCTCCTATCACAGATGAGTATGTCAGTGGTGACTTAAAATGACCTAGAGGGAACCCACAACCCCAGCCCCGGAGAGAACATGGGGCACCCCCCCGCAGTTCTGCTGCCTGGAGGAGAGGCACAGGATGGGCCCATATGCCAAGAGATAGGGCTGCAGCTCAGAGAGGCCCCACAAAGACCGCCTGGATGAGTGGGCAACCAGCCATCCGACTGAGAGGAGGTCCCTGCCACCTCCAATGACAGCTCCTGTCTGTAAGGGGAGCCGGACGGTTCACCTGCAGGCTCCATGAAGGACTGGCCACAGCCAGTGAGTGGCTGAGCAAGGGGTACCTCAGTGCAGGCCCCCCTCACACCGGAGTCTGGTCCTCACCCCCATATCACCCAGCTGCCAGACAGCTCCCCATTCCCCTTTCTGAAGAGTCTCTCACCTCAGAGCCTCCTTCTGGCAGCTTCCACGCTGCCCTGGAATCTCTCAGGCCTTTCAAAGGCCTTCAGAGAGAGGCAGACCCTATTTGCCCAAGAGTTTTAACCTCCTTCGATTACCCTGGAGCCTCCTCTGTAAGTTTCACCACTAGAGAGACATGCCTCTGGGGATTGTGAACGCCTTCAGGGATCCCAGAGTCCCTGTGAAAATGCAAACACATCTACCAGAGTGGGGGTCCCCTAAGGCCTCCGGGAGATGACACAGCTGACAATTTCAGGGAAGGGGAGGGAGGACCAGAGGACCAGGAAGACACTGTGCACCTGCCTGGCACAAGGCCCTTTTCTGCTTTGGGCTACACAGTGTCCCAGGGGATCTGAGCAAAAACTTTCAGCAGATTCAATCTGCACAAGGGTGCCTACTCTGGCCCAGGAGAAAGCCGGAGCCCAGGCTGGGTGGAGATGCTGGGAGAGCAGGGAAGAGGGGTGGGCCCATCAGGAACTCTGCTGCTTCTTCCTCTTCTAGCTTCTAAATGGAGCCAGGAAGAAGCCACAGACTCAGGGCTGGAACTCAGGGGACCCAGGTTTAAGTCCCAGCATTACCATTTACCAGGTGAGTGACTCTGGCAAGTTCTCTAAGGTCCCTGAATCTTAGTTTCCCTTCTGGGGTGAGAATAAAATCTGATAGTGTGTAATACAAGGGGCAATCCCAGAACCTGGCCCAGACGCTCAGTAAGGACTATAGTCTTACTTACCCCTCTAAAAGTCAGTATCCTAAACAGGTTCTTTGTGTCCTCACAGAGGACTGTCAAAAGGTTAAAATTAGCTTACGGACATAAAAGGCCCCAGGAGCAGTAAGTAGCACACTCTCATTCAAATGTTGTCACCCCCACTCCCACCCTGCATCATGGCCACTCAGCTGTGGGCTGTTGCCCTGGCAACCACCACCTGTCAGTGCTGCCCTCCACCCCCTGGGCGACCCCAGGGATGATGACGATGACGGCCACTCACCCCAGCTGGGAGAAGCTGTACAGGGTCTGCCACAGCCGCAGCATTTGTCTGCAGGTCACCAGGGCTTCCTCTGGGCCTTTCAGCACCTGCTCCAGCTTCACCTTGGTGAACATCAGGCTGCAGGGAGGGACACGAGCAGTTAGCACGCCCCCCAGAGGGCTCCCTTTCCCCGAGCTCTCCTCCCAGGCTGGGAGCCCAGGGGATTCTGCCCCACCGTTCTGCCGTTCCCCTCATCCACTGGGCCCCTGATCAGATACTCTCTTGGCCTGACTCTCTGAAGCACTGTCAGGTGTGCCTACTAGTGTTGCTTTGTTTGTTCCTCTTACCCACACCCACCGTATGCACCATCCTCAGTGACCGTGTGGCCATTTTTATATCCACACACCCCACAGGCCCCCGAGGAACCTTGTATATGAGAGACAGACCCAGAAAGCAGCGGGCCATCCAGTAATGGAGCTAAGCAAGGAACTGAGAAAGAAAGGGCACCTAAAGGGCAGAGCTGTGCTTTAGACCTTGCCAGCACACAATAAATGCTCAATTCACATCTCCTAAACTGAACTGCTCACTCTGTTTCCTGACCCTGGATACATGAGGAGTGTCATCGGTCATGTGTTACTTTACCAGAGAATTCTTCACTGGATTTCCTAAAATAGCCAGCTCCCCTTATATGTGCAATAGTATTCAAGTGACACCAAGTCCTACTCAGTCACCATTTAGGAACACAGTTGCTCTGCAAAGGGAGAGAGCAACTTCAGATTATCTTTCAACCTGAAAACTGGGCATCCTCTGAGGTCAGGATGCTGCTGGATGTGGGGATGTGGCCCTGAAGGGGGCTGTGAGGAGAGGAGAAGGGCTGGTCCCACCAGGAGGTGGGACCATAGGAGGGGCCGGTGGCTCCCTCCCTCCCCCGGACATAGTGGAGACCATTAGAACACTGCTCACCATAACCAAGGTGGGGGGTCTTGGGGGGGGGGAGAGCTGCTGTGCCAGGTGTTGACCCTTCAGTTGTCAGGGACTATTGGGGTCCCAGGGGAGGGTCAAGGCAGCTTGGGAGACTTAGGACAATCACGGCAGTGGCAATTCACTAATGGCTATGGAGCTACTGCATTCTTTATAGTGGGGGTACTGTCAGCCACACTGATGAACACCATCTGCCTGGGCACCATGTGAACTTGGCCGAGCCACTGAGGCCCAAACAAGTCTGTGGCTCTGGCTCTCACTGGGAGGTGAGCGTGAGGCCCTTTTAATCCTGGCATCGCTGTTGGGACAAACCCACATGACTGTCAGGCCCTGCACTTGATCGCCACCTGGTTAGTTCTGCTGGACCCTCTGAGGTTGGCACACAGGCCCTCACAGAAGCAGAGTCCTGCATCTGGACAGGGTGCATCCTGTGATCTGAGGCTGGAGGCACTGTACAGGGAGGCCAGCCTCTACCTGGGAGCTTTCCCCCCTGACCTTCTCGCTCACTCGGAGCCCTGGCCTGAGACCCTGTGCCGAGACCTGGGCCTCCAGCCTCATGAAGGACGCTGATGGCCTCACTCTGCTCCTTGCTTCTCACACTGCGTTTTTCTTAGATTGTGGCTTGCTGCTGTAGAATGAAGATCGGGGTGGAATTTGCCCCAGTTCTCTTTTCAGAGGAGGAGGTTTGGGTTCTGGCCAATTATTAGTTTTCCTCCTCGCCTTCCCTCAAAAATGCCATGTACATGTTCTGCCTCTGCTCACAGGACCCCGACACCCCCACCCTCCCCTGGCCTCGCCCCTCCATGTTCAACCCCTTCAAGCCTGACCTTACATTCCCCCTTCTCCAGGGAGACTTCTCAGACCCTTAGGATGCCTTGTGCCCTTCTTAGAACATCTACTAGTGGATTGCCTGGCTGGCTTACAAGGTCCCGAGGCCAGAAACTGGGGTCGTCACAGTATGGACTGCACGGGCCTAGGCAGGAGCATGGTCTCTGCATCCCGGTGGGCAGCTGCTGGGAAAAACTGGACCTGCCATCCCTACTCTTCCTTCCCGGATTCTCAAAGGGTCCAACTGCTCCTGAAGCAGTTCTAGGAGGCTCTGCTTCAGGAATATGGAGTGGAAGACATGATTTCTGCCTTCAAGGTAACAATTAGTGCTAAAAATGACCAATTGCCCAGCTAATCAGGTCCTGATTATCAAGTGATAATCAAGTGGATCAGACTCAGTGCAATGAAGAAAGAGATAAGGGATCTTGCTGGGGCTGGTGTGTGATGAAAAGAAGGGGTGCCT
The DNA here is from genome assembly GCA_028646485.1 of Cryptoprocta ferox. NCBI lineage: Eukaryota > Metazoa > Chordata > Mammalia > Carnivora > Eupleridae > Cryptoprocta > Cryptoprocta ferox. Next base: position 62,300,761 of record CM053576.1, on the reverse strand, counting down.
GGGTGGTTCAGTTGGTTTCGGCTCAGGTCTTGATCTCACGGTTCATGGGATCGAGCCCTGAGGGCTCTACGCTGTTGGGCACTGTGCTGAGAGCATGGATCCTGCTTCAGATTCTCTCTCTCTGCCCCTCCCCCACCTGCACACATGTGTTCTCTCACTCTCTAAAATAAATAAAACCTAAAAAGATTTTTTAAAAAGGATGGTGGGGTGGCACATGGCTGGGAGTTGGGGGAGAGGTAAAGCATTGGGAAGGGGGGACCAGTGGCTGGAGCAGGTGTTGATGAGGAATGGAAACCCCTTCCTACAGGTGTGGGGAACATCCAGGCTCAAGTCCATTCTAAGGGTACCCCCTCCCCTCCCCGGGCAGCCAGAGCAGCAGAGTCCCCTGGGCAGGGTCACTTAGGGCTGGGCTAGGCTGGTTCCTGGGACAGCTCCCTGGGCAGACGAGCCCTGAAGCATTCCCCTGGTACCCCATCTCCCCAGACATGCCTCCTCTTCAGCTCTTCTCTGCTAGGCCCAGCCCCCCTCCTGCTCCCTGCCTCCCTGAGAGCCAGGATGGGTGGCAGACCTGACCACACCATGTGCCTAGAACAGAAGTGGCTAAAAGCTGAGCTGGCATAGTGTCTTCTCCCAACACAGGCTGTTATCCTCGCGGCTGCTGACATTCCATTAGCGTGAATGACCCAGAACAGAATTTCTCAACCAAACCACATCCTTTCTGGGCTGGGGTGACTGCTCCAATAGTCACCCTCTGGTCGGATCCTTCACTCCCGGATCCTGGGAGGCTCCACATTAGCTCCTGAGATTTCCTTAGTCTCACAGTTCAGCAGTGCCAAGAGGGATCTTCCTCAACAAAGAACCCTGCCCTGACTGTCTGTGACATCAATTCGAATGACTTTGTGTAGCCATCTTCCATTCTTGCCTCTCCTCCCATGCCCTTGGGCACCCGCGTGCTGCTCATCTGGGTATTAGCAACCTGAACTGGGGGACAGGCTCCCGGACACATCCGTGCCCTGCTTCATGTCATTGCTCTTGCTGGGACTTCTTTCCCTCCAACATCCGGCTAACTCCCAACCAGATGTCACCCTCTGACTTTCTGCTTGTCCCCGTGGGGGCTGTACACACACCCCTTTAGGAGAGCCTTCACTACGTCGGACTTGGTTATCTGCTCACCTGTTGGCATGCCACTAATTCACTGCTGAACTCTCTCCCCATCCCTCCCCTCCCCATCACAGCACAGTACTCCCTCTCCATCCCCTCAGCCAGGACGGGTGGCCCAGTTCTTCACACAACAGGACAAGGAGGCTGGCAGAGCACTGGTGTATCGCTGCGGCTGGTGGGCGACACTTTCCCACCCACACAACAGGCCGGAGCCTCAGCAGAAGCCGGTGCTCCCTGGGTGCCCCACCCCTTCAACCAGCCCAGCCCAGCCCCTGGCATGCCTGCCTTATACGCTGAAATGAATCTAAAACATCATTTGAAGAAAGGATTCTGAGGCTTGAAAAAAACCCACTATTTTAACTTGGTGGTTCTAGTCTTCCCCCAGCGTGACCACCCTTGCCCTTCTCTGAAGGTTCAGTAATTTTTACTTAGCACTTACACAGTATAGACTTCTATCTCTAGATCTTACTACCTATCTCTCTATCTATGTGTATTTATATATTTATCCTTTTCCACATAGGGTTATGAGTTTAATAACAAAGATAAATTTATATCAAGCATTTTTAAATTAAAATAGTCTGGACACAGTGTGTGGCTGGTCCCACCTACAGATGGTAAAACTGCTATTTATCTTGTCCTGTGTCCCGCCATGCGTCCCCACCTGGCTGGCAGGTATGTGTAGGCCAGAGCCCTGCTTCCCGCCACATCAGGGTCTCCTTCACCTCTCCAGTGCCCAGCACAGAGCCGAGAACATGGTGTCTGCTCAGTTTGTGAAAATGTGTGTTGTTACAACCATCTGGCCACACTCAGAGGTCTCGCAGTCCGTGCTAAATCAGAGCTGATTTCTGACGCCACCACTTCCCATGGCTGGGTCTTGGTTAGGAGGTAGGAGAGGAATCTGTTCACTTGGTGCCTCATAACTGCAGAGGGGGCTGGACTCATGTAGCCAATGAGCAAAGTGCTGGCTGAGTCTGTTTCAAGCTGTCTGGAAGCAAAGTTTTACAGAGCCTGGGACAGTAGGGGATTCTGGGTAGGACATGAAGGCGTCTGGCTTCTTGTGATTCGGGGTCTTCATCCTGGAGGACAGTCACCCAGGCAGAGCCAGAAGTACAACCAAGGAATGTCTCTGAGACAGGAAGGCCCAGAATATGGGCACCTAGCAGCCCTCTCACACCCTGACGGGGGTCACCGTAGGAGAGGAATGGCCACACTGCTGTCCTCAGACCCTGCACTGTGATGTCGTTCAGAGAAAGCTGAGCCAGAGCCCCAGCTCCGTGGTCACCCAGCAGGGCACGTCACAGGTTCCAGTGAAACAGGAGTGAAGTCTCCCACTAGATGAACTGCAATGGCCTATAAGCAGCTGAGAAACCCGCAGCTGCCTCAGTCCTTCAGCCCAGGCCTGCTGAGGCTGCAGAAGGGGACTCTTGTTTTCACCCTGCTGCTGTAGTAGACCCGGCAAAGCGGTTTCTAGGCTTCGTGCCTCTGAAAGCTCCCAGAAAGCCCCCGAATCTCATGGCCTGTCTGGCAAGGCAGGGGGCCTCCTCGTGGCTCCTGGGACTTAAGGAAGAAGACAGGAGGGGATGGACGGAGCCCTAGCCAACTAGGTCCAAGCACCCTTGGACCTGTCTTGCCAGCACTTTCCTGTGTGTCAAGCTGTGGAAGCCGATGTCGAATAAACACCAAGGTCTTATAAGACTGAGTGGCCTTCCCACGCCTTGCATCTGAAGGCAGATGTGAAAGCGAGTGTTCTCTCTGGGGAAGAGGAAGGAGCAAGAGTCCGTGTAAACACTCCATGTGCTCTGTCCTGCTGCAGGGGTGAGGCTGCTGGGTCCTGGACTCCTCAGTCCTGTCCAGTCAAAGTGGTATGTATGCCCTGGCCCTAGTAGGGAGGCCCAGTGAGGCCACAAGGCCAGTCTCCAGGAGCTCACACCCTCCCAAAGAATGCTGCCCGAGCCTTGGTAGTCCACACTGGCCACCTCATGCCCAGGCTGTGTGCTCCCTCACTCAGCCATCGTCCTCAGCACACACTTCATCTACCGCTGTGCTCTGCTCCAGGCAGGGTCCTGCCACCGCCCCCGTCACCTGCACAGTCCACACCCTGGGGGCACAGACAGATGCTCGGCTGACCTGAACAGAGCCAGCCCCTGATGGACCATGAAACGTCTCAGCCTTGCAGAGTCTGTCTGCAGCTCTCTGCATCTGGGCCGGCCTCCCTCCTGTGGGGGACGACAGAGACTGGCAAGGCCAGTGTCTCCGGGTGTCACCACAGGGCATCTTTGCCCATCTTCCCAGTCGCTCGGGCCATGGGCTGATGAAGGAGGTTCTCAGGGAATGTGTGGTCAGCCTGGCATCCTCCCCCTCCTCCTCCTCCTCTTCCTGAGCCCTGCCTTGCCAGTGTTCCTGGGGCAGGATCAGCCTGCTAATTATTTGTCAAAAGGATTAAGACTTGGAGCTGTTCCCATGTGAGGCAAAGACCAATCATTTTCTTCCGACAGCCATAAAGAGGAGATATCTTAGGGTGAGCCTCCTCAGAACTGGGTGAACATGAGCCTTTCCAAAAAAATTTTTTTAAAAAAAGAATTATTTTGTACATGGGGCTATTTTTGTGAAGACAGCTCTAGCTAAGCAAGCAATGGCCTGGGGTCAGAGGTCATCTTGTTCATTCCCTTTTCCAGGAGCCTCTGATCATTCTCTCCTGTGTCCCCTCCCTGGCTGCTCCCCCCAGCACCCCATTCCTGGCGGTCGCGAATACCAGTAGAGCAGAGCTGGCTGCTGGGAAGGACCATGTGGCATGTGGGCGGCAAGCACAATGGGTCCACATTTTCACTTCCATGTTCCTGAAAACGTCTCTCTATAAAATTACTCAACATATGCAATAAACACCTGAACATGGCCACTGCTGTCTACTGGAAGGAGCCACCTCTGGCCCGTGCCTCACTCCCCATCAAATGGGAGGACACTGTGCTGAAAGAGCATGAAACAGCCTTCAGCACCAGACAACGCAGGTACGCCCCCAGGCCCTGGCACCTCCCGGCAAGTGCCTTCACCTCCCTGGGATGGTAATGGAACCACCCAGTAAGGCTGCTGCTGGGAGGACTAAGGGCAAAAGAGCCTATAAAGGCAGCCCTGGTGCACAGCTCCCCCCCCTCCCCCCCGGCAAGACAGGTCTCCTGAGTCCACGCCATCAGTGCCAATCTTCCCTAGTAGACCCTGTGCCCGGCAGGGAACACGACTTTCTTCTCTGTGTCCCCAGTGCCTGACCTAATGACAACACATCTGCTGAAAAATAGAAGGAGGTTGAGCCACAGGCACTCATTGGGGCCTCTGGAGTGTCTCGGGCATTCCCAGATTCAGAGAAGTCCCAGGAAGAAAGGCTGCATCATCCTGTGGAACTGTCCATTCTTCGTGGTCTCACCAGCCCTATCCATCGGGCTGCTGGCCATTGTGGGAGCCCTCCATGGTGGGGGAGGGGATGGCGGCAGGTGTGGCGAGTGCACAAAAGGGGGAATTATCTCTTTAAAGGATGGTAATTAGTAATTCTGGCTGATGGCTGTGCCGTGCTGTTTTAATGAAGAGTTCTATTTTTACAGAAAACACATAATTGAGTGAAAAAGCAGGCTATTCTTTGAGTCAGGCGGCCACGCCTCTGGAAAGTCTAACTCCTGGGCCAGGAGGCCAGAGCCTGTACACCGCACGGGGATACACAGGAAGTAGGCCCCTTCTTACATGCCCCAGGTCCGATGACCCAAGTTTAAACCTGGTTTCCCTTCTTCTAGCCATGTGACCTCCGGGTCAAGTCACTTTAACTTCTCAGAACCTCAGTTTTGTATCTGCGAAATGGGAATGACAGTATTTCATACAGTATTGTATACTGGCAGGGGGAGGGGATTATTATGTGGAAATAATGCACATTAGGCCTAGCAGGGGGTTCTTACTTCATTAAAGCGCTCAATCCAGGTTTGCCCTGCCATTGTTTACCCAGCCTCGATTACGATTACGTACAGTTTGCTTACTTATGCCCTTCTTTGTAAAGTGAGAGAAATGTGGTTGCTATACCTCCTGGGTCCCTGAGGGGATCAGGGAGATCATGCGTGTGGAGTGGTTAGAGGAGTGCCTGGCACAGAGCACACAGCGGGCACACTGCTGTTTTATTATTATTGAAGCTCATGGGGCTCGAGCCTCTCAGGGCTGTTCGGCCCACCACCTGGCTTGGGTTCTGGCCTCTGCTCTGCCCTGTACCAGATGTCTGACCTTGAGACATCATCTAGCCTTCCCATTGGTTTCTTCATCTTTTCAAGTAGGAGGGCTGTAAAGTGTAAAAAGTAAACATACCCAAACAACAAAACCAGGGTAAGTGGAGTGAGGGCTGTAAGACGCCAACGTCCCTGTGGGTCCCTTCCTTCCCTCCAGAGCAACAAACAAAACAACTCCTATGGTCTGTCTATCGGAGGGTCTACTGGGGTGTGTGGGTGCCCAGCTGTGGGTCCCCCACGGGGAGGAGGGGGAAGCAGGGCGCAGGCCACAGCCTGCTCTGAAGGTGCCTCCACCCCCACAGGGAAGCTCAAACTGTATATCCGAGGCAATCAGGGAACAAACCAGAAGACAATCCAGTACTCAACTGAGTGGTTCAGTTTTGACCAACAGGGGTGAGGAGTGGGGGGCTTCCAGGGTAACTGGCCCAGCAGGGATGAGGACCTGAAAGTGGGGCAGGTTGCCTGGCTGACTAGGCACAGAGGCCCCACCCCCAGGACGGGAAGGGACGGGGAAGGGAAGAAGCAGGCCCTCCGGTAGGAGTCGGTCCACCCCCTGCCCTCATTCAGGCTGTGGTCACCAGGCTCCAACACCTGGCTCTAATCAGTGGCCCACGAAGCCAGGCACGTGCAGGGTGACATGGGTCGCACACACTCTACCGAATTCCATGCCTCTGGGAGACTCTACCAGGGAAATTAACTGGTTAAACTCACACACATGCCCTTTGAGGCTATTATCTTAAAGTGACTCTAAGAGGAGTGACTTCCCTGGAAGGCCATAGTGAAGCCCTTTCCAGAGACTAACCCCAAACACGGAAGGGGCCCTGACGACAGCTCTTAGCAGTAAAAACCCATGATTTTTCCTTGGTTCTGGAGGATTAACTGACCCATGTACCCTAATCTTTTAAGGCTCACACTGATCCCCCACTTCCTAATGAATTCATTCAAAGTGAACCGATTTTGGGGCACTTGCATGACTCAGTTAGTTGAACATCATCCGACTCGATTTTGGCTCAGGTCATAATCCCAGGGTTGTGGGGCTAAGCCCAGTGTTGGGCTCCATGTTGAGCACGTGTTGAGCATGGATCCTGCTTAAGACTGACACACTCTCTCTCTCTCTCTCTCACTCTCCGCAGCACCCCCCTCTCCCCCACCTCCCTGACAGTCTGCTTCTTGAAATTAGCTCCTCCTTGTTTTAAAAGCCTTGCCCCTGCCTGAAGAATAGACTCAGGGCATTTCTGAGATCTCTCGGGTGGCTGGCTGCAGGGCAAGGCCTTCTTTTTTTTTTTTTTTTTTTTAACTTTATAGTTTATTGTCAGGTTGGTTTCCATATAACACCCAGTGCTCTTCCCCACAAGTGACCTCCACCAAGACCATCACCCCCCAAGGCCTTCTTTTTTTTTTTCTCCTGTTTGTTTGTTTGTTTGTTTATTTACTTAGAGAGAGAGAGAATGAATCCCAATAGAGCCTGATGTGGGGCTCTATCCCACGAACAGTGAGATCGTGCCCTGAGCTGAAATCAAGAAGGACACTTAACCAGCTGAGCCACCAGGTGCCCCATGGCAAGGCCTTCTTATTTGTGCTGACCCCAGGCTGACCCAGCAGGCCTCCAATTATCTCCAGATGGCTCTACAAACACAAATGCATGATCTTGAAAGATAAGAACACAAACCACACAGAGCCTTTCCATAACCATTCAGGAGTGGAAGAACTTTCAGAAAGAAGGTACCTCAGTGGAACAAAGAAAGGCAGGCTCCCAGCCTGGTATACGACACCAAGAAGCAAAGACCTTGGTCTCAGTCTACAATCTCAACCCAGTGAAAGCACCCACTCGGCCCCAAGGACTACCCGCTGTAGAGGGGAGGCCAGCCCTGCCTCAAGGGCAAGAATGCCCTCTCTCCCAGAGGCAGAAAGGCTTTCTCCTGGGGCTTGGCCACAGTGCCTGTTTCCACCAAATGTTGTAAGCCAGGAGATCAGGGAGTGAGGATCAGGAAACCAAGGGCTGAAACCACTTCAATGCAAGTGAAGAATGCCTTCTGGAAAAAACTGGAAAGAATACCTTCCTTCCCTTCTTCTCTTCCCCAAACAAACAACCTGGGTCATCTACCCTCCTGTCTGAGCATAAGCAGACTGCCGTGGGGAGACTGAGGACTTTCTGACTGCAGCGTCACACAGAGCAAGATCACAGGAGCCTCCATGGAACAACCAGTGAAGGGAAATGCTGAATGTCAAACCAGCTTAGCTGATGAGGAGCTGACCTTTGGGGAAGACAGTGCTGGTACCAGTGATTACGCCTGGCTTAGCACTTCCCGAAGCCACATGGCCTGCAAGTTTAACCCCTGGCTCTTGTCCTCACTGAGAGGGGTGGGGGTGTGGCGGCCAAAAATGTTTAATGAATCCAGCAAAGTGATAAACTATGTTTGTGTTAATACCTTTGATTCCAGCCCCCTCACTGTAGTGTTGGTATTTTAAGTGTCTTTTTGATCTGCTACAAGTCCCTGGTAAGAGCCATCCAATAAACACATTGGGCTTAAGTCAGAAATCTTAAGACAGGCCCGGACTCTGATCCTTCTGCCTGGTGGAATGCATGGCTAGCAACGTATCCCATGCAACCTGAGAAAAAGGTAAGGCAGGCCAGGTAGATCAGAGGGGCCCTTGAGGCCATAGTTCACGTTAACTACACTCAGCCAACATCTGGGCCCAGCTCATGCCTGGTTATCAGCTCAAACATTTTCCAAAACAGCCTGGGTTTCCTGGGGGAGATGGCTGTGCGGATAGTTTGTTTATACACCACGAGCTCCAGCTTGTTGAGAGGGCCATATTATTCCGGCACTGGGGGAGTGCCCCCAGGCTCTGGCACACCTTCCCCTAGGATCTTCCAAGTCCCCCAGGCCCTGGGCTGGGCCAGGCAGAAACTCCCAAAAGGGCCTAGCCTGACCCTGCACCCACCAGTCCACCCACGTCTGGGCTTTCAAAACTGGTCTGGCAGGCCGCCAGACCTGGGGTGGGGGCAGTGACTGACAGGCTGGTTATTGGAAAGCTCCCATCATTAGCCTAGGAATTTTGTTTGGTTCCCATGGCGACCTTCACTACAAGCGCACTGACTAAAGCACAAGGAATCTGTTACCTAAAACCAGTGCCCCTGGAGCCTCAGCTTCGGGAACCGTGCTTATCAGTGGCCCGGTCTCCTCGACCCCATATTCCTGCCCCTCCCCAGTGGAGCCTCCCAGCTGCCTCCCAGAGCTGGGACGAGGAGGAAGGACTAGCACAGGCAGCTTCCACACAGGACAGAGACTGCTCACATTCCACCGCCTGGCTGGCTTGGAACCCAGGTCCAAATAGGGAGTCTGCTGCCCCCCTGAGGCCCCCTGCAGGCTGGCCAGGGACAGCCCGGCCAGCACATGTGTCGTGTCCAGGGCTTAGTCAGAAGCCCTCAGGATTTCAGGAAGCTGCTCAGGGTGTCTGGTTGCCCCCGTACCAGGTTCACACTGTCCCCGCGGGGCCATCAGTCTCTGCCTCATCACGTTTCTGCCTTTTAAACCCGAGCTCCATTAACTAAAGGTCATCCCACAGCACAGAAATCAAGATCCTCTTTGCTTTTGCTTCCATCCCCGAATTCAGGGGGATTTTCAGAAGTTCAGCTCCACGAGGGCTGCGTTTTGATCCAGGAGCCTCAAGACTGCCTGTAGGAACAGTGGCCTCCCGTGCAGCTAAGGAACCTCGACACCTTCCCACGGGGCTTCCTGCCTCGGCCGGCACCTCCCAGCCCTCCTTGAACGGCACCCTCCTCCAGCTCCGGGCCCATCACGCACCCTACCCTCAGCTCCCATATTGCTGTCTTACACTGTTGGCGCTACCTTCCATTTCTCCCCACCCCCCATCCCCCGACTGCTGCCCTTGAACACGCTTCTAAACCGACTGCGAGACCTTCTCTTGCCTGAGTCTCATAACAGAACTTGGAGGCAGAGGGAGGCAGGACAGAGGTTTTTGGCAGATGAGCAAGCTGCTGGACATCAAGAGCACGACCCAGTGAGGGCAGGAGCCTAACTGTGACCTCATGTGGCGACAAGCTCAGATGGAAAGGGTTCCATCCCACCCACCGCATGTCTCCTGTGCCAGACCTCCTCCACACTTGACATAGGCCTGCCAGCCTCCTCCTTCACGAAGACAGCCTCTTGGAGCCGATGCACAGGCAGATTCTACGGGAAAGAGCCTCTGAGAGGCCTCGGTCACTTAGGACCCGACTGTGGGGAGCTCTTGGTGGCAGACACACCTCGCCGGGGGCACTGAGGTCAGAGTGAAGGGGGTTTGATCTTTCTGTGTGGCTGCAATCATATTTACTGGACCGGCTGTTGAATTCTCTGCCGTGGCAACAGCTGGAGACACACACAGCTTGTTCCCAGCACAGGGGAGCAGCTGGGGGACCAGGATGCAGCTTCGGTTGAAAGAGCAATGACATTTGTCAGTGATCCCTGGCCGGTAATGGACTCAATGACATTTCCTGCTAATCCATGGGTTTCTGTACTCTGCCATTTCAGCTGTGGGGAATAGCAGTGCCTTATTCGCAAAGAGCCATGGTCATGCTCGATGGTCGCCTCACAGAGCTATGTGGTAGGTAGATTTTCCACACCCACTCCCAACCTCTTATATATGTATTTTTTTAAAGACTGATTTTTTTTTTAAGATAACAGAAATGCATTTTCTCACAGTTCGGAAGGCCAGATGTGGCCTGTAGATATTTTTTAGTTTTGCATCCTTTTAGGGCTGGCTCTGATCAAGACAGAGATCTTCGTGGCCATGGAGGTGAGGGGCTCATGGTGGCTTAGAGATAAAGAATCTGCCACTGCTTCTCTGTCCCCACTGTCCCCAGACGGGCAGGCTTTGTACAGTGAGGCATCATGGAGGCGTCTCTCCAGTCACACAAAACAGAAGAACCCTAGGGATGGAACTCAAACACTTTCCCTTCTTGGGCTCGGACTTCAGAGATGTCCCTGCTGCCAGCCCTGTGGCCCAAGCTCCCAAGGCCCCGGCAGTGACCCCACGGAGTCTGGATGGGGCAGCTGTGTTCTCATGCAGAGGCTGCCCCTTTAGAAGGCTCCTGCCTGAAGGGACAGGGACACAGTTGACACAGAGGGCCACAGTTATCCTACGAGTTGATAGGAGCCCAGTCTGCACTGGGGAGGAGGTTGTCATCTTTTTTGGGTTTAGGGTCCCTTGGAGGATCTGCTGAAAGCCATCTCCTTGGATACACGCACACAGGCACAAATGTTATTGTTCTAGTCAATAGAACAATAGCCAGGAGCCCACCCACACCTCATGAGGGGGAGTCACCAACCTCAGCAAGGACCACCTCCTCCACCACCCATGAAGGCCCTTGCGGTGGTGGAAAGCACGCTTGAGGGAAAGGGCACACACACTGCCTACACAGTACGGAAAGACTGCAGAGAAGGGGGCTTCCTCACCAGGCCCAGGAGCCCAGGGGACAGGAGGCACCTCCCCTGGGGTGGGCCGGGATGCTGAGGCAGAGTCAGAGGGCTGCCCCCCAAAACCAACACCTACCCCCAACACAGCGTGAAGTGCCGCTAGCCTCCCCACATCAGGCCAGGGGACGGGATTCTGGCAGCAGAAAGAATTCAGCCCGGAAGTTAGGAAGAGACACTGCTGTGAGATGTCAGGTGCTAGATCGGGTTGGGGCGAGGCTCCCTGCAGGAACGGGGGTCCCAGGAACGGCCAGGTATGCAACATGACAGTCCCCTGCCCTGCTTCCATCAGGACAGCTCTGCTCCCCTCTGTTCCCACACAGTCTCACTGGCATGTAAGATTTCACTTGGGAAAAGGACTTGCTGATCAAACCACGTGTGACACCAGGCCTGGCTCCCTTCTGTTTCTGTGACACATTCTGACCTGGGGGCAGGGCGAGGAACCCCTCCCCACTCTAGGATTCTAAGATTTTCTTCAGGAAGATTTCTTTTTCCATCAACGCCTGACAACAGAGCACGCATGCGTGTGTACACAGACACAGACACACACACACACACAGACGCACACACGGCTGGTACAGACCCTGCCTGACAGTCATGAGGATGGAGCTAGGAAAATAGCGAGGTAACTGGTACTGGAAGAGGAGGAACCGTGGTCCTCTGTGTATTTTCACTAAAAGTGAAAAATGAACTTCTACACAGTAGGTCTTGCTATATTGCCCTTGGGATTGATGAGACGAGGTAACCTGTCTCCTATCTGCACACGCTATTCATCTGTGCTGTAGTATTTCCTCAGTGACCTGCCTGTTCATGTGAACTGACCTGGGGGCTTGCTTTTCGGTGGGGCACACTGGGGAACCTCCGGTAAGGGCACTCTGCTGCCCCCAAAGCACGTTTCTTGAGTCCTGGCGAGGACAGAGCCAACCTGCAGAGTTCACAGGCACAGCTCCCCACGGCATCCTCGGAAGGAGGCCAAAGGCACAGGAAAGCCGGCTCTGCCCCCTGATGGGCTAGGAATGGACAGAGGTAGACACCCAGGAAAGGGGGCGTCCTTGGGCTGGGACACTTGTGGCTTCCCTCTATCCCCTAGCATGGCTGTGGTACCCACCAATTTCCCCTCAATCTTTATGAACCTGCCTTCACTGCCAGTGTGAGTCATCCCTCAAGGTAGCCAGGACCGAGCTTCTTTCTGCTGTCTGAAGCAGGGCCGCCCTTCGCTGGTTCTACATAGCCCTCCTTCAGAGCTGAAGGTGGAACACAGTGGGAATGGGGGCGCTCAGGGACCCCTCATCCCAGGTTCATGGGATTCAGATAAACAAGGTCTATTATATCCAGTGTCACACGCCGGGGTGGAGGAGGGCAGAAAGCAAAGACGACCGGCCTCCTCCTCATTCCCTCCTGCAGGGCCATGCACCCTCCTGCCTCAGCTGGTCCAGCATGGCTCATGTTCCCCAGTGTCCTAGTTGGGAGGCAGCGGTCCTCTCTGTACAGATGAGGGCAGGAAAGTCTAGTCCTGCCCCACCCACCATGGCCTGGGCCAAATGCAGCATGAACCCTGCTCCAAAGAGAGGGGCATCTGGGCAACGTGGCAAATAGGAGTGCAGAGTAGCCGAGGATGGAGGGAAAGGCCAAGGCCAGGACTGCTCTGGATGGAGAGAACCCCTTTCCTCCAATGCCGGTGGCCTGCTTGGAGGCAGGGGGATGGTTCACTTGGCCTCTGCCAGCCAAGCCAATGTTAGAATCCCATCCTTGGCTGGCTGTGCCAGGGTTATGATTAAGTTACACAAGTCAGTGTCCCCATGAGGCTCAAATGCAGAGCCCAGGGCAGGAGGGGAGAAAGCAGCTCGAGCACGTGCATTCAAGCACAGTCTCCTCTGTGTCCCAGAGCTCGCATGGAGCCTGCAGCTGCCACAGACAGCTCTCCACTCCCCACCTGACACTTCCTGGCTCAGAACATCAGAGCCATTCTCTGACCCCACACATCCTCCTCGCCCCACCTTGACCCTCCAGCCAGGGAGTGTGCATGCAGTAGGCACTTAATCAGTACGTCCTGGCTGGCTAGGTGGCAGGGTGAGGTGTGCATGGGTACCTCCCAGCCCAGGTATGTCCACAGGGAACTCACTTGAAGTTCTCGGGATACTCTGTGATGGCCATGTTGAGAACGTCCAGGGCATGCTGGTAGTGTTTCTGGGCAGAGAAGAGCAGTGCCAGCAGGTGGAGGGCGTTGGCATCGTCCCTGCACATTTTCAGGGCCTCCTGTAGCTGCTCCATGGCACTGGAGATCTGCCAGAGAAAACTGCCAGTTCAGTGACCTCCTCCAAGGCCCAACCTCCCCCAGGACTTTGGTGTCAGAGCCTGCCAACGAGGACACAGTGGACTCAAGCGAGCCCCTCGGCCCTGGGTGGGGAGGGCTGGTGTTCTGATGAGAAAACACACCCTAATGGCACGGCAAGAAGGATCTGCTGTCCCAAGGCAGGCCTGGGAAGCCACTGCTGCTCGGGCCTAAAGAGGAGTAGGTTTATGGTGTGGCACAAAGGATTTGGGCAGAGGCCAGGGCTGTGCGAAAGCTACCCAGGTCACGAGCTGCAGACTGAGACATGGCCTCCTCTCCGAACGGTTTATGTGGTGATGGAGGCTGACAGGCCAAAGCCTCTTCCCAGTCAGAGGCTCACAGTGGCAAGAGCTCAGATTCTGGGGTGAGGTGGGGTGGGGGCGTGGGTCCCAGCTCTGCCACTGCCTAGCTGGACCCTTCGGGTGGCCTCTCTGAGCTGCAGGTCTTAGTCATCAAAATGAGGATAATGGGCATGCCTATTACAGTGGCTGAGAGGGTGAGATGACAGAAGAAAATGTCTGCACCATACTGGACGCGAGTGGAAATGTGCATTTCCCTCTTCAGGTCCCCAGAGCCCAGGCAGCGACCAAGCAGGGAAGACTCTTCGACTCTTCCTTCTCATCCTGAGGGTTGTGTTCTCTCACACCCTCAGGGCTGGCGGCCATATTGGCCCTTGCAACCCTATCCACATCAGGGCCCGATCCTCCCAGGAAGCTCGGGAGTCTTTTCCAGACAGTCTTGCTCCTTACCAAACCTCGGATGTGGGCCTCCCATGCTCCCTGAGGGGCCTATGGTCCCGGTATACCTGGCCCCAGGCCGGGGTCCACCCAGCCTCTCACCTGCCGATGAGCACTAGTGCCAGGCCCAGACTCCTCCTGTGGGAGCCCCCTTTCGTGCAAAGTTCAAGGGACGTGAAGGAAGCTAAGTGGTCGCTGGTTCAGCTTGCCCGTGTCTCCCTAAGCCTACCCCTCCCCGGTGATTCTCCAGACACCCCATTATCCTGGGCTGAGTGTCCAAACCCATAGGTGTCACGGCTCAGGCAGCCATACATGCTCCGGGCAAGATGGGCTGGGGGCTTCAGAGACCCAGGCAGGCCAGGTTTGGCCTACAGTCCATTCCCTGAGGCTCCCAAAGTCTGGGGTCCCCAAGGAAAATGGGTGCCAGGCTCTGCTGGCCTGGCCCTGCCATCTCTCTGGGAGGACACACACCATTCACCCGAGGTGGCTGAATAATGAAAGATATTAAGAAATGAATCACCAAAGGTTTATCACGAACTTGAAGGCTAAAAATACAGTGGTCTCAGATATTTCTGACCGTGTTCCTTGCAAACCAGAGCAGAGTGATGTTCCTTGGGGAGAGCAGCAGAGAGGTCCCAAGGGCCTCACCCAGCACCTGGAAGTCTGGAGTCATGGGCACAGTGGGGAGGGGAGCTGGGACAGGTGGTGGCAGCCTGGAGGTGGAGGCAGGAGAGTGAGTGAGGGTAGGCAGGTGCAAGAGGAAGGGAGAGAAGCAGCAAAAGAGAGCAGGAAGGAAAGCAGGGCCACCAGGGAGAACAAGGCTGAGACAGGAGATTGGGAGAGGTGAGTGACAAGTCCAGTCAGGGTACACATGGGCATGGGGACAAGGGGATGGGCATGGGGGTCCCAGTGATGGCAGTAAGGGTGCCGTGAGGGGGGAAGCCAGGCTGCTGCAGGGCTTGAGGAAGTTCAAGCAGATGGCAGCGTGAAGCACCCAGGTGACCCCAGAGCCAGGAGAAACAGCTCACTGAACCACCTGAACACACCAGAGGCTAGGAGATGACATAGACCAGGAGGCCAACTGTGGGCTGGTGGGTAAGGCTCCAAAGGAGTCAGGGCACGGGATCCTTAGAGCCACATGGCATGTCTTAATGGGGGCAGAGTGGGCTCTGGAGCAGAAACCCGGCTTCAGTGCTGGCTTAGCTGAAGCTCAGCAGGGTCCCAGTTCCTCTAGTATAAAACGGGGCCAAGGGCACCCTCCTCATCAAATGGAGGGCTCAGCCAGGTCAGCAGCGGGGGGGACAGCAGCACCCACACTTGCCAGGGCTGTCCATCACCTGATCACCGGAGGATGGAGGCTCTGTTGGCTTCTCTCCAGCAGTCTAGAGGCCAGCCCCGTTCCCTGTGGTGCAGGGACGGAGACCTGTGCTGTGGGCATCAAGGCTGTTGGCAGTCCCCGAGCAGTCCAGAGCCCAGCTTACTGTGTCAATGCCAAGAGGTCCTGCTTTGGAGGCTCGGGATGTACACCAGCCTGTATGAGGCACACACATGAAAAGCAGAGACTCCCAAGGGCCTGGGGGAACTGGGAGCCCAGTTCCCATCCCATCCTGGGTCTTTTATGAAAGGTGACCCACTGACTGGATGACTGCCTGGCCTTACTCCCTGGAAAGACCAGTGTCCTCACGGCACCAATAGCTCAGCTGCTCAGCTTGGGAAAGACGGTGGGTTGGGCGGTGGCAGTAGTTCCAGTGGGACCAAGGTGGCCAGGGGATAGGAGGCCCTACCAGGTCCTAGAAGCCGAGCCTAATGGTATTGCCCACAAGGACAGGGACAAGCTCTGGGGTCCACAGAAACAGCTCCGTGCGTCAGTCACTCTGGTCTCCTAGATCCGTGGAGAAAGCCTGGTGGAAGGTGAGGACAAAAATATTTCCTGTGGTCACTCATCAACTTCTCAGGAGACTGAACTGTTCAAGGGAGTGTGAGGACAGAGAATAATCCCTTTCTGTGTGCCCACCATGGGCTCTACCGCATTTTCTGCCTTAATCCGTACTAGGTCCCTCTGAGGTGGTGTTTGAAGGTGCTCAGATAACAGATCAAAAAACAGAGACTCGGAGGGGTCAAGTCACTTGCAAACGGTCACGTGGCTGGTAACAGCAGTGGTGCCAGGAGCAGAGCCGCAGCCCTCGGGGACCTAGGAGTTAGGAAACGTGACAACCCACCTGGCGGACGAGGGCCAGCTGCAGGGAGACATAGAGGATGACCTGGGGGTCACCGGGCGCCAGGTGCTGGGCTCTGCGTGGGGAAAGGGAGTGACAGGTCAGTCAGCAAGGATTGAGCCCCCAGTGTGTGACGTGCACCTCCAGTGTACCAGCCCCATGTTGAGTGCCGCAGGGCAAAATGTCAAAGATTCTTAGAGGGTGCCCAGTGGGGGATGATGGCATCACAGCCCGTGGGCAGCAGGTGGAGGAGCCGTCCAGGAGGGGAGGACTGGGGGATGGGCGCTGCCCCTCACCTCTGGGCAACTGTTGGCCTGCCTGAGCCCCTGCGGTGGCCTTGTACAGAGCCCGGAGCCTGACCTCTCCATCCCAGGACAGAAGGGAACACTCCCGAGGGTGGAGGGCCTGGGAATGGGCTCTCTGGGAGAGGAGCCTCGGGAATGAAGAGCTGGCCTGGGTGGCTCAGCGGGGGTTGGCGGGGATGGGACTCCTCTGCCTCCCTGGGTTCAGGAACAACCTGCCCCAGAGAGGGGTGGGATGTGCTACATGTTCCCACAAAGACAGCAGAGGAGTCTAGGGCAGGCCCCAACCCAGCAGTTTCCACATCAGTCCTTGGAGGGAATCCGACACAAAGGGCTGGGAGGGTGGAGCCCTGCCACAGCCCAGAGGAGGGGGAGAAGGGTTCTCTGTGGGGCCCAAGGCTGGGGTGGAGTCAGGTGCTTAGCAAGGATGGGGCCGAGGGAGGGAGGGCCACCACAGGGGAGGGACTTCTCTGGCATCCCCTCCCCTCCTTCCCTCTAGGACCCCACCCTGGCTGAGGACTGGGGTGGGGGGGGTTCTCACAGCCCTCATGCTGAAGATGGGCTAGGAGGAGGCAAACACCAATTCAGAGCCCCTGCTCCTAATACAAGGTGCATCTCTAGCTTGATCTCTCATCATCATCACAATAATGGGCTACTACTCCCATTTTAGAGGCCTGAGCTCCAGAGGGCAGGGGCTAAGCCTGGGGGCACTCTACCTGCCCAAGGAGCCATGAAAGTCTGGGTTTCCTGGTCAATAAAATGGGGACGGAAACCTTCATTCCGTCTACACCAGCGGGTCCACTGAGATAAATAAGCAGGCGGACGTGCCACCTCGTGCCTCTGCTGTGGTGGGGGCCCTCCTCACCTCTCCAGTGTCTGCAGTGCTTTCCGGTGCAGTTCATCTTGCTTGGATTTCAGAGTCGCTGCAGGAGACAAGATGGAGACGGAGCCATGAGGGGCTGCTGAAGGGGTGCTGACCCAGTCCCATCCCATCCCGGGGCACTCAGGCTCTGCAGGGACAGAGGCCGTGTCTGGCCAGTGCTTGCACTCAAACGGCTCTGGACTGATGCCACCCACCGCCCTAGTTACCAGGGGAGGGTATGCGGCGTCCACTTGGCCCCAGCTTCCTGGCATGTTTCTTGCCATACCAGGGCCTTCCACTCCTTTGCTTCTTTGCCACCTGAGCCTTGAGAGACAGGTTACCACCACATGCCTCCTTGGGCTTCCTTACCCACAGGCTTCCTTTTTAATCACTTTAACACATTTTAAGTGTTACATTTTAAGGGCAGGTGTTTGAAGCCTTAGCTGCAGACTGAACTACCTGGGAAGCTTTAAAATGACTGTCATCCAGGCCCCAGCCCAGCCCTGGTCAGATTACTCTTTCAGGTTTGTCTGCCTGGGGCCCCATAACTCCCCTTCCTGCAAGGATACAGAAGTAGGTGGCTGCCTAATCAATGGGAGGCCGGGGGGGACACGCGGCTGAGCTGGCAGGGTTGGGGATAGAAAGCCAGGTTGGCGGTGGCCGGAGTGGAATCCATCCACCAAGCACAAGTATTTATTAAGCGCCAACTGTGTACCCAGCAGTATGCCACATGTCAAGGGGAGTTTAAAAGACCCTAGAAGCTCACAGCAGTGCTGAGGGCAGAAGTAAAACAGAATAAAGACACCATGGGGTTCAGACAGGCAGCACAGTACAGACGACAAGCACTATAGGAGTTCGAGAGGCACGCATGAGCTCTGCGAGGACCTGGGGCCTGGGAGTGTGGGGAGAATCGGGTCTGTAAAGAGGATGTGTGTAAGAGCGTGAAGTCTGGGTAAAAGACTGGAAATGGGACTGGGGTGTGTGTGTGTGTATGTATGTATGTGTGTGTATCTGTACTTAATGGAGATGTGTTGGGGGGTAGGCACTGGTGGGACAAGACGCCTGGAAGGCTGCTGGGACGTCTGAGCCCCCCAAGTGGACACCCCTAGGCCGTGGCACTCACCGTCAGTGGCCTGCAGGCTGTAGGTGAGACCCAGTGCCAGGTAGCCCTTGGAGAGGAACTCGCCAGCTTCCTCCCTCAGGTCGATCACCATCATGGCAAAGCGCTCTGCCTCCTCCAGCTGCATAGAGGACAGGCAAAGGTCAGTGGGAGGGCTTTCCTGGCCTCAGTCACCGGCCTGGGACACTCAGAACTATAATTCCTCATGTGTGGGCAGCACAACCAGAGGCCAAGTGGCTTGTCTGAGACCACACAACCATGGAGTGGAAGAATCAAGGCTGTTTCCTCTATCAGCGACTCCCTAGAACTCCTCCCTGCAACCCAAGGGCCTGTGATCAGTGTCCGGGGGGAAAACTTCCCTTGCCCCAGACATTCTAGCTCCCCAAAGAGGACTCTGCCTAGAGCATGGATCCAGGACCAGGCCAGTTGGTGATAGCTCCTTTCATCATCTGGCCTCTGTAGGTGCCTGTCTGTCCCTGCCCTGTGCGGCAGAGAGAGTGAAGCCAGGGCCGGTGGGGGGAGGGGGTGGGGGCAGGCAGGGCTTGGGGACTGGGCCTTGGGGACACCACCCACCCTGCAGAGTGGGCAGGCTGCCACTCAGGCTCTGTCTGTGAGCTGGCTCCCTGACACAGGGAGCTCAAACTTTTCAGGGGAAAAAGGCCTGAGGCTGTTTTTGTCCCGGGAGCAGAAAGAACTGTTCCAGTCAGAAAGGAACCAACCGGCGCAGGTCACGTGTGCATACTCCATCACACATGTCACGTGACATGAAGAGGGGCTCCCACGGCTGTCAGGCTAGTTGGGGAGACAGGACAGCTGAGGGACGGTCTCAGTCGTGCCCACTCATGGCCCACAGGCCTTGAAGAGGCCCCCTCCCTCCTCCTCAGTCCAGGAATGGCATCTGCCCCCGTGCCTGGCATGGCAGTGTACTGGTGTTAGTGTTCCTGGGAACACAGATGGGAGCCGCTCCACAGCTAGGGGGCTGAAGGGACCACACCCAAGCCCTGCTGCCACCCAGATGTAAAGGCCCCCTGTGTGGGGCATCTCGCCCCCAGCAGAGGTCCATAAAGTCAGACGACCAGGGAGCTAGATTCAAAGCCAAGTCGGCTTCTGGCACTCACACCAGTGCTGCTCTTGCCCTGTTCTTGTCCCTGCCACCCCACTCTGGCAGGAGACGGGCAGCTCTGTGCATCTTGTGGCCTGACCCCTGGGCAGAGCCAGGGCGCTGGTGGACCCTCCCTCCCTGGAACATGGAGTTGAGATCCTGAGACAGAGGCCATCAGCAGAGGGGAGATGAGTTCGGGGAGTCTGCCCTTTGCATACAGCTGGGGTACGTTCTGTGCAGGGAAAGGGCTGAAGGAGCAGAGAGCCCGCTGTGCAGGGAGGGAAACAACAGAACCCAAACACAAGGAAGCAGAGCATATGAATTGATGGCCCAGATAGAGATGGCGGGTGGGGGGCTGAATCCCTGTGTGGCCTGCCCACCGTCCCTGACCAGGGCACTGTCCAGCCCCCTCGTGGTGGTGCTCTGGCTGCTGGCCAGGGACCTGAGCTCTGACACCATCAGGCCCTGGATTCATGGTTTGGGGGAGGCCATATCTCAGGAAACCCCTCAGCTGACTGCTGCCCATCTCAGCTGGCCGGTGGTGGGGAGGGCAAGGCTGTAGCAGCTAAGCTCGGGTCCAGCAGGACCTGGGATAGTGGGGGTGGGGGTGGACTTGGGGGCCTGAAGTCAGAGCCAGGTTGAGAGAAAAGCACTGGAAGATGAACTCCCAGGCACAGGCTCTGATCCTTGCTAGGCACCTGACAGCTGTGGGGCCTGGAGCCAATCACTTAATTTCTGTGCCCCAAAGGTCCTCTTCTGCAAACTGGGGAATTGGACTCCACCTCCAACTGCACCTCCCCACAAACCTCCACTGAGCTTCTGCAGCAGCAGGCTCTGTGATGGGCCCAGCTGGGGAGCTCCGGTGACAAGGAGAAGAATGCCCAGGTGAGTTCACAAGGAATCCCCACAAGCTGACACGGTGGCTCTTAGTTAAGGTTCCCTGCATAACGCTGGCATGGGGCTACTGGAGCTCCAACAGAAGGACAATCATGTGGCTGTGGTGGTCCAAGGAAGACTCATGGAGGGGTGGGGGTGGGGGGACAGGAGGGACCAAGAAAAGGGTTAAGTGAGTAAACTGAACCTTTCCTCCTTCCTAATATCCCATTGCTGATGCAGCTCATCGCATAGTCTTTAGGCATCATTATGCCCTATCCAAACAGGAGCAAGCTTGTTTATAAGCCAGTTACAGAAAGAATCTAGAAACCTATTACATCCATGTGTATACACTCTTCCCATGACCATGTCCTTCTACTCAGCAAATGCCAGCTTCTATCTCTTGCAACCCATGTAGGGAGGGTGCTGGGAACAAGGCTCAACAATTACTGGCAAACAGGGAGAAGTTACTCTCCAGTTTACACACATCATACTCTGGATTAGGAGAGCTCACCACACTTAAGCTTTAAAAAGTGAAAACAGGGGCACCTGGGTGGCTCAGTTAAGTGTCCAACTTCCACTCAGGTCATGGTTCATGGGTTCGAGCCCCACATCGGGCTCTTCGCTGACAGCGACGACCCTGCTTGGGATTCTATTTCTCTCTCCCCCCTCTCTCTCTTTCCACTCCTCTCCCACTTGTACTCTCTCTCAAAATAAATAAGTAAAGTAAAAGATAAAAAATAAAAAACATACATCCTTAGCTTGTCCAACTTGTGGTCCACTCTGACCCCCAGGTCAGGAGCCTTCCTCAACTAGTACTTGCCAGCCTTGTCCATGTAGTTTAAGCACAGGTCAGCATTTGTCTCAAATCAAACTCACAAAGCTCGAATATACCATTTTCCCTAGATGGCCAACACTATTTTGGTTTCTATTACCTACTATAAAGCAGCTTTTTTTGCATATGGAGTCATTGCAGTGGTAACGAAGAAAAAAAAATACAATTGTTTCAAGTATGACAATATACAACATGATAACATACAGTATTAATACACATGGGTCCTCTAACTGGCCTGCAAAAGGAAAAAATGCTGTCAGGGAAAAACAAAACAAAACAAAACAAAACAAAAAACCCAAAAACAAACCCAAGATTTGTATGTATTTTAAATATATTTTAAGAACAAGAAATATGCAATTTAAGTATATATATTATATACACCTACACACACCCATATAGACAAATACATACACACACGATGTACCATTCCCCTTCATCTAAGACATGAGTGGCAATCCTAAAGCCCTTGAGAACGTGGCTTTGCCGTCTTTGTTCTGAAGTA
This sequence comes from Cryptoprocta ferox, assembly GCA_028646485.1. NCBI lineage: Eukaryota > Metazoa > Chordata > Mammalia > Carnivora > Eupleridae > Cryptoprocta > Cryptoprocta ferox. The sequence goes on along the minus strand of CM053576.1, from coordinate 62,278,989 downwards.
CTAAACACCGCCCCCCGACCAAGTCCATAATCAGTTCCACAGTCATGGATAAGCTCTCCACACAGATAGCAGGGCAGCCTTGAAAGCTAAGAATACAAGCCCTGGGACCAGACTTCTCACACTCAAATCCTGGTTTGGCTACTTACTAACTGTGTGACCTGGGGCAAGTCCCCTCCCTTTGCTGTGCCTCAGTTCCCTCTTCTGTAAAATGGTGTAACAAGTGTCTGTGAGGCAGCTGCTGGGAAGACTGAATGAGATAAGATACACAGTGAATGCTCGGAGCAGTGCTTGAATAAATGTAAACTATTATTATTAGTTAGTGAATTTCTAGCTATAATTAGTTGAATCTTCCAGAATTCTCTTGGGCATCAGCGTGACAGATGTGGCAAGTGCCATCTGAGTAAAGTCCCCGTGCCCCTTGTACGTGACCTCACTGACAAATCGGGGAAGTGGCATCAAAGACCATCCTGGAGTTCAAAGGGGGTACAACTGCCTGCCTTTTAGCTCTTGCCTCAGAAAAGGAGACAATACAGAAGGACAAGTTGGGTCTCCACAGCCCTGTGCAGTCCACTGTGCCAGCTGGTCACACCCTCTGACCCTCCATCCACAAGTCCAGGACACGCATACCTACACCCACTAACCCGCCCTTTGTCACAATGCTCACCCCTGCCGTGGGTAACACACTTGGAATGAGATTTCCCACCCTATTCTCTGAGAGTCTATTTCCATTTCTTCTTAAGAAAGCGTTCTATTTCACAACCCACTAACGGGTCTCAACTTCCGATGGGAAAGCCACAGCTCTAATCCAGCGGTGGACTGAGCTGCCTGGTGCCTGTCCATCTGCAGCCACCCGCAACGTCTTTCTCCCTGGGACTACCTCACTTGGCCTCTCCAGTCCCCAGACACTTCCTCCAGTGGCCTCAAAAGTCGGCAGCTGGTGGCTCTGCAGTTGGGGTTGCTGTTTCTGCAAGATTAGCTCCGATTACAGTGCTAGGCTCTCCTTGCTCATCCACACACTTCCAGGGTGACAGATTTTTAAAGTTCTTTTCAACCGTTCTCTTTCCAGCGACACACTACTTTTTTAAGATGTACTTTACCTATGGCAGCTCTGTAACTTCGCCATGAACTCCACAGAGAGACCCCCTCCACGCCCCTGCCACTCCAGAGTGCTTTAGTGTCACCTGGCGTGTCATAGCACCGCTGCCACCTGATGGAACAGGTGTCTCACAGCTGAACATTCTGGGGCACAGGGAGCTTAGGGGACCTGTTCAAGGCCACCTGGCTAGTAAGTGACAGAACAGAGTTTCCAACCCAGGTCTCTGAGCCTACATCTGGATCTTTCTGAGCTGCCTGATTCACGGCTGCCCTCTGTGGGTCTTCACTCTCTCCCTCTCTGGCCCTTTGCGAAAAGGAGGCACTGAAGGCTCTAATGTGTGGACCCTCCGCTTCGGCTTTCTGGAAGGAAGGGAAGTGTTCCCATGACCTCACAAGTTCCTACGGCTCTCCGGTCTTCCTGATTTGGTCCCTACACAGACAGGCTTCTGGCTTGCATGCTTGGCTCTTGCTCGCCTGCCTTCCGCTTCAAGGGCTGCCTCATTCATGTCGCACTGGGCCAGAGAGTTGGGCCCCTGGCATTTCATCCTCTTCCTCTCTTCCTGGGAACCAGAGAAAGTTCCTTTCTGAGCCTCTCCAGTTTCTCAGTCCCTTCCCACAGGGCCCAGCGCCTGTTGTTATCAGCTCCACCAAAAATGAACTTTTCCCTTCCTGGGAGGAACAAGACGAAATTTCTGTATTTCCACAGGCTAGTGGCAAGATTGGTGGCACTGTCTTCCCTGCCTCATAAACACTCAACTCATCTTCCTGGCTCTGGCCACCCCTGAATCTGAAAAATGGAGGTAAAAACACAAAAGCACGTGCTTTCTGAGAACCCGCTGTTTTGAGGGGTCGGTCACAGGCGTAGCTGCCATTCATCAGGTATGTGCGACGTGGCAGGCAGCGACTCTCCTCAGCTCTAGTGTTCACAGCCACCTGTAAAGGGTGGATGTGATGGTTTCCAAGGTACAGATGAGTCATGGAGCAGGTACATTACTTCCCTAAAGTCACACTGCTCCTAAGGGAGCAGGCAGGGATTTGAACACTACCCTCTCTGCCTCCAAAGCCTGCACTATTTGCACGGCCTCAGACCGCCCCCTCCGGAAGAGGCCCAGAGACAGCACCACAGATCTTTCCGAAGAGGAGCACGGTCTGCTTTTCCATTTCGTAACTCCCCTCTTGTGTGTGATACACAGCACACATGCACACCCCAGCTCCTGTCCTCCTAGGGAAGTTTCACCTTTTTAAATTAAATACATTTTAAGTTACTGTGTTTGGAGAGATACTAAAAAATAAAAATATTTACGTTTCTTTTTTCTTCTTGCCCCAAATAATTGGCTGGGGACCTTGGCAACACATTGGCCATGCCAAGGCAGGAGGCTACCACAGCTGTTACTGGGTCAGAGCCTGGGATTCCCCCCCACCCCCACCTAGGGGAGCCTCAGGGTCAGTGCTCCCCCACCTGACCCCATACCTGCCCCAGGTGCAATCACCTTGCAGCAAACCCCAAGTCAGCCGGCATGTGACCACGCAGGTCCCTCCACTGCCCAAGAGGCAACCTCGCACTCAGACCCAGACCCAACCTAGGGCATCCCATGCTGGCTCTGGGCATGAGGACAGGACGTGGGGACAGCAGGTGCTCCACCTCTGGGCACATGGCCACAGACGCTGTTTTCACCCAGCACAATTCGTTTTTCAAATGTCCCAGTTTCAGCCTCCTTTCCTGCAACCTGGGCCAAGTTGTCCACCCCCCCCAGATTTCTGTCCCTTGCTCATGGGGCTTGGCTGGGCAAAGGCTGGGCCTGCTGGGGGCTGTTGTGAGCCAGAAGAGCTGCAAACGGAAGAGACAGAGGTGGCATCAGATGCCTTTCAGAAACTGTGCTCTGTCTCAGGCATTAGCACCCCTCTGCCCACCAAAGGTCAGACCTGTTCTTCCTGCTTGTGGCCCTGCGAATAGAGAGTGCTGGGCCGCCCCTCTCCCAGCCTCACTGGAGAACAGGATGCCCTTAGCTACCCACGGTCTGCTCTCTGCCCAGTGCCAACTCGGGAACCTGAGAATCACTCAACCAGAGGCAGACTTCCCACACTCGTCCCTCTCAGCCAGCTGGGGCAGGAGTCATTCTATAAGATATTAGCAGACACCTAACCACATGCAGGCTTCTCTGCTGGGGACAGAAGCTCAGGGTAAAATATGGTAAGGAAAGAAGCTCCCCGGCTAGTTGGGAAGAGAAGTATCATGTAAAGCAGAATCAGTTGCCCAGTGATTGGGCTCATTGGCAAGTAGGATCTATTTGATAAGTACGGGACATTAGCTTTGACCTGGGGTTTTGTTTGTTTGTTTTTGTTTTTAGTGTTTATTCTTGAGAGAGAGAGAGAGAGAGAGAGAGAGAGAGAGAGAGCAAGCAAGGGGCAGAGAGAGAGGGAGACAGAGAACCCGAAGCAGGCTCCAGGCTCCGAGCTGTCAGCACAGAGCCCCATGCGGGGCTTGAACTCACAAACCGCGAGATCATGACCTGAGCCGAAGTTGGATACTTAATCGACTGAGCCACCCAAGCGCCCCTGACTTGGGGTTTTAAGAAGGAAAAAGAGACAGTCTCTGCCCTTAAGAAACACTGGTGATTACAATGTAATGTGCTAGGTGTTCAAGCAGGTATAAACAGGACTTTAGGGAGATACAAGGGTTCCAGGTAAGGGACGGCAGCTAGGAGCCACCCCCTGGCCCTCCAGCATGACCCGGCTCTAGTCTGGACCCAATTTAAACCCCATCTCAAACCAGCCCCCGAAGATGGGCATGCTTCTCAGCTGAGGTTAAACAGCTCACCCTCCTCCCCAATTCTGATGACAAGTCTGCATGTTTAAGTTTCCTTTTGGGCTTTTCTATTTATGTTGTCATTGATGACTTTGCTCCTAACGCATCTGATTTCAATTTGGACTGATTTGATCCTAATTTTATTACCATGTAATCTGAATGCATGTAATGACTGTAATTATGCTGCTGAGGGAAACAGCTCCTCCACGGCGAGAAGACCTAAATTTAGGCTTCCTGGCAAGGGGCTGCTGGCTGGGTGGACACCCACGGCCACCTCAGAGCTGGCAGCCTATGAGGGGACAGAGGCCCTCCCCTGCCCCAGCTCAGTAAGAAGGGTATTTGGGGCTTTGTCCCAGAGATGGGCTTGAGGCCCCTCTCAAGAGCCCCAGAAACATGCAGTAGGGTGAGTGAGGGGTCGGCAAGCCCACCTTCTCTGCACCCCCCGGCTCACACCAGAGCCTTCTGTTGCAGTGCTCAGTCTGGGTGTCTCCTCTCTGCCGGCACCCGCATACCAACCATGTCCCCACAACTCCCCCCCAACCCCCCATAAGATGCAAGATGCCAATAGTCCCCCTGGAAAGAGTTGGGGAGCAAGGAGTTTCCCTGCTAATCATAGCGTGGGGAAACATAGCACCTCCCTAAAGTCCATAGTGTGACGGAAGAACCCACCAGTCGCCTGACCCTCCACAGTCTAAGGCTATCTTCTCTGTGAATCTCCCTGACCATCCAACCTTCTACATACTTTATGTCATATATGCCACATATGAGGAACAGACTGTAATTATTTCCGTTTTACGAACGAGGAAACTGAGGCATGGCAAGGTTATGTACTTTACTCAAGACCACCCAGGAGCTGGACAGTGAAACCCTCACCCACTTCATCACACAGCCTCTTCCAATGCCTGGAGTCTGTTATAGGTCCTTCTGCTGGATTTCTCCCTCACTAAAACCACCCTCTAAAGCCTGGGGCCGGAAGCCATGCTTCCCCCTTCCACCACCATTCACAGCAAGTGGGCCACGCAGCCTCATGCAGGCTCTTCAGCTACAGGAATCTGAGACCTGGGAGACAGAGGGGAAGGTGCTGTTTCTCCCCTGCTCCTCATGCTTGGGGGTCAGTCCTCTCTGAGGCAGAGAGAGGACAAGGCCGACCGGGGCCTCAAGGTGGGGACCCAGGAGAGGGGCGGGGTGGGAAGGGTTAGAACACGGAGTCTCCCTTCCCAGGGCTGGATACCTAAGGAAGGGGAGCGGCAGCAGGAGCTGGACAGGCTGCTGATTCTGAAGCGCCTGCTGTATATCCCTGGAGCCTGGCCCCCGCTGCCCCGAACAAGCTGGGCCCTCAACCATGGTGAGAGTGGGCTTGGGGTGTTGGGGCAACAGGCAGGGGAGGCCTGCGTGTGGGTGCAGCTTCCTTTGGGGAGGTGCTGGGCCTGGAGGGCAGATGAAGGAGCTGGGGCTATCTTGCCTGCAGAGAGCAGAAGTGAGCTCCTGCCAACATGCAGAAGTGGATGCGCTTGTTCTAAGACAGCCCTGGACATCAGGAGGCTGATGTGGGCTTAAGGAAGCAGAGACTCTCAGGAAGTAAGCTCCTAGTGAGAGGAGACACCATGCAGAGGCCCCGCCCCAGGACCCCATAGACTCAAAGCAGCCACCATGGGAGCCTGGACAGGGGCTGGGGGGTGCTCCAGGCGCTGTGCCGTGACCACTCCATGCTGCAGGCTTCCGTGAGGGCCTCAGGGCCTGCCTGCAGTAAAGCCGGTCCTCTGGGGAGAGGGCGCACGGACAGTTCAGCAGCCTCAGCAGAGTCCCAGGCAGGCAGCGGAGCACAGGGCAGGGACCTGTAGGCTGGAGCCCAGAGGAACAAGGGGGCTGACAAAGGAGGCCACCCTCTAGTCCTGCCCACACAGAACTGCACCCTGTATAGTCATGTGCAGCCTCTATCCAAACGATGGTTGGCCCAGGTGCTCCAAGTCTTGTCCACTACTCCACCGCCGGGCAGGTGGGGGGCCTCTACTTTTTGACTCTACTTTCGGCTCTCTGGAGACCACAGCTCAAGGCTGAACCACAAACCTGACACCATCCTGAGCTAGGGGACCTGCTGTTGCAGAGGGAGCCTAGTTTTCTGAGATTTCTCCTTCCAGGCCTGTCTGCTTCATGGCTTCCCTCCCACCCCTCACCCCTTATACACACAGCAGGATATACAGGCCCTCCATCTCATGCCTTCCACCACCCTCCCACAGGAGCTGCCAGGACCTGGGCCCTGCCCCCACAGCTCACTCACCCAGTGCAGGGACCCGATGCAGACCTTGGCGGCCATCAGGGGCACAGTGGGGTCCGAAGGCCGAAGCTTCATGCACTCCCGCAGCAGCGACACGGCATAGGCCGACTGCAGAAGAAAGGGCAGGTGACACCATCACTGGCAGCCCTGGGTCTTGACAGACTGGGTGCTTTGTGCCTACAGCGGGGGGAGCTCCCAAACAGCCAGTCCTTGCTCTGCACCCCTTTCCTCCCAAGAGCCAGGAAGAGGGCTCCAGTGGGAGGAGCACAGGGAGACATGTTGTCACATTGGCGTACTAGGCATTGTTATAAGTCAGAGCTCAACAAAACAGCCCACAGGCCAAATGTGGCCCTCTGCCTGCTCTTGGAAATAAAGTTTTATTGGAACTCAGCCACGCCCATTCACGTATGTACTGCCCACAGCTGTTTTTATGACAGGGTGGAGTTGTTCCCACAGAGACTGGCCTGCAAAGTCAAAAATGTTTACTATTTGACCCTGTACAGAAGGTCTGTTGTCCCCTGTGCTAAGTGCTTTATAAATATTAAGTCATTTATTTTCACAAGTCTCCTATGAGGTAGGTATGCTATGTCCCTATTTATAGATGAGGAAGCTGAAGTGCAGAGAAGTTAAGTAGCTTGTTCAAAGCCACAGTACGCCTAAGTGGCTGAGCTGGGGTTTGAACAGTCTGGCTCTAAGCTTGTAATCACTGCCCTATTCTGCTCTGTCATGACTACCTTGGCAGGAGAAGCCTCTGTCTCCCTGCTACACACACACACACATACACACACAGGGCTTCTGACTGGGTCCAATACTTTTCCAAGAAACTCAGCAGTGACAACCCCCCCCAAGTGTGCACACGGCCATAGTTGTGTGACCCCCAGGTAGGCAGGCAGGGGCATGCGTGTGTCACTACAATTCCCACATGCTAAGCCCTGCTGCGAGCCAAGCTTCCTCGCCATGAATTAGCTTTCACCCTCCCCAGCAACTCTGGAGGTACCACTGAGGAAATGGGGCTCTGTTAGGCTTAGCTGTCCCCAGCTCAGTGTGACAGACTGGCAGATACAGACCTGGAACCCTGATCTGTGTCCACCTGGGATCCCCAGCCTCTATCTAGCTACCCTTCCTTTCCCCACCAGCGAAGAAGAGCTTTCCTCAGCCCAGACACGACAGACTGAGGCTCAGGCTTATTAGGCCAATTCCAGGTGTCTTAGTCCAGGGCCAGCTCTGTGCCCAGTACTGGGCTGGGTGGTGGGGTCACTGAGGGAAGGGGGAAGGGGCCATGACTCCTGTCTATCAGGTGCCTGCAGAAAGGTCAGGGATAGAAGACAAAAGCAACCATTCCCCACTGCTCTCTCGCTAAACAAGAGGGTGTGAGACCAAGCACAGTAGGGTATCAGCAGACCTGTTCTGGCAGGCTGGGAGACCAGCCTGGGCTGCAGGACCCGGGAGGCGGCGTGAAGGGCCTGAAGGGGCTCCTGTGAATGCCACTCCCAGCACCGCCTGCCCCCCCCCCCCAGGCCATAGCCCCCTGTCCACACAGCACAGCAAGCCTCAGGCTCTCCTTGGCCTCCTTCCCCGGCTGCTGGCCTCTGCAGGGTTCAAGTGTTCTCTGACCTTAAATAAAGGTTTTATAACCCTGACTGTCCATGTTCACCACACACAGACCACAAAATGCTGCTATTTACAGAGCCATCTGAGGACTCCACAGTCAGGGTAGGCAGCTCTCTCTCTTTTTTTTTGTCATGCTGGTTACCTAGCAACGCAGCCAATGTGACTGCTGAGGAGACCGAGAGAAGGAGCGACCTAATCCTTTGTCATGGACCTCATCCTTTCTTCATGCAGGCTGAAGTGTCAGCTGTATTTATATTGGCCTGGCCTCCCCTTCGGCATAAGCGCAGGTACAAGCACCTTGATTCCCACCTTAGGCTTTGGCAGAGGCCAGCTCTCGCCACTGTCGGGGGCTGCCTGGGCCAACAGGGCAGACTGAGCTGGTGCGCAGGTTCCTGAGGGGATTGGACAGTGCGCTTCCAGAACAATCTCCTGCTGCACCAAATGCAGGGATGGGTATAACTCAGTGTCTCCAGACGGTGGGGCCTCACGTGCAAGGAACTCCCGAATCTCCCCAGCTCCCTGCCTGTAGGTCCACTCTCATGCCCACCTTGCTGGTCTGTGAAGGCGCCAAGGCCTGGACACCAACTCCCTGGACTGCGTGTGGACCTCTCTGAGCCTGGGTCTTCTCGGTAAGGGGCTTCGAGATCCTGTACCTCCCAGACTAACATGACACCTTCTCCTGAGACTGGGGGGCTTCCTGGAGCACCACCAGAGATTAATGCTATCTTCTGAGTGTGGTACATTCTTCTGAGAGGGATACCCAGCTTTCCTTGGCATCTCAAAGGGGGTTCGTGACTCACAGAAGGGTGAGGACCATTGCCTCCCCCTGGCTTTGGGCCTCTCCTCCTGGTTCCTCACTATTACAAGACTAGGGGCTCTTTGTTTCCCGGAGTCAGGAAGAAGCTGTCACATGCCACTGGGAGCTGTGTGCCCAGGCTCCTGTAAGCTCCAGCCCTACCTCCTCCCCTCCCTCAGGCCTCACTCTATCGGGGCTTGTGGCTTGAGTACCACCTGAGCCTTGACAGGACCCTGCTGAGCACAGAGCCAGGGTACATTATAGCTGTGCATTTAGGAGGCTCTGGGAGGTCAGTCTGATGGGGGAGGGGAAGAGGTCTGGGAAGACAAATGCCCAGTGGTGGTGAGGGGGTGCAGGGGTGGGAGGCTCCCCACGATTCTCATCATACTCCCCTGGCCCCTTCCCACCTGTCAGGCTGCGGCCCTGCTCTTCTTCCTCTTCCCTGCCTGACCCGGCCAGTACAGCCTCTGTCTGTGGGGGAGATGCTGGCAAGCCCAGGAGGGCCCGCCTCGGAGATGAGCGGGAGGGCTAGAAATGGCAGGTGGCACAGATGGGCGGGGGAGGGGGCAGGAATTCCCTCAGCCCCACAAAAGGGCTCTGGGTGTTTACAGCTCTTGGCACGATCTGCAAGCTCCTGCCACCTTATTTCCTGCATTCATAACATCCTCAGCTCTAACACCCTCAGCACTCAGCTCCGGGAAGATTTTCCTTTCATGTTACTGCTGAAAATAGAGGCTTATGTAAGTGTAATTCTCATCAGAGGAGAAAGCAGGGGGTGCTGGAACAGGGCTCGGTGGGTAGAGCACAAAAGGTGGCCCGGGTGCCCCGGGGTAAGGGCAGTCTCCCTGCCCCTGCCCCGGCCTCATCCTCTGACGCAGTCCTCCCTCCAAACTTGAACTCCAGTGTGGGAGCTGCTGCTCTGCTCCACCCTCAACCCCTCCCTCCCAGACAGGTCCTTCCCTGGGAAGGTCCTTTCCCGACATCACACTGGATGGGCAGGAAGAGAGCTACTGCCCAAAGGAAACAGCGTGCTCCGTGCCCGGTACCCTAGTCCCAGGCCTGTTTCACACAGTCATACTCAAGTCACACGTGGAAATGCTCCGATGCCCCATGTGTGCACATGTACTAGGAGAAAAGCATTCACAGACTCACACTGCACACCTGGCACCTTGTAACTCACAGGGGGACACCATTGCCACACAGGGGTCTGTGTGTGAACCTCTGCCCCCCCCCCCCCCCACCGATGCTGGAGGACATTCTGAATCACTGCCATGCTGTCCACCTACCTCTGGGAGGGACCAGAGGAGAGCAGAGGCCCCACGGGTGGGTGTGCAACCTCCCCCACCCCACACACGTCCCGGGTCTTACCTTCCCACAAGCCACCATGGAAAGGGCCACTTGGTACCAAAGGTGAAATTCTTCAAAGGCAAACTTCATGGCTCGCTCCAGACACTGAGGAGAGGGGGCCAGTCAGCACTTCCCCACCAGGGGGCCTTCCCCCAAGCCCAGCCCATTCCCCTCCAAGTAACCACTGCCTCACTTCCTGGAGGAGGCTGCCCGAGGCCCACACTTGGTTTCTGTCAGCAAACGCCAGGCATCACCTGTCCCTGCCATGGGCATGCTGGATGACTTTGCACAAGTCTCTTACCCTTTCTGGTCCTTGGTTTCTACCCCTACAACATGTGAAAACCTTACAGGGTGATGGTCAAAAGTGAATGAAATTGGGTCTGGGTTTCTAAAATGGAAACATCCCATAAAAACCAGAAGTGACATTTATTATTGTGCATGGTACCCTTCTCAGCTTTTTACATGTATTTTTTAAAAAACAATTTTTTAATGTTTTATTTATTTTTGAGACAGAGAGAGACAGAGCCAGAGAAGGGGAGAGGCAGAGAGACAGGGAGACACAGAATCTGAAGCCAGCTCCAGGCCCTGAGCTGTCAGCATAGAGCCCAACGCGGGGCTCGAACCCACGAACGTGAGATCATGACCTGAGCCGAAGTCGGAGGCTTAACCGACTGAGCCACCCAGGCGCCCCGTTTTTTACATGTATTAACTCATTCATTCTCCCCAACAACTCTGTGAGGTGGTTCTCTCATTATGCCCATTTCACAGATGAAGCTGAGGCTTGAATGACTTATCAGGGTCACAGGGCCAGTAAGTAGCAGAGCAGGCTGACTAAAAGCCCCCTAAGTGGAAAGGCTTTTTCTCAGTTCTGCTGTTCTCTACAATCACCAAGAAGACTGACTGCCCACTGGCCTGTCCGAGCTTGGGCAACCCCAAATCAGGGGCGGCCTGGTGAGATCCGGCAGACAATACAAGTGCTTCTAGGCAATGGAGGCAGAAGCCAGCATGTGAGGACAGGAATCACCACGTGGCCGTGGTCAGGTGGGGTGGGGAACAGAGGTGAGGTTACAGGACCAGATAGTATGTACTTTAAGAGCTCACTGGCCTGGGTCCACATGCCTGCTGGCTCAAGGTGCACTCCCTCCGCCATCTTGGGCAAGAAACCACCTCTCTGAGTCTTGCCTTCCTCGATGGTAAGCTTGAGAGAACACCACTTAAAGAAGGTATCCTCTGAAAGCACCTTGTGTGGCACCTGGTGCAAGCAGGGACTCAGCAGATCTCAGCGCCTCCCTTGGGATCCCCATAAACATGTGGGAAGAGAATCTACCGCCAAGAGGCCCACCCTGTATAGGGAGACAGGGGCCCTAGTGCCACCTTAGACCCCAGCCTAGATCAGAAAGCTCAAACATGTACGTGTGCCATTCATGCTGTGGGAGATGGAAAGAGGGGTGGCTTGGTGCCCTGGTTCTCATGCCTCACCCCAGATAGGCACTATCCCTGGAGCATTGCCCCATCAGGGTCTGCTCAGTAGATTGGGGGTGCTCTGTCTAGCTTGGGTGGGAGGATGCCGAGGTTCCCGACACACACCAAGCTCAGAACCCCACTGGGAGAGGCAGTCATGAGACACCAGTGTCATCTGTGGGGAGAACTGAGGGGTGGATAGTTTCTCCCTTGTGCTTCTCTATGCAACGCCGTGTGTTTTTTTTTCTCAAAAGAAAACCCACATAAAAACACCAAAAACCAAAACCCCACCTTGCCAGTGATGGACAGCTTTCCCAACATTGGCAATGGAACGGTCCCGAGCCTGGTCTCCCAAGCACTGGGCTGTACACGTTGGTGGAGGCAAGAAAGGGACACTGGAGGAGGTCTTCAGTGCGCCACCTGACTTGTGGGGAGGGGTGGGCCACCGTACCTCAGAGAGCATGACGTACTGGCCTCTCCTGCCCAGCGTGATGCTAAGGAGGTCATAGATGGCCGCAGCGTTCCGCAGGCTCACCGCCCGGTCCTCCTCCTGCTCCGGTGCCCGGCTCAGCACCACATCCCGAGTAGCCTGTCGGGGGACGTGGTTTGGAAAAGAGCGAAGACAGAAAATAAGTAGCTGCCTGCCTCCAAGGCCCAGGGACCATCACCCTAACGTTGCTAACCCGGGCCATGCTCCTAGAATCAGCCAGAGCCTTTCCCCACCCCCATAGAGGCCCCCATGAAAGAGAGAAAACCCTCTCTTTAGGGTTTAGGGTTGAGCCAGCTGAGGAAGCAATTCTGAGGGTTCCTGGTATTCAATGTTCTAGTCTGCAACATCGGAAACCTACACAGAATTGCAAGGATAATGGCACTGGTCACATTTGCTTGTCTCTAGTATATAATAATAACAATAATAGAGTCATTACAGGAAGATGACCCTTTACCCTGAAATACAAGAGGACATTCTTTTTACAACCACAAGGGGGATGCCAGTGTTTCAGGAAGTGTAAAACTGAACCCTCAAACCAGCTCACGGCCAGATCTCACTACCTGCCTGCTTCTGGTCTCACTAGAAGTTTCTCATCCCAGAACCCAATCCAGGACCATGCCCTGCATTCAGTGGGCACATCTCCTTCATCTCCTCTCATCCAGAAGGACCCCTCCGCCCTCATCTGTCTTTCAGACACTGGCATTTTTGAGGGTATGTTTATGTTTTGCGGAACAGCTCCCTGTGTGCTTGCAATTGCCCACTTACAGAAAGAGCTTCAGGTAGTATCTGGAACTGTCTAGATCAGGTGGGTGGTTCTGCTGCTTGACTCACAGGAGGGGTCCTTGGGCTGTGGCCCCTTGGTGCCCTCTACAGGTCCCCCAAGTCCCTCTTATAAGGACCCCCTACCCTTATACCACCTCCCTCCCATTACCTCTGTGTCCAACCCAGACCCTATCCTGACTCCTTCTGACCATGAAACTCTCCTCTCAGAGTTCCCTGTGAGACCTCTCCGATAACACAGGGCCTCTGTGCTTGGTGTCCAGCACTTAGGAGTTCAGTAGCCCAGAGCTGCCACACGGCTACTGGGTTGGAGGGTGGTGGCAGGGCGGAGGGAGGAGAATGGGAAAATGTGCTTTAGGAGCGGGTGACTCTGCAATGTGAAGCGTGGAGCTCTGCATCGCCTGAAATCTCCCCTGTGGGGATTTAGGACCCTCTTTTTCTGTGGCCTATGATCCCACATAGGCCACATGCCCTGGGGACAACACTCAAGCTTAGGAGTAATTCAACACGAATCATGGTTCTTTGAGCTGAGCAGCAACAGGGTAGGGACCAGGCTAGGGATGCTCTGGGAACCCTGCCTTTCACACTCACATTCTCTCTCTCTCTCTCTCTCTCTCTCTCACACACACACACACACACACACACACACACACCCCTGAGCGCTGTATCTGAGCTGAAGCAAAGCTGGGTTCCAGCCAGATGCTCCTACTAGCAACTCTCAGTATCATCCTCCTTCTGTATTAGGGATGGAACCCCCTTTTCTACTTCCCGACATAGGACCTCAGAACCAACGATATTGGGATAAAAGGGAGCTTAAAATGGCTCTTAAAACCCATTTTCCACTGTCAGATCCAGACAATCCATCCTGTCCACAGACGGTCCTCAAAACTTCCACCTGGGAAGGACTACTAACCCCTCCTGCAGGTCAGGGGCTGAGGCTCCAAGGGCAAGTGGTTATAGAGGCAGAAGAAGGTCAATGGCCTTCAGACAGCAGGCTCTGAAAAGTGTCCTGCTGTGCAGGCCTGAAGTGCATTCCCAGATGCTTCTGGGAATGTCCTGTAAGACCCAAGGAAGTGACTCAACCATGGGGGGCACTTCAGGAAGGCAAGGCAGTGGCCAGGGGCCCTGATGGGTGTTCCTCCAGCCACAATAGGTGAGGGCTGCCAACCCCCCACCATCTACATGGATCAGCCCCAGGAGAAGGTGCCAGGGATGCCAGGAGATCCCCAGAAAGGATGAGCACTGGTGCCAGCCTGATAAACAAGAGCTGGTCAGGAACTCCAAAGGGTTAAGGCAGAGGAGAGAGGGAAAGTGCCAGAGAAATCCCTCTCCTTCTCAGCGAAATCCACCCACACAGGCACCATCAGGAAGAGAGAAGAAATTCTGACAGGCTTGGCAGGAGCTATTTCTCTAAGCAGAGCAGGAACACAACACTGGCCATGTACCTCCCCCCCACTCCACTTCTGCCCTTCACCTCCAGCAGCTCCCCAGCTCTGACCACCGAGGGTGGGGCCCAGAGAGGCGGCCTTGCCAGGCAGCAATGACAGGGGTGGGGGACAATGACAGGACAGGAGGTACAGTCCCTGCCCTCAGGGAGGGGCCATGGAACCTCCTGGAAGCAGCAGCAGTACTTGTACCCAGTGGAATTTGACCTAGAGCCCAGGTGAGAGAGGGGTCCTGAGAGAAACGGAGCAACGCAGGCAGCTTGCAGTGCAGTGGGGGTGGGGGGCTTCTCTGTGGGGAGTGGGGAGAGGCCTGGCTGGGCACATGCAGGACCTAGGATGCTACCCATGCACAGCAGTATCCTTCTGGGGATGTTGAGCAGCGAGCTATGACTGCAGGTCTCAGCTCCGGTTGGCCTGTCCTTGAAGGGTAGCCCCTGCAGACCTCGACTCCCAACCCCCTCTAGACTGCTCCAGGACAAAGTCAAACCTCCTCTTCTGTGGCTGCCGTAGGAGGCCCTTTGCCATGAGGCCCTGCTCCCCCTGGCCAGCTTCTCCCCCAACCAGCTCCCAATCATCCCCCTGCCCCGTGGGACTCTGCAGTCCCTCTCTGCACCATGGACGGACTGTCCGTGCCCTCTGTCAATCTGGATGCCTCCTGGCTCCTTACAACCCAACTCACATACTGTTCCTTCAAGTGTTGACCTGACTTATCCCACCAGGCAAGGCCCCCTGCCCGTGTCCTCTCCCAGCATGTCGCACAGACCCCAGACTCTGTATGCTCAACAGTTCTTGGGGGACAACACTTGGGCTCTTGGGGCAGGGAAGTCTCGCTCTCTCCAGCACCTTCCTTGGTCCATGTCTGTAGAAGGAGTGACGCTGAGAGGGAAAGATTTCTGGGACTAGTGTGGAAACTTCCTCCTCTTGCCCTAGACCTTGCCCTTTAAGACAACAGTGTCTCTGAATGTGTGCCTGGAGGATGGGAGTGGTGGATTTCCAGCACTCGGCATGGATTAAGTCAGAGGACCAGGAACAGATCTGAGCATCTCCTGGGCCTGGGGGCCGGGCCTCCCCAGGAGGCAGACAGTAGGGAAGGTGTCTCCTCAGGGGTCCTCAGGACCTGGTGCCTGTGTCAGAAGGGAAGCATGGTTCCCCAAAGGAAAGCCAAAAGCAGAAGTTTGCCCCAGTTGCTATGGCTTTGGGGCAGGGCTGCGGTGAAACGCTATGGTGGTGCTCGCCCGCTGGGGGGGCAGGGAACAGGGCAGAAGGAAGGAAGTTGTGGGGGCTAGCAGCAGGCCAGGGATTCCTGTGGAGCATAGAGGGTGGGGCCTCAGATACTCAGACACAGTAGGGGCTTCTGGTTGCTGCCCATGTGCCCTGGGGGTCCTGTCCCTGGGGGCCTGGGGGTCCTGTCCCTCCTCCCCTGGGCTCACCACCCTCAGGCCAGAGATACTCCAAGATTCACGAGCAGCCTGCTTGGAACTAGTCCCAGCCACTCCTCCCCTCCACCATCCAAATGGCCTTGCTAGGAAATCCTTCAGACCAAATGCAGTGACAGATGTGAATGTGTCTATGACCCATAAAGCAGTATGTAGACACTCAAGATTCTTCTTACCACCACCATCCTTACTAGGCTGGGCGTAACACAGAATATTGTCCCAGTGCAACCTCCAGGCCCTTCCACCTATGGAGATGCCCTGCCCTTGTCTGGTCCATGAATTCTGTCCCAGGCACGGCTCGTGAGCTGTACCTTCTCCCAACCTGGGCCCTCTGGCTATTCCCCCCATGGCAGCCTCCTCCAGACTGAGGACATTCACCCCAGGCTCTCTGCAAGTCAAAAGAGGGAAAGCCAAAGAAGCATGCTCTTTCCTACCCCCATCATCCAGCAGCTCGTCACTGCCAGCATGACCCACATCTGGTCTTTAAAGGATCCATGACGCCAAGTGTAGGGCCTTACAGGAGGGTCAGCAAGGCAACAGCCACGTCTCCGGTCAGGCCAGCCCGTGTGAGAGCCAAGGCAGGAGACTCTGCTTCCAACAGCCATCCCTTACGTGTGCTGCACGCTACCTTTTCAGGGTCACACCCATCACATCTCATCTGGCCTCACAGTAACCCCATGGAGGGGCAGGAGGAAACCACTATACCCCCTGGGCAGACAGGAAACTGAGTCCCAGAAAGTGAACTCATTGTGCAAGGTCCCCGAGAGTTGAGGCTGCACCTCCAATGGCCAGGACAGCTTCTGCTGCCGCGTGGGCCACGTGGGCTTCCCCTGCCTGCCTGGTCCTGACCTAATGCTGACTGCAGGGCCTCAGACCACACTGACCTTCACTTCCAACCAGCCCCATTACTCCTCTCTAATCCTGGACACAAACAGGGTAAGAGAAGGAAAGGGAACGAACTTGTGAAGCACTTTGTGAACATCTCACAATGATCTCATGTACTACTGTCCTATTTTACAGATGAGAGGACTGAGGCCCAGGGAGGTTCCCCAAGGCATACAGATAGATGGGACCCAGAATAGAACCTAGCCATTCTGACTTCACCCCCGGAGGCTTCTGAAGAAGTGTCCAGTAGCCTCGTCTATGCCACAGAAGCCCTGGGATGGCTCTGCTTATAAAGGAACCAAAGCAAAGCACAAGGCCAGGTCTTCCAATCAGGGAAAAAGCCCCTTGGGCAACGTGTCCAGCCCTGTTTTCAGACACAGCTGCTCCGCCGGCCAGGGACCCAGTCTCAGGGCCTGCTGCTGGCACCCCGCAAAAGCACCCCGGAAAGGAGTCTCCCATAGCATCTGTGACTGGCGCCTCCCCCTCCCTGGAGGGCACTGTCATGTTCTGCTCGCATTCTCGTCCCCCACCAGGAGACATAATTACCATGCCTCTCAAGCTGCAGGTCCACAGAGCCAAGAAATAACATGCTCTGTGACGTGTCCCATCTACCCAGCAGCCCGGGCGTGGCCCATGCCAGCCCCCACTCTGCTGCCGAGTCAGGCTTCTGCAGCAGAAATCACAGCTCTTCCTGCCAGCGAGGGCGAGAGGCTCTCCCACCTCTACTGAACCGACTGGCGGCGTTGTCAGGCCCTTTGCCATCACAGCCTGCAGTAGCGCAGGGCCTCGTGTTAGAGCAAACCAGGTGCCAAATGCTGGAACAGTCTGTGCTCATCTGCTGAGTCCCACATGGAATCAAGCCCAAGAAGCACTTGCTTTCTTCTTCTTCTTTTTTTAAACTGAATGGTATCCTCAAACCAATTTTTCTCCCAACCAGAACTGAGCCTCAATGTATTTTAAAATGACTGAGCTGGAACCAAGTATTTATCAGGACAAAACAAATACGCGTTGAACATCTACAATGTACTAGGTGCCTTTTCTTGCTTTTTCTGTGCAAGAGAGACCTTATTAGCCTCATTTTACAGATGAGAAAACTGAGGATCAGGATGGAAAGAACCCTGCCCAGGCCACACAGATTGTGAATGGTGAATTCCAGACTCAGACTGCTGGGTGCCTGACACTGGGCCTGGCACAGTTCATTAAGCTGCAGGGTCCTGGTCCCCAGAGGCTTACCCGTCTACCCCCTTCTCATTCAACACCAGGTCTTTGTGCCTTTTTAGTTTCCAAGTGCCTGAAACCAGCAGCAACTTCTCCACCAGCTGAATGACACAGGGACCCACGGATTGTCTGCCTTAGCATATATTTTGATGACTAAATCAGTATTTTAGAAATGATCAAGATTTCTGTACTTCCTCGTTCCCCAACTGTTAGATAAAATTAGACTAGTTTTTGATATATGATTCTTTTAAAAACTAGAATATATACTTGGGCTTCAGCAGACTGGGGGGGTTTGTCCTGCTATGAGGATCAGGACTTCCTCCAGCTCCCTGGATTCATACTCCAATAGGTGGAATTACCTCTGGGAAGGGGGCTATGACTGAACTCCTCATCACTGTTTCTCCAGTGCTCAGCATGGCCCAGTGTGCTGTAGCTTCTCTAACAAGACTGGATGGATGGACAGATGGATGGGCAAATAAGTGGGTGGATGAATGGATTTTAAAATGTCCTTTTGGGGGTGCCTGGGTGGATCAGCTGAAGTCTGACTTCAGCTCAGGACATGATGTCGCATTTCACAAGTTCCAGCCCCGCATCAGGCTCTATGCTGACAGCTCAGAGCCTGGAGCCTGCTTTGGATTCTGGGTCTCCCTTGCTCTCTGCCCCTCCCCCGCTCATGCTCTGTCTCTCTTTCTCTCAAAAATAAACATTGAAAAAAATTTTTAATAAATAAAAAATAAAATAAATAAAATAAAACGTCCTATTGGCCCCAAAGACTCAAACTAGGTCCAAAACACAAATCTTCAACCAGTTATAACTCATATCACTTGCATTTCTGTAAAAGCACTGGTAAGGTTTCTATTTACCTCTTGAAAGACAAGGGGATTCCCTATTCATTCTGATCACGCTCGGTTAGCCTGTAATAAAAACTGTATCTAAGGTAACAGCCCCACACTCAAGGCTGCTTGCAGGCTACTCCTCTGAGTTCCAAACCACAAAATCGCGGCTGACATGCTCAAGAAACCTGCAGACACCCTTCCCCAGAGCAGCTGCTCTGGTGACCCTGGAGGTGGAAAGCTTTCACGATTATGTCCCCTGGGCTGGCTCTGCTGGGGTAGCTTTTACCGCAGCATAATGAATTCTGCAGGTATTACGAAAACCCAAGTAGCAGCTGAGGCAGCCAGCTGCTGTTCTAGAGGCTTCTCCCTATCATCTGCAGCCAAGCCCAGCCAGCATCAAAGGGCGATGAGGAAAACCCCGCAGGTACACGGAAGCCAGGCTGGGACTTGGGGTTCAGCTCCAATCAGAGCTCGGGAGGCTGGCATAGTGGTCCCCGCGCCTGACTGAAAATGTGACCTGCAGGGAAAGAGGGTATGAAACAACGGCAAGGGAGAAGTCAGAGGCTATTTGGTTTCTCTGAGAAACAGCTCTGAGCCACGGAGGCCAGATCCAGATCCCAGGTGGAAAGCCCTCTGTAGATGAGACACAAAAGCTCTCCCCCAGATTCCTGAAGTTTCTAGCCATGTGACAGGCTGGGTGTGAGCAAGAGGAAACAAACCAGCCGGCCCTGGAAGAGTGTCTCCTCCCAGCCCAGCACACACAGCGTCTGGGCACTTCCTCTGCTTTGTGTGCTACAGGAATCCCCATGACACCACCCGGCAAGCCAGCCGGCCTGCACCCCCTGAGTCTCCTAGGTGGGCCAGCAAGTCACACGGCCTCCTGCAAAAGGGTAGGAGCTGCTTGGAGGGAAAGCACACATTTAGGAAAATCCACTTTGGCTCCAAATGTGGGCCACTTTCTAGTAAAAGGCCATTCTCCACAGGACAGCTTGAGGGTTTGGGGTTGGGCAGGAGGGATAACCTAATGGAAGGGCATCTGAGCTCTGGTCCTGGGCACCCAGATGAGGCGGAGGCCACCAAAAATGGCTAAGGGAGACAGAGTCCAGCCTCGGTCCCTGCCATCTCACATCGACAGGCAAATCCCTGCTTGCAAAGCCCTCCCTGAGCCTCATCTCATTTGACCCTCAAAACTACCCCCTGGCCCTTGTACAGATGAGGAAGCCAAGAATCAGAGCAGTTTGTAAGCAGCTGCAGACTGCAGTCCAGGGCGTGGGCTCCATGGCCTGTGCTTTGGAAGCTGTTTAGGGAGGTGGACATCATTCAAATCATGGCTGTGAGGATTATTAGTGTGTGACCTTGACCAAGACCCATACCTGCCCTGGACCTTACTTTTCTCATCTGTACGATGGGAACATATCAGTACTAGACTGAACCATATGAAACGGTTATTTTTTTCACATGGCTCAACGTAAGGCCTCCCTCTATGAGATAACCAGCTTGGAACCTGGCAGAGAAAGGACCTAAGAAACATTCCTGCTTTCACCTTTTTGAAAGGTCATTCCTCAGCACAGGAAGGGGGGTTTCCTGAGACAGATAACTTTAGTGCAGTCTCATCCGAGGGTGTAGGTGGTGAGGTGGCACAGGTGTGTGGGTGGGGGCAGGGCAGGGCACCGGTCTATGTCTGAGATTCTATAAGTAGAAACTGGGGCTCAGTCTGTGGTCAGAGTGGGGGCCCATTTTCCATGAAAAGAGCACTGTTCTCCCATGCAAATCAAATCCTGAACTTGGTATTTCTATCCTCACCTCGGGGTAACCAGCTAGGTGCCCCTTCTTGGAGCAACCACTTACCCCCTCACCAGCATGACCCTGCAAACTTTCAGGACCATGGCCTGGCTGAGGGGGGATATAATCTCTTGCTGCCCCAGGCCAGCCGTCCCTCCTCCTGCCTACCTGTTGGTGGACCCGGTGAGGTGGAAGAAACCCACTGACCAAAGCTCTCTGAACAAGTCCTGTTATCGCATGGTCCCCAGTGTCCAAAGGAATATTAGTTTCAGGCTCTTCAGAGACCCAGCTCATGGGGTCTTGGTTTCTTAAACTCCTACATGCTGCTGTCAGATGGGCCAATTTAGCAAATTGAGTCCTCAACCTGGGGGGAGGTGGGGTGTCCCCAGCTCATGAGCTCTGAGGGACTCCTCAGTCAGAGGGCTCAGACCCAGCCTTGGACTCCCCCCAAGCAGCCCGTTTGGGCAGCACCTGCACCCCCTGGCTTCCAGTGTTCCTGCACACCCCTCCTCTGCCTCCCTTCGGCCAGTCTAGGCGGTGAGAGACTGGCCCCCCCACGCCACACTCTCCCTTCCGCTGAGGCTCCAGAGCCCATGTGTGCGTGTGTGTGAACACACGTGCACATGTCTCCGTGTGTGTGTGTGTGTGTGTGTGTGGCTCATCTCCCTGCCTGAGGCAGGGGAAACGGGTCTTTTGAAAACATACAAAGAGCACTTCCTGCATGCTTTGTCCAGCAAACTTTACCCGTCCTCTGCTTTATTTCTCCATAGCACTCAGACACTAGCACCCTGGATATTGTAGTGGTTGATTAATTCACTGTCCACCTCCCTCACTAGAATGTATGGTCCGTGAGAGTGGAGACTTTTCTCCGCTTGTTTGCTGCTGCCTTTCTGGCTTCCGGAACAGGGCCTGGCACAAAGTAGATGATAATAAACAGTTGCGTGAACGAGTGAATTCCTTCTACGGGCACACTTACCACTGTGCACTACTATCATCTAATGGGAAGAAACTGAAGCTCAAAGGCACTAGATCTGCCCATGGCTCTCAGCTGACAGCTGGCAGAGCTGCCACCTGAATCCAGGCCTTCTGCCTCAAAAGCACATGCTCCTTCCACTCCCTCACATCGGTCCCAGAACCAGCACAAGGCTGCTCAGTGCATACTGACGACTTGCTGGTAATCGTCTTTCATAATCCCAGAAGAGGTGCTGGGACTCATAACTCAGTCCCTACTCATGCCCCCGAATGCAGCCCTGTGCACCGGACCCAAACCTAGTAGCCTAGCGAGCTGCGCCTTGGCATGGGGTGCAAGCCCAAGAATCCTGCTTCAGGGACGTCTGTGGGAGGCTGAGCGGGGTCAGGACCCCATGGCCTGTGCCTGAGCCCCGCAGCCCTATCCCACGGGGGCAGTGAAGGAAAGCCCTGGTGCTTACCATGGACTCACTGATGAGGAGCAGCAGGAGGGCTTCCTCAATATTATCCTTTGGGCAGTAGAGGCTGAAAGACACAAACGGCGGCCCGGGCTCCAGCACAACCCTCTCAAAGCAGTGTAGCCGGCCCGCCACACTGGCCCTTCCGCCCCAGAGTCAGCATCTGCCCCGGTAAGGTGACCCTCTCCTGCATAATTCATCGGCACCGGATACCTCCTGCAGCTCTTTATCAAGCCCCAGAGTTATGGATCTGAAAGCCTGGGGTGAGTGGTGGGGCCAGAAATACCACAGATGCTCCAGGGGAAGAAATGTCCCTTCCAGTACCCAGTGCTGCATGAAGCAGCCGGGGCAGGGAGCTGTTCACAGATCCCACCTTCAGTTACTAAACAAATACGAGAGAAGGCACACGAAGACCAGTAGGAAGGCAGATACCCTCCAAATAATCCGCTCTCCGGTTGCCTCAGAGAATTCTCCTCCCAACCCCCATCCTGAGACTGTCTTCCCTGGTCTATCTGGCTCCTGCTGCCGCCTGCCTGGCAGTGAGCTGGGTGGCAGCTGGGGGAAAGGGCAGGGCAGAGAGAGGGGACACCAGCAGGGCCGAAGCCCAAGTGTGGCATGAGACCAGCAGCGCTTACTTGTCTCCTTCGTAGAGGTGAGGCTTCCGCAGGGCCTGCGTGATGAAGGAGTTCTCCTCCTTGCTCATGAACTCAGGAAGCGGGTGGGACAGGGGGCTCCAGTAGCACTCCTCACTCAGGGAATGTAGCAGGACCCCCGCCAGATGCTTGGCCGCCATCTTGCAGAAAAGGGAGGAAGTCAGACCCGGAATGCCCTCCACTCACCACCTGGCCAAACCTGCCTGCCTTTGTTTGCAATGTGCTGCCCCTTCAGGAGGCCTGCCACTCCACCCCTGAGGAGCGCCCTGTTCTGTTTCCAGCACCCCTTCTGTTGGCCTTTGATGGCTTCAACTTCATCTCCTGTCCTGTTTCCTCTCCTAGACAAGACGTACGTTTCCTCCTCCTCTGGCCCCACGGAGGAGCAAACCCTTGCAGAGCATAAAGCCACTGGCATAGCACATCTCTCGACCAGATCCCATTCTGATATTTGACCAAAAATTCTAGAGTGAGAAGCAGCTGTGGCTCTGATTTGGGGTGAATTAAAGTCTGAGAAGGTAGGCCTGAATCGGGGCAGGAAAGCAAGTCCAGGTTATTTATTAAGTTCATAAACAATCCCTAAGAATTAGCGTACCACCTTACTAGGAAGGGATGACATTATGTTTTAACTCTCATCTAACGCTAGGGGCTGTGGGTAGCACTGCGGTAAGGATGCTGAGGGTGCCTCCCAGGCTTAGTGGGAGAGAATGTGGAGATTGATTAACAATGTCTGCCATGAGCACAGCCAGGGAGAGGAGAAGCATGCATGGGACATACTGTCATCCCTGATTCAGAGGCTGCCTGCTAACACTTCTGTTGTCTCCCACTGAAAGTGAGCCCTGAACAGGCCAGCCACGGTCAGCACCCAGCCCTGAGGCCCCAGCCGTGCGTTATTACCACTTTGAAATTCTGAGTTGCTTTGGTCTCCACGGTGCGTAGGACCTCCCGGAGCTCTCTCATGCCTTTCACGATGTTCCTAACAGGAAGACAGCAGAAGTAGGGTCATTACCAGCCTAGCTCCCACAGACACCATCATCAAGTGGTGTCCCACAGACACTTACATCTGCAGATGTAAGCAGAAGCTGGCCCATTTGAGTTTTACTTGAAAACAGTCAACTGTAATGAAAGGTCAGAGTTGTAACACCAGGATCCTAGAAGCCTAGGACATCATCGATTAAAGAACAAGAAGGATCCCTCTCCCTCACAGCCCCCCAGGAACCCAGGCTTCCAGTTCACCAACAGAAGGTGACCAAGATGGAGTATTTTCAAACAAGATGTCACATTGGCCCAAAAGTCTTGACTGGTGTCAGACTTTCTGACTCGAATCAGCCTCAAATTCTTCATTTTTACCCACCACACCCGATCAATGCTGGGGTCCATCCTCACCTCTCAGTCCCCATCACCAGAGCCCTAGACCAGCCTGCATCACCACAAAGTCCAGTATCACCTGCCCCCTGGCAGCTCTCTGGGCCCTGAAATAATTTGTAAGCTTTTTAAAGTGTGACCCAGAGTAAAAAGTACATTTTAAATTGCAACCCAGTATGCACACACTTTCCTTACATAAAACTGAAGCAAGTTTCTTGACACATTACCTAGCTCCACTCTGGTATTTTCTACTTTACGCCTCCCTCTACTCCTCTTTCTAAAAATGCTGGCTGCAGCCCACTACACAGAACTTGCAACCTGCTAGTTTGCACAACCCACTAGTGGTGGCCTGTAGTTTGAAACACTGCTCCATCGCCCCTAGAGGTGCCTCCTTGACAGGCAAAAGTCATCCTGTTCCTCCCCAGGCTGGCCCCTCCGTCAGCACCCCCAGGGCTTACAGAATCCGGTCTAGGTCCTCAAGCAAGGCATTGTGGGGCTGATAGGACTCCCCCCTTGCCTCTCTCCCATCTCATCTCCCGCCACTCAGGTCCGACCCAGGTGACCTATGTCAAGTCTTGGCACAGGCTCCTCCCACTGCCTTAAACAGCCGTTCCTCATTCATCCTCAGAAAGCCTTTCCGACATCACTTCCTCCTTGCAGCCAGCCCAGACTCCCCCGCCGCCCCCCGCCTCCCGTGCTCACCCCTCCTGCCTGTGTCCCTCTTGCACCCTGTTAATTCCTCTTCTGAAGCATGATACTGCGTGGTCATTTTCTGTTATGGGCTGACCCTTCGTGCGCTGTGCTCCCCAGGGGCAGGGCTCCGGCCTTGCTCCTGAAGCTCAGCCGTCGCACAGCTCCTGGCACACAGCATGTGCTCAGCAAATGTTTGAGCACCACCCTTCTCATTTCCTGTGGGGGTTCCCTGTATCACAGCTCACAGGGGAAAGCAGAGGCTGGTGGCTGGTCAAATTTAGAAGTGAAAGGACTACAGAGGGGTGAAAAGCCAAAGGTGGCAGCTCGGGAAGTCACAGGAGCCCCTCCTGCAACTTTCATGCACAGAACAGATTCCTAGGAGCTGTGGGGTCTGGAGCCATAAAAGGACAAATTCGCAGACCAAATCTCTGCCTTCTGGGAACCTCTGGTTTCAGAGAACAAAGTAAAACTGTGAAAAAACTACTAACATTATAAACACAGACCCACGTTTGTGGGGCTGAGAACAGAGATAAAGACCACTGGGATATAGTCAGAGTCACAATGACTTTTCCTAGTCCATCCAGAGCTTCTGAAGAACCAGGAGGGGCAGATGGGACAGGAAATCACAGTGCCCTTAGAGAAGATTCAAGTTTGGGTACTGCTACTGATGCCATGTAGCCTGAGCGCATCTGTGGGCTGTGCAGGGTCTCCTTCTCTACAAAATCAGGACTTCAGTTTGGATAGTGTCTCCTAGATTTCTTTCATCTGCATACCACATTTGCAATTTTTGCTACTAGCTGCACACCATTGGTATTATTATTTATGCAATACTTTCCTTTACATCTTCTTTCTTAAATAAATATCTTAACAAAAAAAAAATACCTGAAATTAGGGATTTGGCATGCTAGGTTTTTTTTTTTTGGCAATAGATATTAAATATAGAAGTACTTATAAAAAGTTAGTCTGCATATCACTCAAAGCCATCTTGTGTATCACTAGAGGTGCAGCTTGGGAAACACTAGATTAAACCACAGGTTCTCAATGTGTGCTCTCCGGGCCAGCAGCATCAGCATCCTGGGAACTTATTAACGACACTAAATCTGAGGCCCCCACTCCAGACCCGCCGAATCAGAAACTTGGGTGGAGCCCAGCAATCTGGGTTGTATGAAGTCCTCATGGGCTCTCAATGGACATTCAGTTTTGAAAACCACTGGTTTACCTGATCCTCAGTGTCTTCTAGTTCCCCTATGCTAAGAAGCCAGGTTCCAGAAGGGACAACTTGACATGGAAAGTCCAGCTTTGCAGCTTGATTCTCAATCTGTAATCTCGGGAAAGTGAAGCAGCCACTCTGAGTCCTCATCTCCCCATCCTTAGGAGGGTTCCTCATTTACTCATAGTGCTATCAGGAAGATGAACACAGGCGAAGCCCAAACGTACCCGGGCATGTGGTAGAGGCTCGCTAAATATTCATTATTTTCCTTTCTCCTTTTAATTTGGGTCCTAAAGATCTCGTTAAATTATATTTTAGTTTGCCACGTGATTTTGCATGGAAGGGTGGGACCGAAAGCGTAGGGGGCAGGGGACAGAAGTACCTGAGGGGATCTCCCACCTCTGAGTCCATCTTTCTCCTTCCACCAGCCCCTGCCCCCCCACTCCCGGGGGACAAAAGAAGGATTCCCTGGTAGACAAACCACACCCAGGGACGGACTGGGAGTCCCCAGGAGCCCAAGTAGGAGGAGCCTGCAGGAGAGGCCCTTCAGTCCCACTGAGGCCTCTGCCTTAGAAAAAAACCCAGGGTTGGAAAGCAGGCTGTCGGCCAGGCCAGCTGAGGGGAGAGCTCAGTATCAGACACCACCAGGAGAGAGAGAGACAGACTGCATGAACTCCCAGAACAGAGAAAAACTGGCTGGCTCTGGGAAGTCTGTAGGAGAGCAATGCTCTGGGAGCTGGGCCCATGGCTACAGGCTGGGGCAAGGCTGGACCTAGGGGCTGGACCCTGGGACTGCTCCAGGGCCTTATGGCCCACAGACAGCTGGTAGCTCCTGGGACCTGTGGGTGATTTTCCACTCTGTGGGCTCCCTGCCAGCTTCCTCCCTGGCAGCCTGGCCCAGGCTGCTACCAGGAGCCCAGAGCCAAGAGGGACTACGACCTCTCTTTCCCACTCTAGCTCAAGGACTGTCCTCTCTCTGCCTTTAGTCTCCACATCATCAGCACTAGAAGAGGGCTCCTGGACCACGGCACTGGCATCGCCTAGGGGATTCAGAGAAATGCAGACTCTCAGGCATCCTGCCCTCCCCCAATATACACACAATTAAGGAATCAGAACTGCATCTATGTCCCGAAAGTTGTGTAATTTTACTATTTTCAAATCTGTAAGGGATTCTGGTATTGTCAATAAGCTCCCAGGAATTCTTTAACAAAGCAAATAATCACCCTCGGGCATCTTTTGGGTAAATCCAAAATGCACATATGAATGCACATATGAATGCACATA
The DNA here is from genome assembly GCA_028646485.1 of Cryptoprocta ferox. Taxonomy (NCBI): domain Eukaryota; kingdom Metazoa; phylum Chordata; class Mammalia; order Carnivora; family Eupleridae; genus Cryptoprocta; species Cryptoprocta ferox. The sequence continues at coordinate 62,252,097 of CM053576.1, read as the reverse complement.
AAGAAAAAAACCAATACAGAGGCTCTAGTGGCCAGGGCTGTACGGGGAGAGATTCAGGTTCTCAACTGGCCCCAACCTGTTGTAAGATGCTGGGAACACCCCTCTGCCTCAGCTTATCCCTCCAGGAAATGGGAATTCCGATGGTTTTTCCCTCTAGCCTAAGCTAATGTTAACCATGCCAGGTAGAGCTGGGGCTTTTCCCAGTCCCGTGAGAGGGCGGCTTGAAAGATCTCTTTGTTCTGGTCTCTCACGCTGACCTTTCTGAGCAAAGCTGCCACTTTTAACAATATCCAAACAGGGCCTCAGACAAACCCTGGCCCAGAATCAGGCTGCATGTGGAGAAGCCAGGAAGCGACTGATCCCAACTCATGTTGCTGGCTGGCCAGGAACAGAAAGAGTTGTACAGGCAGTGATGGGTCATCTAGGGAGGCCTCCAGGTGGCAAGCTTCCCTCCTCTACCTCTCGCCGCCGCCCCCTCCCCCCCCCCCACTGCCGGGCCCCTCATCAGCAGTAGGTAGCGGACAGATTTTTCTAAAGCTTTGTCTCCTTCAGTCTTCACAGCTTCTGATGAGGCTGGTAAGGCTGGCTTGGTTCTCCCAGGTACCAGCACAATGCTTGGCACATAGAAGGCACTAAAGAAATCACTGAGGAATAAATAAACTCCCATTTTCCAACAGGAAAATTAAAGCCTGGTAGATGCCTGCCTTTTCAAGCCATCGGGTACCCAAGGGGGAGAGGCGGGCTAACCATAGGCACCAAGGTTCAGATTTTACTCCCTTTACACTAAATGATTCCCGAGAAAGATAATCCTTGCCTTTCGACCCAGCTTTCCTTTCCAGACCATCTGAACTCCAGAACTTCTGGAATTCAGCTAATTGACTAGTCTTTACAAAGTACCTACTGTATACTCAGTGCCTGGTCATCAGCCCTGTTGACAAGGGGCATTTAACAAATGCCCTGATAAAATGAACTGAGTGAGAGACACAATGAGTGAATGAGTATCTCATTCATGACCTGCAGGTAAGGAGCTCAGTCTGTTAAATTAGCCACACTCAATTTATTCAGAGTTTAGCGAAGTGTTTTGCATACAGTAGGTACTCAACAAATGTTGTTTTGGTTTCGTTTGATTTTAGAGAATAAGAAACTGCAGGGAATTTATGGTTGAATGGAATCTAAACAGACACTGGTTCATGTGACTCTGACCAGAAGTCCCCATTTCAGGGCTGGCACTAATTGTGTGAGAGAGGTTTCTGGTCAAAGAGCACGGCTAGTTGGCAGATCCCAACAGCTGGAGAGTTGAATCAGGAGACAAGGTCAGGTGAAGCTCAAATTAGTTATCAAGCTGTTTGCTTCTGCCATAGATCCATATCATCAGTTTCAAAAACTAAAGCTCTCCTCTTCACCCCAAGTCACAGAGAAAGGGCACTGAGGACATCCAGGCAAGGAGAGCTTTCCTCTCGAGTGACGTGGGGGATGGGCAGTGGGTGCTAACAACAAATACAGGCTGTCATTATGAGAGGCTGGAAGAGTGTGTTCTCTCCAATGGGCCTCAGAGGTGTCCCTGTGCCCCAAAGAGTGACACAGGCCACTAGGAGGCTCTCCTGGGCTTTCCTGTTGGATGATTCTGGCCCCTGAATCCCCCTCAGAGCAACGTGTCTCCTGCCCCCCTCAGTACGGCAAATAGCGGGCGGCTGCTGAGGACAAGACAAAATTGCTGCTGATTGAACACACCTCTCAAGAGGTCATAACCAAACAGCAGGCTGGGCTTTCTAAGGTGCCTCACCATTGGGCAGAGCCCCACCCCACAGCCGTCTGTGGCCCAGGCTGCCTTAGCTGCCTCTTGACCCAGCACCTAGCTGGCAAGGTGAAGCATGTGCAGTTGCATGTGCATGCGCACAGACACACAGACCCAGACACATACACACACTTGCACCCACACACACACCCACACCCCTCAGAAAGGGAGAGTGCTTTCATAGGGCTGAACAATCTGCCCGCCCCAGGAAACTCCCTTAGAAAGCACACACACTGCCTTCTCTATTGTTTGGTTTGGGTACAGTGAGCACATACTGCTTTAGTAATTAAAAAAAAATTTTTTTTTTAACATGCACAAAATGTACAGCCCGCCTGGCTCAATTACACATGGCTCAAGCTTACTCCCAGCCCAGAGCCAAGAAAAGGCTCTGTAGGTCTAGGCAGAAGGAAGGGGAAAAAAACCACTCCAAGGAGAATGGCCTCTTGTCCACTCTTGGGGAGGAGCCTTATCAGCTTTTGTTCTTGTTTCTCGGGAGAGGCCCAGAGACTCAGGTCCTAGTGAGGTCAGGGCCCCAACAGGGACAGTCAGCTTTCCTGGTATTGCACCGCCATTGGCTTCCCTTGCTGCCTCAACCCCTGGAGCAGCTTCATGCAAAGGAGACCAAACCTCTCCCACAGCCAGGACTCTGGGCCCAGTTGCCACTGTCCGCAGTCATAAGAACACGTCAGAAAGGTGCCCTCTCCTGGCAGCTGGCTCCGCAGAACTACCTGGTACAAAGCTCCACTCAGAGTCCACTGCTGCCCTCTGGTGACAGCGAGGGGAATCGAACCACAGGGTCCCAGGCCCCTGCCCTTTGGAGGGGGTCTCCCAGTTCATGATTGTCCTTTTAGGTCAGGGCTTTCAGTGTCAGGTTAGGAACCCTGTCATCAGCCACAGAGCAAGGGGAAGGAGTCATCTGGGGGGAATTGACTGATGGATTAATAGGGCAAGGTTCCTGGAAAAAAATGAATGTCCCTCAAACATCCGAAGTCTAAAATACTGAGGCCCAGATTTTACCAAAGCTCAGAATAAAGGAAGAGCTGTTGGGGGTCAAGCAAACACCACCACACCCCATTTTTCACAGTGGAGAACACCACACCCTTTAAATTATGTCAAATCCTCAACTGGAGGGACAAGGGTGGACCATGGGAGCAGGCACTGCTTGTAGCCATCTGGCCCCAGGGGCAGAGCACCCCGAGGTCTGCCCAAGGCCTGCATGGGAATGAGTGCCAGCTCTCAGATTCTACTCAGAAGCAGGTCCCACCATCTCCCCCTGCTCCTTAGGCCCCAAGGGAAGTCTTCTAACACCGAGTGGCTCCCTGGCCCCTCAGAGCCCCTCTATGCTGGCGCACCCCCACCTCCATGCCTCCTTTCCCACCCATGAGATATCTGATGGCTACATTCGGCTCCTCCACTGTCTGCTCGGTGCTGGGATGGAAGCTCCCTAAGGAGGGGGGCTCATCCTGTTGCTGGCTTCAAACCCGTTGAGTAAGGAGGGATGTTGGGTGCATGGTGGGCTCTCAGAGGTGATCTGTGAAATGAACGGGTGGGCTATTCCCTGGGAGGGTTTTTTTTTTGTTTTTTTTTTTGCCTTAGCCCCTACCCCCTACTGGGCTGTAACCTCTCAAAACATAGGAAATGATGGTTTTATCACCTTCCCAAACACCCCAAGAGCCCAGTTGAGGTGGGGGGGGGTGAATTTAACCAGTAGGAAATGGCTCTGGAGACCCTTAAAAGACTTTTCAGAGCTGCCCTGGAGGAGAAGACCCAGTGTCAGGTATCGGGGTCCCAACCTACCCTGAACCTCTGCTTCTTGCAACTTAGGCTAAGACAGTGGTTCTCAACTGGGGGTGACTTTGCCCTCCACCATCCAAGACATTTGTCAACATCTGGACACACTTTTGGTTGTCACACTTGGGGCAGGAAGAGCTACTGGCATCTAGCGGGTCGAGGTCAGGGATGTCGCTAAATATACGATATACTGGTATCTGGCTCAAAATGTCAATAGGTACTGATGGTGAGGAACTCTGGGTTAGGGTGACGTTTTGTTTGTTTGAACTTCCTGACAACAACAAATATATAAAAGACAAATACTGGAGCTGGTGATTCACCTAAGAAGATGTAACGCTGACCTGAAGGCCATAATGGGTAGTTCGGAAAGCTCCCACCACTGCGGGTGGGTGGAAGGGGAGACTTAGGGCTGCAGGGGTACAGACCCCATTCAGCACCAGGGAGGCTGCCTCTACCACCTGTTAGCTCTGCAACTGTGGGCAAGTTACTTTCCCTTCTCCTTTCTTCAGTACATGGGGACATTATGAGCTCCTCTGTGTTCATAGGATTCTGCCTGGTGCGCAGCAAGTACTCAACAAGTGTTAGCTACTGGTAAGGGGAAAGGGGTAAAGAAAGTCCAGCCGGGCACACAGGGCCACAGCCCCCACTTTAAATATCTGTCACATTCCCGGGCCACCCCTGGGCTGGATGCGGCCATAGGAAATGGACAGAGGGGTTGAGTTGTTACCACGTGAATTGGGGACTGCTGCTCACACTCAGCTTTAGAATGTTTGGGCTGTTTGCTTGGAAAGAAAAGATGATTCAGTTTCCATTGCTCTTTATTTGGGAGGCACGGGGCGGGGGTGGGGGTGGGGGAGAAAAGTCAGCATCCTGGCTTTCAGGACTCAAAGCTGTTTTAGGAGGAAAAGAGGATGAAGGGTGGGGAGCAGAGTGACAAGAACAGAACAGTGTTACTTGGGCTTTCCTGGAGGGGTGAGGGTTGGTTCATGTTCTGTCCACTGCCAGCAGCACCGCCACACACACACACACACACACACACTCAAACACACTCATACGTACACACACACACACACACACACACACACACACAGCAAGAGTGTACAGAACACAGGCAGGGAGGAACAGAACCACTCAGGAGGGTGGGACCAGCTTCGGGAAGAGGAGCCACCCTCTGAGAATGGTGACTCAGGGTCCCAGAGGGACGGAGAGAGCCCTGAGTCAGCGGAGCAAGGATCAGCCCAACCATCACCAGGGCTCTGTCCTTCTCCCACACACTCCCAAACTGGAAGCTGCATGGGTTTTGAGGCTACTCAGATCTGAAGCTGGAATCCCAGTGAGTAAGATCAGGCATGCTACTCAACCCTGTTGAGTCCTTTGTCCCCTCTCGAGTGATCTGGGGTCACCTGATTTCCTTCACAGGGTGCTGTACATGGAGCACATGGTCTAGCCTAGCACACAGCAGGTGCTTGATAACGGCCAGCTCTCTCCCTCCTTCCCTCTTGGCTGTCCTTGACAGTCACCTTAACCTCATCACATCTGTACCAGTGTGGTGTGGGGAAGGGTAGCAGGCAGCCCTGAGGGGACCGAAGTGTGTGTGTGTGGGGTGTGTGTGTGACAGCAATACCCCCCTGTGCTCTGAGCTCTGTACTCAAGGTGTCTTTTCATTCCTGCCTCTTCCCGGACCCTCACACCTGTAGCTACAGGACAAACAGGAGCCCCCTGTTTGAGGAAGGAAGCAGAGCTGGAGGGTGGAGAAGGAACTTGCCCAGGGTTTCTGTGTGGTCTCCCATTCCCAGGCCCTGCCTTGGTGACCTCCAGATGGCCAGGGTGCCCCTGAACACTACACACCGGAAGCTGAGGCCACGCCTTCCAAGCTGGAGCACACTCACTAGGCTGGAGCCCCTGGGCGCAGCAGCAGGGTCTCATTAACCCCCGGTTTCTACTGTGGGCAGGGGAGCCTGCTGGGCAGGAGCGTCCGCTGGCTCCACCCAGGACGAGTCACTTACATCCTCTGGGCCTCCACTTCCTGCCTGCAAAATGGGGATGTAACAAGTGCATTTGCCTCAGAGGACTGCTAGGACCACGAAATACACAATGAAACAAAGCACTTACCAAGTGCCTCGCACAAATTCAGCATGCATTTTAAGATAATGAATATCTGTTAAATGAAAGCATGAAGGGGACAAGACACTGACATCACCAAGACCCCCTCCTTATAAATCCACTCCTAGGGTCTGCCGTACAGAAGGCTCTTTTACCCTCTGTGCCTACAGCTGGCCTTGGGAGCGAGGGTCTCTTCAACGCAGAGCAGGCGTCAGTCAACAAATTTTCTCTAGAGGGCCAGGGAGTAAATATTTTAGGATTTGCTCTCTACTCCACTCTGGGTGAGAGACAATATATGAACAGTAGGTATGGCTGTGTTCCATTAAGATGTTCTTCACCAAAACAGGCAGCGCAGACCCATGCTGCAAAGGTTCGGCTGAGGGTGGCAGCTCTCACAGCCCTCACCCACCCCTGAGGCTACACCTGCAGACAGAAGGATGCCCAGGGGAGTGGGCGGAGCCAGGCAATGGCATCTGCAGCTAAAGAGAAACGGCCAGGTGGCAGCTGCCTGGGCAGTAAAAACAGGAACTAGCCCACCAGGCCATGTATCTCTGAAACTGAAGCTCAGCAACCCAAAAAGGATAAAAGAACACAGATGGTGGAGGGGGAGCAGAGGCAGCAGGCTTCCCAGGGTCCCTGACATGTCCCTCAGTCCCACGCCTCCCCAGCCACAAGGTGGTCTGAGGAGCCCGGGGCTCTGTGGTCAGCCCCACCCATGGGGGTCAAGCTGCCTCGGCTCTCTAGGCCTCCTGGTCCACGTGTCCCAAACAGGGACACCACAGCCTCCCTGACCTAGCACTTGAAAAAAGAAAAAAAAAAAAAGGTGTGAAGTTCAAGTTTGGGCCAGCAGCCTACCCAGCTATGGACTGCCACGAAAAACAACACAAATGATAATAATGCCTTTGATTTTCTAAGCAGCTGGGGTGGATCAAGAGCTCCGGGGGATATTCTCATGTGAGAGCAGGGGGATAGCCTGGCTGGGACCTTTCTGCCCTGTTCTTACGATTCAGAAGACAGGGACTCAAGCAACAGCCCCTCATCTAACAGTGAGGGTAGTAGGGTGGAGAGAGAGGACAGCACAGGCCTCCTCCAGGCCAGGGGTCTGGCTGGGGCAGGACTGCCCCCCTCTGCAGGCATGCGCCTCTGCATACCTCAGCCCGACAGGATGTGAACACACCAGCCCCGGCCAATCCTCTTGAGAGAGCACACACATACACACACCCAGATCCAAGAGGCCAGACTTCACACGACCAGCGTCAAGAACACCCCAGCCCAGAGGGAAAGGTCCAGGTCCCACTTAGCTGCCAGCGACCTACCCCTTCTTCAGGTTTGTCACATAAGCACTCTGGAGGGCGGCTTCCAGGAAGTAGGTGAGCTCATAGTCAACCGGGGGAGAGCCTTTCAGATGCCGTGATGTGGTGTTATTTGTGATCTGGGAAGGGGAACACAGAGAGAGCTGCTGTCTCAACGTTGTGAGGTGGAGCGGCCCGGGCGACAGCCAACCCCCTGTCCAACGGCAACCCATTACCATTCCAAGTCTCTGGCTGCCTCAGGGGCGCGTGGTGCAACTCTCAGGCCAAATCCAACCTAACTTGCTTTTGTTTAAAATACATCTAAAACACGCTCTCTTCATCCAAATGCTGGGGTGCCCACAGCAGCCCTACAAAGCTGGTTTTGTCTACATTTTACAGATGAGGACATCGAGGCTCCAGAAAGTGCCGAAGGTCACAAACTGGCATGTACCTAGACCTCAGACTGCAGTCTGGCCAGTTACAGGGTCAGGCTATTTCTGCTACCGACTGGTTCATTCATTCAACAAACACTTGAGTGTCTACAATATCCCAGACACTGTCCCTGTCATATAACCATGGATGTCAGAACAGCCTAACTGCGGAAGACCCTTGGTTCCAGGGGAACCTGAGGAGCAATGGTGGTATTAAGTGAGCTGTCCTTAAGCCTCAGCTCTAAGAGGATCTCCCCCCCTCAGCGAGGCAGGCCTGCCTTTATCATGCCACCTCCCTGCCCTGATCCAAGAAACAAATCGATGAGCCACCCACCTTGTCCTTCAGAAATTGAAGTAGATAAAAGAGAGGTTCTTAGTTCCTTGGAGCTTGGGGCCAGGTCTTAGGAGGGACACAGCACCATTTCTGAGAGTGCACAGGGTTCTACGGCCTGCCCTTCCCTGACCCGAGATAACCAGCTCCCGGGTCCCTTTGGTGTGCCTGTTGCCACAGGGCACTGATTCCAGCCCCGCACACTGTTACAGCTCATCACCGTAAAAGTTGAAGGTGTAGGCTTCTGGCTGAACAGGAGACTATCTTTTTCATGAAAGTCTTCTCCAAAACCATATGCATTTCCAGCGTGGGGAGCTCCTAAAAGACTGTTGTCTAGCAGTGATCCATGTGACCTCAGCAGAGGTCAACCCAGCCACACCAGTCTCTGAGTGAACTTCTGCCAGGGAATGCACTCAGCCCTGTTTTTGCTGAGTCCCCCAGTCACTTCTCCTTTCCTCCTGAAATCCAATCAAGTGGAGGGAATCTAGGGGAGTGACATTCAACAGGGAGGCAATTTTGCCTTCCAGGGACATTTGGCATATCTGCAGACATCTTTGGCTGCCACAACTTGTATTTTATAATACACAAGGTCGCCCCACACAGCAAAGAATGATCTGGCCCTGATGTCAATAGTGCTGAGGTTGAGAAATCCCACTGTGGGGGAATCAGCTTGGCCTGGATGCCTCCTCCTACAAGGCCTGTCACAAAACAGGTGCTGGGTTGACATTTTGGCACTTGCCTAAGTAGGTAAGGTTCAAATGTCTCTGGGCTCTGACTCTCAGCTCATGACCACCTCTTTCAGGATGCCAACCTAGGTCTGCTCTGCCATAGCACCTGCCTCTAGCATCTATCAACCGTCTACTGAACAGAATGCCTAAGCACGACCCCTGAATTTTCCCCGCAAGTAACCAGAGCCACACTCCCAGGGTTCCAGTCCTGCCAATGTCACTTAGTAACTGTCTGAACTCTGGGAAGCCATTGAACTCCTTCCTAAACCGGAGTTTCTCACTTGGGAAATAGGAACAACAGGGCCTATCCCAGCCAATGGGTGTGAGGGTTAAATTCGAGAATGGCTGTAAAGTACTCAGGAGTACTGCCTGATGCAAGGGCAGTATCTTTGTTAAATAGAGCTGTCTGTCCTCCTCCCATTAAACCAAGAGCCCCCTCCCCACCCCTGAGCGGAAGAATCGGGGTAGCATCACAGTATACTGCTAACACCAGAACCACTGTCCTGCCAACAGCTGGAGCTGGTAGAAAAGGAGGCCGAGGACTCCCAGGCCCCGGCTGGCCGGCCTCTGAAAGGCTAGGACAATGGGCCCCAAGGCCTCCCCTCCCCAAGGGGATCGAGTAAGGAGCTTCCTGGCCACCTGAGGAGAGGGAAGGATGCCTAAGAGCAAGGGCCAGCCAACACCTCTTCCAAAGGGACCGTGCTGAGCAAATGGTTTTCTCTCTCTAAACCTCATCTGTTAGGGATAAGTACAATATCTACTTCATACAGTTATGTGAGGATTACACAAGCGTAACAGGTACAGACAGAGTCATCCCATTTGGTCGTCCGAGCTGAGCTTGTCAAGGAGGCTCTGCGCTCCCACAGATGGTACGGACTCATTTATTTTTAAAGGGTCTCACTCTGACAGAAGAGAGATACTGTCATGAGCTTTCCAACCAACAAGGCGAAATGGCGTCATAGGGCCAGAGGGTGCCTTTTTCTAATATGCACAGGCTTAGTGGGGGGCCCGGCATGACAGGCGTTCAGTGGAGGCAGCTATAAACAGAGTGCTTACCTTCTCCAACTCCTGCAGGAACACCTGTGCAATCCAGGAGGCCCTCTCGAAGCAGGTGATCACTTCCTCCTCCCTCTCAGTCAGGCGGTGGCGGGAAGCAATGGAGTTGGGCAGGCGTTCCAGGGAGAGGCCTGCGGGAGGAAGACAGCAGCTCAGACGTGCCCTGCCCCAGCCCCCCAACCCCAGGCCCTGCCCACGGGCGCAGGGAGACCTAGGCTTGGGAGCAGCCCGTGAGGGGCAAGATCCGCAGCGGCAGGGAAGGAGGAGGCTAAAGCAGTGGTGGTACTGGCAGGGGCTGGGGTCAAGCTGTGGGCTGACGGCGGGGACACCCACACCCCACACAGGGAACCACACGTGGCACCTTTCCCGCCTACCCTTCCAGGCCAGTTCCTGCAGGAACCTTCCTGACCCTCTCCAAGTTGCAGGACGACAACCACCTACTCCCCAGGCACTCACTGTTTCTACACTGGTTATTTATGCCCAGCTCTTCTCTCCCCGCTTTGGCTGAAAGCTCCATGTGGGTACTCTGTGAGCTTTCCTGCACCACTGCAGTCCCTAGGATCTGCACACAACAGATACCCCAGGTGGGCAGCACTTTACAGGGACCCTTCCACAGAACCAGTTTCTACCTCACCTAAGTTATTTGCGCACAGGTCAATCTGCCTGAGGTAGACAGCAGCTGCCTCTGCCCTCCAGGCAGCCCCGGCCTGTTCTCCAGCCCCAGAGCCTCGCTTTCCCCAGGAGCACCCACTCCATCTCCCAGGCAGACCCATCATCAGGGTCACCGCGATTGGCTAAGGATGAGCCCAGGGCCCGAAACTTTTAACTCTTTCCACTGGGGCTGGGAAGCTGGGAAGAGGGCAGCCTGAAATGCTAGGGAAAGCCTGCCTTAAAGTGAAGCTACACAAGGTGAATACAGTTAACACGACTGATCTGTACACCTGCAAACACTTGCAATGGTACATTTTGTTATGGCTTTTTTTTTTAAAGCCACAGTTACATTTTTTAAGACCATATCAAATCATGGCTCTAAAGCAAAAACCAACAAAACAAAAAACCCCAAAACAAACCCAAAATGAACCAAAAAAAAAAAAAAAAAGGTAAGAAGCCCAGAAAGGAGAGCACAGTTAACGCTTATTAGCAGTTAATGCCATAAAGGAAAACAACTATGTTTGCATCAGTTTTGGGTTTTTTTTTTTAAGACAAGAAAAAGACTGATTAAACTCCTAGTAATGGGGAGAAAAACCTAGAATACAGATGAGTCAAGATGAAGAGGGCAGATTCCTAACGACACTGTTTGAGCGCCCTGCCTGAAGCTCTACCCCCTGAAACCTCCCAGTATATGAGCCCATAACACCTCCACCCTTTGTAGGGTCCATTCAGCTTAAAGTGTGTTTCTGTCACATGGGACTAACACACAGACGTGACGAGAGAGGGCTGTCCTGGACTGTTGCTTCCTAATGGGCAGAATCCAGGTGGCTCCCAGCTTTGTGTCCCCCACAGGACTTTACACGCAATAGGTGCTCAGGATGAACTTCCTGGAGGAGCTGTAGGACTAGAACCCGCAACTCTCTCCTGGCCTCTGACCTAACCCCCAGCTGATGACCATGCCCTCAACACTTCCCCTCCCCTCCTCTTCCTCCCTCATTTTAGGCTTGATCTTTTTTTTTTTTTAAAGTTTATTTATTCATTTTGAGACAGAGAGAGAATCCCAAGCAGGCTCTGCACCATCAGAGCAGAGCCTGATTCAGGGCTTGATCTCATCAACTGTGAGATCATGACCCGAGCCGAAACTGAGAGTTGGACGCTTAACCTACTGAGCTACCCAGGAGCCCCTAGGCTTTACCTTGAGTGGTTGACCACATCAGCCTCCTAACTGGCCTCCCTGCCTCATGTCTTGTTTTACTCTACCCTGCACACTGTTCCCAGGGTGATCCTTCTAGAACTCCCCCACTTCAACCCTCTGGGGATCCCCAGTGCTACAGGGTATGGTCCAAACTCCTGGTGCTCCATAACAGGGCCTCTAGGATTCCATCCCTGTTACCTGCCCAGCCTTGGCTCTCACCATATGCCACAGGCTGAATGTTTGTGCCCTCCACCCCCCAGTCATATGTTGAAAACCTAGTGCCCAAGGTGATGGTATTAGGAGGTGGGGGTCTTTGGGAGGTGATGACTGGGGTTAATAGCCTTCTAAAAGGACCCCAGAGATCTACCTCCCCACTTCTGCCACATGATCACACAGCAACAAGTCAGCAGCCTGCAACCTGGAAGAGGGTCCTCACCATAATCTGACCATGATACTGCCCTGATCTCAGACTTGCAGCCTGCAGAGTCATGAGAAATAAATGTCTGTTGTGTTGAAGCCACCCAGGCTGTACTTTGTCACAGCAGCCTGAGCTAAGACACCACAACTGCTGCATCTACAGCCAACCTCCTGTTTCCAGTGCTGACCTTGCTCGAGCCCTTCCTCCTGCCCGGAAGGCATGGCCCTGCCCAATCTCCCAATCTCCCAAATCCAACCAAAATTACCACTCACCTTCTGCCCTGCTGAGTGCCACCCCCTCTATGGAGACCCTCCTAATACACCCTGGTATAACCAACCGATCTTTCCTGGGGCCCCAGTCTATGCTTTACATACTCCTGCCCCACCATTTCATATACTTATTCACACACGTACCCAGCCAGACCGTGCACTTCTAAAGGCCTTCAACCTTATCATGTTCGCCTTTCTACAAAGTGGTGCACAGTAGGCACTTTGCAACCCTGGCTGGCCAGCTGAAGAAACGGAGAGCCTGATCATGTCTGATAAAGTACAAAGCGCCCTGCAAATACAAGGTAAGGAATTATTGTTCTTCTTGGCTAGATCCCAACTCATATGGATTTAGTGACCTTGCCCTCTGCCAGGCTGGGGCGTGAACGGGTCCAAAGGTCGGGGTGACTCGGCCGGGGAGAAGGCAGGCATAGAGCATGGAGGCCCTTGCTCAACGCAAAGACTCAGTTGCCAGGGTCACTAAGTGTCACTGTGCCTCCTGCCAAATGACTCATGACCAGGAGGGGAAGCTTCTCACTCGAGAGCACTAACCGGGGTAGAGGAAGAGTGGGAGCCATGGAGGAGATGCAAGAAGCAGGCAGGAGGCAGGTGCCACTGCTCACTGCGGTGCCGGCCCTGCTTCCTCCATCCCAGCTGCGTGGCCTGTCCACCCTGCAAGAAGGTGGTTCAGAGGCCTGGCCTGGGACACCAGCTACAGACGGCAGGAGGGCACAGCCACTCCAGAAGTCCCAGACATGGGCTGGATTGGGCTGGACATGGCCACCTTGTGGCTCCCTGAGACACATGCTGCTGGCGGGGTTCCCTCCTGTCCCACAGCTGGCCCAGACCTGGGACGGACGATGCCAGCCGCTTGGCCTGCTCAGGCTGCCAGTCCTAAGCCTCCAGCGGGCTGGCCACTGCGAAGTGGTGAATTCAGTAACACGCGTCCGTGGGGCCTCCACTGTCCATTGCTTCGTGTGTTCCCTCCACTCCCAGCAGGGCCCTCTCGCCGGGCCTCTCTGGGAATTCTAAGTCCTATCCTCCTGGAAAACTAACAGCAAAACCACCTCCTCTCGCAGGCCGTCTTAGGCCTCCTGACCTTGGAGGCAGCAGAACACTTTACCTGCATCTCCTCTGCGTATACCTTTTTCCCACCCTATAACCAGCCTCTCTGCCCATTCCTGACTGCTCTTGGCAGCCAGAGAGAGCAGGGCCGGGTCTGGTGAGTGGATGGACATAGGGCTGCCTGCACACATTCACCCACACACTTTCTCTTGCTCCATTTCCAAAACGCTTCTTGCTGAATTCATAAACAGACTGGCATATATTTATACAATGGAACATCACTCAGACCAACAAAAGGACAGACTCTTGATACATGCACAACACGAATGAATCTCCAAGAAATTAGGTTGTGCAGAAGAAGCCAGATATCAAAAAAGTACAATGCTACAGGATTTCAGCTACGTGACATTCAAAAAAAGGCAAAATTATAATCTGTATTAATAGAAACCAACCAGTCATTGGGAGTGGAGAGAGAATGAACTGGAAAAGGGCCTGCAGGAGACTTCTAGGGTAATGGCAATGTTGTCTTTACTGTGGTGTTGGTTACATGGGTATTTACACTTGTCCAACTCACCAAGTCATACACTTAAGATTGGTATACCTCATGGTATGAACATTTAACAAAAATAATGGACATCATGCTTTTTCCAAAGGAAGCAGTTGTGACAGCAGAGAACTAAAAGCTGGAAGTGGAAGAGCTACAGTCACTAAGCTGGTCCTCTGTGAAATAATTTCCAATATCCATAAGACCAAAAAGCTTCCTGGAGCTTGGCAATGGCTTCTCCTAATGAGGGTCATAGTCCAGTCACCCAGTTATGCCCATAAAAAAGGGCTTCTTGACCTTACTTTTATTTTGAGAGAGAGAGAGAGAGCACAAAAGCAGAGGAGGCATAGAGAGAGAAAGAATCCCAAGCAGACTCCGCGCTCAGCACAGAGACTGACATGGGGCTCCAGCTTACGAACCCTGAGATCATGACCTGATCTGAAGTCAAGAATCAGATGCTTAACCAACTGAGCCGCCCAGGTGTCCCGAGGCTTCTTTACTTTACATTTGCTCTTTGACTCTCATGAAGGTCCATTTTCCTGTCCATAAACATCTGATCAGAAACCCACTAGGGACTCCAGTCCTTGGGTCCCTACACCCTCTGCCCCTTGAGCGTTTCTGCACAAGTGGCCAAACCACAACACCAGATCCAAGATGAGATGGGCTGCTCCTGAGCCCAGCCCTCACAGGACCCCAGTGGTTGTCACACAGCCCTGTGAGTGGGCAGGATGCCCAGGGCACCGCCTCTTGATTCCCACTGGCAAAGGTGCCTTTCTGTGAAAACACCCAGCTTTACAAGCCAAGGGAGGGTCCCTTTCAAGAAGAGTGCTTGCTTTTTCATCAAGTCCAAACTTTTGGTTTGGAGGCAAGCTGATCCTGGTTCAGCCCCAGGCTCAACACCCAGGCTGGTCTCTGCCTCCTCAGGCTGGATGAGTCATCACCTCCCAGGCAGGCGCCTTTCCAAGAAGCCCCGCCCTTGCAGCCCTGGGCCCTAGACACAGAGGTGGAGAGCACAACGTTTCCTCTGCAATGGAACTTTCCAGTTGGGTGGATCCCTCCCTCCCTCCTACCCAGCTGGTGCAAGGGCACCTGGCACCCACAGAAGGCTAAGCCCAGAGTTAGGTACTCTGGGCTGGGGAGCGGGAGAGGAAGAAATGCAAGTCATTGCTTCAGCCCTCAGGGAAGGAGCCTCAATGCCAGGTAGGGAGGAACCCTTATAAATCACATAAAAAGCGGGCAATTGCCGGAACAGAAAATGGTACAGCCACCGTGGCAAACAGCCTGACAGTTTCTCAAAAAAATGAAAAACAGAATTACCCTATGAACCCGCAACTCCACTTCTGGGCGTATACCCAAAAGAATTGAAAGGAGGGTCCCAAAGAGATATTTGTACACTCATGTTCACAGCAGCCTTAGTCACAACAGGCAAAAGGTGGAAGCAACCCAAGTGTCCCTTGATGGATGAATGGATAAAGAAAATGTGATATATGCATCCAACAGAATATTATTCAGCCTTTAAGGAGAAGGATATCCTGCCGTATGCCACATAGATGAACCTTAAGGACATTATGCTGAGTGAAATGGGCCAGTCACAAAAAGACAAATAGTGTATGATTCCACTTCTTTGAGGAACCTAAAGTAGACAAATTCATAGAGACAGAAAGTAGAACAGCAGCTGCTAGAAGATACAGAGTAGGGCAAATGGGGAGACGTTTGGTGAGTACAGAGTTGGGGTTTCGCAAGACGCAAGAGTTCTAGAGACTGGTTGCACAACAATGTGAATGTATGTAACACTCCTGTACTGTATGTACACTTGCAAATGATTAGGATAGTGAATTTTATGTCATGTGTATTTGATCACAGTAAAATAAAATCTTTAAAAAACAGCTAAGATGCTAAATATAGGTTATATATATTTTACCAATTTTTTAACCTACGGGGTTACATTAGTTCCAGGTGTACAATATAGTGATTCAACACATCCACACATCACCCGGTGCTCATCATAACAAATACACTCCTTAATCTCCATCACCATTTTACCCATTCCCTGTAACCATTGGTTTGTTCTCTACAGTTAAGAGTCTGTTTTTTGGTTTCTCTCTCTCTTTTCCTTTGCTTGTTCTTTTTGTTTCTTAAATTCCACATATGAGTGAAATCATATGGTATTTGTCTTTCTTTCACTGGTTTATTTAGCATTATACTCTCTAGCTCCATCCATGTTGTTGCAAATGACAAGATTTCATTCTTTTTTATAGCTGAATAATATTCCATTGTGTATATATACACCACAACTCCTTTATCCATTCATGGACACTTGGGCTGCTTCTATATCTTGGCTATTGTAAATAATGCTGCTATAAACCCAGGGGTGCATGTATCCCTTTGAATTAGTGCTTTGGTGGGGCGCCTGGATGGCTCAGTCAGTTAAGCATCTGACTTTGGCTTAGGTCATGATCTCACAGTTCGTGGGTTCAAGCCCTGCGCCAGGCTCTGTGCTGACAGCTAGCTCAGAGTCTGGAGCCTGTCTTCGGATTCTGTGTCTCCCTCTTTCTCTGTCCCTCCCCTGCTCACGCTGCCTCTCTCTCCCTCAAAAATAAATAAAAAAAAAAAGTTAAAAAATGAATTAGTGCTTTTGTATTTTCTGGGTAAATACCAAGTAGTGTGATTACTGGATCATAGATAGGGTAGTTCTGTTTTTAACTTTTTGAGGAACCTCCATATTGTTTTCCACAGTGGCTGCACCAGTTTGCATTCCCACCAACAGTGAAAAAGGGCTCCTCTTTCTCCGCATCCTTGCCAACACCTGTTGGTCCTTGTGTTGTTGATTTTAGTTATTCTGACAGGTGTGAGGTGATATGTCATTATGGTTTTGATTTGCATATCCCTGATTATGAGTGATGTTGAGTATCTTTTCATGAGTCTGTACATCTTACCAATTTATAAAAATGAAAAAAAAGGAAAGCTGACAACTTGACCCGTCTCCAAAAATGCATGCTCTTGGATCCACTAACTCCACTTCTAAGAATTTATCCCTAAAAAAATTAATGACATAAGCAAAAATTTAGTTTGAAAGCACTATTTATAATGGCAAAAAGATGAAATTTAACCTACAGGTCCAATAACAGGAGACAAGTTTGCTAAATTGCAACAGATTCTAACAACGTGATTCAACTAAGCTTTAAATAGTGATGTAGAGATGTACTAGAAAATGGCTCATAAAATACTCACTTTAGAAAAGCGATTATAAAGTATGATTGTATGAACTTATTTTTGTTTCTAAAAAACCATGCATAAATCTATAGGGAAAAAGACCAGAAGGATATATGCAAAAATGTTTATAGAGATCTAAGTCTCCATTTCCTGAAACACAAAATGAAATTACCACCGATGCCCAACTCATGGGGGCCCGTGATATTGAAATTAGATGGTATTATATAGATTAGCATGCATGCTCTCAGAGAATGTTGAGTGAGGCTCACAGTGATCTCTCTGGAAGGGATTTGGTCCTTCCCTAGAATGCCAGACAAAACCTCTAATTCAAGGAGAAGAGAGATTCCTTCCAACACCTCTCAGTTAAAAGCACCAGAGTTCAAACGAGATCCAGGTCTTCTGGCTTCAACACTGTCTACTGTCTCGGCCCAGACTCCCTGTGTCTCCCCCTACCTGCTGTGACCCCCAGGGGTTCCCAAACCTCAGGCTTCTGGCCAGCCCCTGGTGGCAGAGGTAGAGCTGTCCACCCTGCAAGGGGATGGGCCCCTCACATGTACCCCTCACAGCCCTGCCTGCACTCCACGCCCCCAGCCCAGGAAAGAACTCAGTGAAGGCCAGGTGCACACACAATGAGCACACCCAGCCTCCTTCCAAGATGCCCCAGCAGCTCTCTCTCCCTCTGGAAACCCGGCCCTCACTCTCAGGACTGCAGTCTGGGGACAGGGCAGCGGTACTGACAGTGCTGACCCGCTTCCCCACAGGGCAGGCGACCCACGCCACTCTGAGAAGGAAGCCAAAATCAACAGCTAATTCCTGCCATACCAGGACCAAAAAACAAACAAACAAACAAACAAACCCCAAAACCAAATATGCCACTATGTCCTGCCCTAGGAGCAGCCTGGTGTTTTTATTTTCAAATTCTAATAAGCCACAAATTCCCAGGTGA
Source organism: Cryptoprocta ferox (assembly GCA_028646485.1). NCBI lineage: Eukaryota > Metazoa > Chordata > Mammalia > Carnivora > Eupleridae > Cryptoprocta > Cryptoprocta ferox. The sequence continues at coordinate 62,234,272 of CM053576.1, read as the reverse complement.
GAGCAGAACAGCCTGGGGTTGCAGTGACTGAAAGAAGGCAGAAGGAAAAAAAAAAAAAGAAAAGAAAAGAAAAAAGAAAACAAACACTCGAGAAGTGAGGAGAATAGAATTTGCAGAGCATAATTCTCACAGCTGCTAAATGTTTTTTTGTTTTTCTTTTTTTACGTTTTTACTTTCCACAGCCTGTTCACCACTTAGCACCTAGCTAACTGGGGCCATTTTTCTCCATCTCCAGGCCAATCTTCTACTGGTCAGCCAGAGGGCAAGCCTATTCAGAGCATGGACTGTGGCCTCCCTGGTGCTGGGCTACGAGCAAGAGGGGAAAAGGGCAGGACTCGTGGCTTTTCAGAGAAATGGGGAGTCATTCCTCCCTCACACGTTACCGCACTGAGCTAGCGCTGGAGAACCGAAAGTGACACAGGCCTGAGGGGAGAGGCAGTCGTTTGCCACAGAACAGTCCTCTGAGAGGTGGACAGTGATGCCTCGGCTTGTGAAGCTGCACTGGGCAAGCTTGGGATGTTGAAATTGCAGGCCCTGATGCTCCTGCATACCCATCAAAGCATGGTTACCTAGGGCCAAAGTTCTAGAACGCCAGCAAGGAGACACCTTGAGCTTTACTGCAAGGCTCTCGTACTCACACATCTCATTGCTCCCCATACCACCACCTCCTCCCCCCCATCCCCGACTAAACAAGTCACCTCCATCTTTCCTGGGGCTTCTCTTTGGACTTCTCTGTTACCTGGAAGGCACCTCTTCTACTCCTCTGCAGATGGTTCCTCCTTAAGTTCAGGTTCACCTCCAAGCTAACCTGGAAAAGCTCCGTAACTAGCTCCATTCACTTCCCTCTCTGCAGCAGAGTGGTTCAATCCCCAAGTACTTTTTGGGCATCAGGGATGATGCCAAAAGCTGGAAAGCTGAGTTTAAATGCTGGCCCAGTCGGTCACTAGTGGTGTAACCTGAGGTGAGTCAGTTCTGCCTGAGCTCTGGGATTCTGCCATCCATACCTTTCACCTACTTTGGTAACAGCACCCTGATTTTCCTCTGAGGAACCATTCCTCCAACTCAGTCCACCAGATTCAGGTGGAGAAATCACACCCCTGGCACCAACCAGAGACCTAGATGATGGTCACTGTAACTGATTCCAGGGTAGGCATGAGACCGAGCCAGGTCAATGAGGCACTCTCTCCTTCTGAGGTTGTAAGTGCTATGTACAGGAACATGTAAACCTGGAGGTGCTAAGACATCAACACATGGAGCCCCTGGATCCAGCTATGCCTGATGCCACCTACCTCCAAGGACTTTCTAATTACATGGGGTTATATGTTTTCAGTGCCTCCCACCTTTTTGAGGTTGCTTTACCAGCTAGTTGGAGTTACGTTTTTGTCATTACAACCCTAAGCCTAGTTATATGGAAACTGGTCACCAGAAGCATGATGATGTCAGAGGGCACAATTTCTGAAGTGCAAGCCTGGCTGACTTCAGGTCAGATACAAGAGTGAGGGTTGACCCTCTCGCAATTGAGAAACTGGAATCCTCGATACATAGCAGCAGTAGTGCCCATTGAAATGCAGCCTATTTTGTCTTGAGGTGAAGGCTGGAGCTTCAGGGCCTCTGGTAGAACATTTCAGGATATTAGCCTATGATGGGTACTTCTTAGGGTCCACAGCAAGGCCTATGAAAAGGGCAAGCTTTACTCCAGCAATCCCTCTGGATGTGGCAGTTTTGCCAGGGGCCTTTTTGGCCTGTGGACAACAATCCAAGGTTGCTGACAGTCAAGTCAGATAATCAGGATTGGAAATTTTCCACTCCTGGAGACAGGAAGACCAGACCGTATCAAGAGCTATGGCGGGGGCCTGGGAAAGGGGTGACCCCCAGGATCTCACAAGGACCCTATGCCGTGGCTCTCATGTGCTGCTACAGAGCCAGATGCAGCTTGGGGGCAAGAGATGTGAACATCCCTCAGCCCAGCCCATTGCTTACCCATTAAACTGAGGGCTGGGGGCTGCGAGGGGTCCTGAGGCCTGCTGCAGAGACAGAAACCTCTAGGCCTGGCTCTAGAGCCAAGGGCTCTGAGTCAACAAAATCTCTAGCTCTAGTTTCTTACCCATGGAGATGATCTGATGCCACATGTCCAAAGGCTTCTTACTAGGTTGTTCTGGAAAGCCTTAGAACCAGACAGACCCCAAACCTGGAAAACAAGGCTTCAGACTGCTCAACTTGTAAGGCGATCCCAGGTGTGTTACCCCCATTTGGAAGTGGGCTGCTAAGGAGCTGCAGCCCCGTAGGGGACTTTGCCGATGCCCCTCTCAGGTGTCAAGGCAGAGAACAGAACTGGGGGCAGCCAATGGCCAGGGCACCCAGGCCAGGCAGGAAGTCCACTGTCCTGTCCCCAACAGGCCGCAGAAATAAGCTACAGACTAGCCACCTCCAGGGTAGTTTCCATTTCCTGATTTTTCCAAACCGTAGACTCCACTAACACTGTGGCCTGTCAAGTCAGGGACTGGACAGGAAAGAGTGGCACCAGGGAGCATGTGACTCATCGGTCTTGCCACAGCTACTGCCTGCTTAGCTCCTCCTCTGGAGAAGCTGCTTCTCCTGGAGCTACATCACACCAGAAGCAAGCTTAGCTCACCTGACTGCCACTCCCTCAAGGAAAGGGACCCCAACTATTCATCTTGGCAACCCTGGCAGGTGCCTGCTGAATCAGCTGCTGGCAAAGTTTACTTTCTCCTGTCAGACATAGGGTCGGGGACCCTGAGGGGTACAACAGCCAGGGGCCAGATGCCTGGCTGGAGGAACATACTGACTTCTAACTGGGGAGACTAGGTCAAGGTCCAAATGAGCTTGAAGGAGAAACAGAATGTTATAGACTGCAGCTAGAGATGAGGGAAGCCTCCTGGTGGAAGAGACACCTGAACTGTGCCTGCAGGGAGGGTTAGGGCTATCTCTGTGCATAGTAAATACCAAAGGGCATGTTGGGCAAGAGCAGTGGCTCAAAAAAAAGGTAAAGGGACAGAACTCTGTACATCACGTTGGACACCAGGAGGAGACCTCATTCAGCGGGAATGTGACTGGCTCCAGGAAGGGAGAAGAGGGAGAGATGACTGGAGTTGCAGAAGAAATGACCACCTGTCCCCCAAGGGCTTCAAGTTCAGCGGGAAGACAGGGCTGGGCACCACGAGCAGGCAGGATCAAACAAGCAGGCTCTGCCTAGGGCTTCATGAGGGTGGGCAGCACTGCAGACAGGCCTTCTGAGAAGGGCCTCGAAACCAAATTATTCTAGATTAAAAAAAATTTTTTTAAGTTTGTTTATTTATTTTGAGACAGAAAGTACACGTGTGTGTGCATGCTTGTGTGCAAGTGGGGGGGGGGCGCAGAGAGAGAGAGAGAGAGAGAGAGAGAGAGAGAGAGAGAGGGGTTTGATCCCAGTGAGATTATGACCTGAGCCAACACCACGGATCGGACGCTTAACTGACTGAGCCATTCAGGTACCCCTGGGTTGTTTTTTAATACAAAGTAAATGGAAGATGTTCCCTTGAAACAAACCAAGATGGTGGCGGGGCAACGTCATCAAAAATAGATGGCTACCATCTGTACCTGGAATGGGCTGGGAACATTTCCTTTCCCAAGGGTTTCCCCTGGTCTGACGTGCTAGGTCGGTGGGGGGCCGGGGGGGGGGGTTGGGCTGGCAGAAGTCACACGGGAGCCACCGCAGGGCCTAGGGAACAGGGTGAGAGCAGGCAGATTTCCCACTCCAGACCAGGTCACCAATGTTGACATATAAAAGGAAGTCTTCTGAAAAACTCGCCCATCAACACCGCTGCCCCGGGCTGCTTCCACACTAAGTGGATCCATGGGACAGTGGTGCAGGGCTTCACCGGTGCTGCAGCTCCTAGCGAACCCAGGGCTGATGGAGGCCAGGAGAGGGTGAAGCTCCCCATCTTCCCAAGGCCTAGTTAGCCCCACCATGGGCTCTTCTCAGGAATAGAATGACAGTGCCCACAGGCATCGTTCCTCCTGGCTGGCCCCCAGGTTCTGCAGTAGCTGGCAGGAACCTCTCCTTTCTCAGGGCTCCATGTGCTGCACTCTCATCTGCATGAACCTGTCCCGGAGGTAACTGCAGGTGGGGTCCTCTGTTACAGGCAGAATACAAGCTTGGGAGACAACCACCTGGCCATCAAGCTAAGCTCCGCTCCTTATAGGCTGCATGACCTTGGGCAAGCCTCGGTTTCTTCATCCAGAGAGTAGGCATACCAATTACCCCCACCTTATGGAGTAGGGGTGAAGATGAATCCCCTTGCAGAAGCTGGAGGGTCACGTAACCCCCATGCAATATACACACATAAGCAAATACTGTTTCTGCATTTCAGGCAAGAGAAACCCAAGACCGCTGCAGGAGCCCCTTCTCTCAAGCTCCTCGGTGTCTAGAGCCCTCCCTGAGAATCAGAAGGCATTTTCTGGTCTCATCCACATCTGGTCTCATCCACATCCCCTTGACTTCAGAGGAAGGCCTAGTCCTTGTGAGTGATGCCTCAGAAGGACACATCGCCAGGTCTCTCTGCCCTGAAGGGGAAAGTGGGTGAGTTGAGTATATTTTTATGTCTTTGGGGGCTGGCGGTGAAGAGACTCCAAGCCTACTCCTGGCTCCTCTAACAAGACCAGGAGCTCCATGTTGGAGATACCCATACATGCGCCCCCACTGAGCTTCCAGGCCCCACGACACACGTCCTCAGGCATCCCCATGACATAGGGCCCCATCCTCTTCCCTCCAGCCAGGTGTGCTGAGAAAACTCCCTGCCCCACTGGCACCAAGTGGACCCATGAAGCAGAACCCAGTGCAAAACAATAAATAAGCTGTGGTGTAATGGCCTGGCCAGCAGTGGTTGGGAGTAAAGAAGGCAGACTCCTGCCAGGGAGTGGGGGGGGGGTGGCTACCTGCAAACAGGCCCTAAAGCTGCAAGGCTGCCTCAGGTGGAACATTCTAGTTCAAACAAAGCTGACTACTCTCCTGGGTAAGTCGCTCCACTTCCGTCAGCCTTGGCTTCCTCATCTGTAACATGGCAGACTGGCCTAGACTGCTTCTGTGACTGCTCTCAGTCTAGGCTTCTGAGCAGCACTACCATGGGGGATCCACAAGCTCTGGCTGCCCAGGTTCAAATCCCACCTCTGCCGTTTCCATGAAATCCATGAGTCCCTTCACCTCATCAACTGTAACTCCTCATCTTTAGCAAGGGAATGAAGAAAACACCCAATGAGGGTTACTGTGTGGATTCAGTGAGGGCATGCCTGGCATGGAGTGAGGGATTAATAACTATTATTATTCTGTGAATTCTGTGGCCTCCTGACACCACCATCCTTTCTATGGTCTGAATGTTTGTGTCTCCCCCCAGCTCACACATCATACGTAGCCCTAACCCCCAGTGTGATGGTATTTGGAGATGGTGCCTTTGGGAGTTAGTCAGGGTTAGATGAGGTCATGAGGGTGGGGACCTCGTGATGGGACTGGTGACTTTATAAGAGGAGGAGAGAAAGAGATGAAAGAAAAGCCATGTGAAGTCACAGCGAGAAGGTGGCCATCTGCAACCCAAGCAGAGAGCCCTCACAGATACCAACCCTGCTAGGACCTCGATCTTGGATTTCCCAGCCTCCAGAACTCTGAGAAATAAATTTCTGCTGTTTGAGTCACTCAGTCTATGGTATTTTGCTATGGTAGCCCAGCAGATTAAGACAACCCCATGCCCAGCCATCCCCATCCCCTTCTCTCTGCATGAGGAGACCCACCAGGTACCCCCAAACCCAGGAAAATCAACATCATGCACACCCTGGGGGCCTCATGCATGATCTCAAGCACACGCAGGGTCAGGGGAAACTCAGCATGCCAAGCAGCAGGCAGGGCGCAGTCACTGCAACAGGACAGGAAGGACAAGCAGAGAGGAGGCAGGTGAGTGGGAGGCCACATGCAGTCAGCGAGGGGCGGGGAGCTAGCACAGGCCACAACCGAGCAGCCCATGCCGGTGGCGCTTGGCTCCTTACCTCCCCTGCAGGACCTCTGACCACCAGGACTGTGTTCCCCCAAGAAGCTGGAGGCGTGCTGGAAAGAGTAGAGAGCAGAAGACAGGGAGCAGTAGGTAGAGCCAGGTCTACAGGAAAAGGTGCTGGAAAGGGCCCCCAAGGAAGAATGTTAGGTATGGGGAGTCCATGGCAGAGTGGTGATTTTCAAGAGGCCCAAAAGATCCAAATACTAAATGAAAATCACCCCCAAGACCGGCCTATGCTGGGGCACAGAAAAAGGGATGAGAGAGCGAAGAGAGAAGACTTCACATACTGGATCATCCCAGATTGACACCTGCCCTCCCACATGCTGGTGTTGCATCCGTCCTGGGTGAAAGTCTCGGCAGACTTCCTGTGAGGACAGTCTCTTCAAAGGGAAAGGGATCCATGGGTGGACAAATAGCCCTCAAGAAGCCCAAGAGCCAGAGTCAAAGGAGGTCATGCTCTGCCCAGATGTCAGCCAATCTCCTGGGATCCAAAGGAGACAGAGGAGAGTTCTAGCCTTGGTTCCACCACAAATCTCTGGGCAACTCTGGGTGAGGTACGTAGCCTCTCTGGGCCTCAGTTTCCCCATATACAAGATGGAGAGAACGTCCCTATCTACAACAGAGAAGGTGACAAACACTCTACCATCTCAGACATCCAATCTCCATATGGCCATAAGCGTGTCTAGACTTTTCTCTGGGGGCTCGTTTGTGCTGGAATAAGGAAATGACCAAACATCTAAGATTCCTGACAACAATCTGGGCAGGGGGGCTCCTGGGACACCTCACTGCCACCAAGAGCCATCCCTCAGGCTTCATGGAGCCAAAGAAGAAGAAGCCTGAAGCACAAGGCCTGGGGTCAGCCTCTTACTAACATGTAACCCCTTCAGGGTCAGTTCAATGGCACTAAACAGTGTCCCAGGCGAGCCATCATCCACAGCCCCATATCATGGAATTTCTACATACCTGACCTGTGTGCCTGGGTCCTCACCAGAACACCCCTCACGCTGGGAACTGGTTCTGACCTGTCCATCACTGATCTCTGTGCCACTCGCAGGTGCCCAACAAATATCCGAGGAGGGAAAAGCTACTCTATACCCCAGAGCACCTGATCTGTAGCCAGTGTCAGTCCCCAGCACCAGCCTGACAACGGGATGGCATAGTATTTACACCTTTCTCAACATCATGACCCAGGTGATTCCTCTTGGTTATGGTAACCCTGTGAGGGCAGGTATTACAACTCTGTTTCTCATAGAAGTCAACTGAGGCCAGGAAGGGTGAGGTGGTAATTTGCCCAGGGGCATGCAGTTGGGCGTCTAGTTATTGACAGAGCCAAGGTAAGCACCTGAGTCTCCTGACATTGGGCCTGGTGGCTGGTTGCCACTGGTGTCCACCTGGCTGGTCAGCGCCTGGGCACTATGAGGGGTCACATATCTTGGACACTGACCCTGCAGGCCAACTGTCAATATAGCATCTGGTCTCCTATGGCCACCTCCTGCTCCTGGCACATGGGGGCCAGAGTATAAGGAGCTGAACATGGTAGAGGGGAGCTGTGGCTTGTGCCCTCTAGCACCCCAGCTGCATCCATACCTACCTTTGATGACAAAGGCCTCTGCCAGCAGCCGCATCTGATACAGTGGCTTGTTCTCCATGGACATGTCATCAATCCCAGCCCGTGCATACATGCTGATGGCATCTCGGTATGACCCTTCCACATAATGCAGCTTGCCCTGGATCAGCATGGCCTCACACAGGTACTGTGGCTGAAAGGACAAAAAACACATTAGCAGGGTTCTGCCTCAAAGCCCCCACCCCATCCCCACCCCCACCAGGTACCCTGGGATGAACTCCCGCCCCCTCCCACTGAGCCATGACGACTTGCCTAAGGCCCTCCTCAGAACTCCCCTCTTCCTCCAGGGAGCCTTCCCTGGTCCTCAATATGTGTGACATCCCCCTTCTCTCCACACCTGCTGTCTGTGGGCTACACTAGGGCTCTCACTGAAAGCCCTTACACAAGTGCCCAATGTGTGTGTGTCCTATGTCCCCAACCAGACCCCAGGCAGCTTGAAGACTGGGCTCTGTCTTCTCTCTCTGAAGCCCAGAGGCTTCCGCCCAAGGCTGGCACTCAGGAATTCAGTCATTTGTTCTCAACACAAGTAAGGAGTCAAAGACCCAGCCAAATTTTGAGGGGCTTAAAGCTCACATAACTGGGGGGTCCTTTTTACATGCATATCTGTACAAATATACAATGAGAGGAAAGGCCTTGGAAAGAAGCCGTGCAGGTAAGGGGCCAGTAGCCGAAGCTCCACCTGCAACAGCAGGACCTCTGTGGTGACAAGGGCCCTGTCAGCAGTGGGACAGGAAAGCAGGAGAGCCAAGGCCTGCTGGGCCACCGTCCTCAGTTCAAGTGCAGAATCAAGTGCCTGAATTCAAGCTGGTTGGTTTTCTTTCCTTTCTTTTTCCAGTATTTCTAATGCCCAAATCTTCAACCCCATACAAGGACTCTTGGGGCCTCCCTCAGGAGATCTGCTCACCTCTGCCCCAAAGTCCTGTTCTTGGACATGTGCCCAGCTCCGCTCCAAGATCTCCCACATTCCGTGGCCATTTGCTCTAGCCCTCTGCCTCCATCTCTGTGCTCAGCAGGCCCACCACCCCTTTGGGGCAGGCTCTGGGCACTGCCCCTACCACCTAGCAGCAGCTCTGTCCACAAAGCTCCTTGGAGACACAGTGCTGGCCCCCACTTTGGGACTCTATGCTCCCCCTGCTTCCCTTCAGGGAGATCAGAGTCTGGGGAATCTGTAGCCCCAGGGAAAGCCTCCACCACTCCCCACCACCCACTGCCCTCTCAGAAGCCAACTAAGAGATACAGAGCACAGCAAAGCCAAATTCTCCTTCGGCACTGGTGTTTCAGTCATTGTATATACACATTTCCCCCTTGCCTTTGCTCACACAGCTCCCTATCTGGAACAGTCTCCCCCCCTTTCCCCTCAGTCTATCTGGATCCTCTTCCATCCTTTGGGAACTTGCTCCAGGTCTACCTCTTCCTAGAAGCCTCCCCGAATACCAGAGGGCTCCTTCTGCTGAACTTCTAGCATGTTTCCACCGAGCGGAGCCCCTCAGCCCCTGTATGCCTGACCTGCTCCGACTACTGGTTAATGCTCCAAGGCTGAATTTTTCAAGTGTATCTGCTAGTCACCCCAAAGAGGCCGCCCACTCCCTATCCCAGGGCCACAGCTGACACACTCCCAGAGCCTCGGGGCCCATGGTCCCTCCTGGCTGGGCAAAGATTCTGCTGTTCCCCATGTTGGTTTTCTAGTCATGGGCACATTTTCTCGTTGCTTGGGCTCATTTTCACCATGTGTGAGGGCGAGATAATAACTAACACCCACCCTCACCTCCCATCAGAGCAATGCCAATAGCATCAGAGCAATGTGATTCCAGAAAAGAGCTTTGGACTTTTCTTTGGAAAGGAGCTAGATAAATACAGAGCATGAGTCATTATTTTTCTTTTAATTTTTGTTTGTTTGTTTGTTTAAAGACAGAGAGAGTGTGAGCAGGAGAGAGGCAGAGGAAGAGAGAATCTTAAAACAAATTTTTTTTAGTATTTGTTTTTTTTTTTTTGAAAGAGAGAGAGAGAGAGAGAGAGACAGAGTGCGAGCAGGGGAGGGGCAGAGAGAGAGAGGGAGACACAGAGCCTGAAGCAGGGTCAAGGACTTGAACTGTCAGCACAGAGCCCAACATGGGGCTCGAACCTGTGAGATCAAACTGTGAGACCATGACCTGAGCTGAAGTTGGATGCTCAACTGACTGAGCCACCCAGGTGCCCCAGAAGAAAGAGAATCTTAAGCAGGCTCCATGCTAAGCACAGAGCCTGATGCAGGGCTCGATCCCCCAACTCTGGGATCATGACCTAAGCCAAAATCAAGAGTCGGACACTTAACTGACTGAGCCACCCAGGCAGCCCACAAACTACTTTTAATATTTCATTTTGCCTAATCAACATCAAGCTTTTTGCTTTGGCCTAGATAATGGTGACTATTTCAGTGTTATTGGTGGCTATGGATGTCTTTGATTAATAGAGCATGGTAAACTTTGTTCTTCCTAAGTGTGATTTCACATACAAACAGTTTTCCTAGGGGTGCCTGGGTGGTTCAGTCGGTTAAGCAGCCAACTTCAGCTCAGGTCATGATCTCCCAGTCTGTGGGTTTGAGCCCAGTGTCAGGCTCTGTGCTGACAGCTCAGAGCCTGGAGCCTGCTTCGGATTCTGTGTCTCCCTCTCTCTCTGACCCTTCCCCACTCATGCTCTGTTTCTCTCTCTCCAAAATAAATAAAACGTTAAAAAATTAAAAAAAAAAAACAAAAACAGTTTTCATAATAATACATGTGGATGCTGTTTAACCAATGCAGAGAATGAAATATTGGCATGGGGAAAGCTCCAAGTGAAAGTTCTTGTCAAATATGGATCCAAGGACTCTGATTAGAACCGATATGTGTGCTCGTGTGTTTGTCAATGCACAGAGAAAGGCGCGTGGGACATGACATCAGATGGTGACCAGGGCTCAACTCTGGGGATGGGAGTGGGGGTGGGGCTGGCAAACAAAAACTTTTACTTATTATTCAAACTACTTGCTTATTTAATGACTTTTTAACAGTGAGTCTGAGTCAATTTTTACTTTCAAAACAATTTTTAAATATTTAATGGAATCTAGCAAAGGAAACAATTAAAAGGGAAATGCCTGGGACCCACCAATCATGTGCAGCCACTTTGATTGGCAGATGAGGAACCAGAGGGCCGAAGAAGTCAGAGGACATGCTTTGGGTCAAACAGCTGGTTTACTACAACACGAAACCTACCAGAGCTACCATAATCCCTGTTGAGGAATCTAAGGACAAGATCCTTAAACTTCCAGGACACTTCCCCTACAGAAAAAGCCCCACACTTCTTGGCCTAGTTTTTCAGTCCCCGCTCACTGGCCCCAAAGTCCCTCTGTCACCTCACTTCTCACCATTCCCTTTGGTTTCTGCTAAGTGACACACTTGAATGAAAATCTTATAAGAGAAACCATTAAATTATATATTGCTTCCTTCTTGGAATGTCAGATCCTATCTCTATATGTCAATACCCTCTCCCCTTCCAGGTTTAGACCTCTCACCTCCTGTAAAGAGTCTGATTCTAATGCCACCATCAGCCCAGGTTGACTCACCTACCTCACCCTAGGGAGTACCCCCCTTGAACTTGCCTCCTCATGTACACTAGTACTGTGGCATGTGTCACAGTCCACCTAGGACAATTTGCCAGTAAGACTTATTTTCCCGGGGCACCTGGGGGCTCAGTCGGTTCAGGGTCTGACTTCTGCTTAGGTCATGATCTCATGGTTTGTGAGTTCGAGGACTGCCTAGGACTGTCTGCTGTCAGCTCAGAGCCTGCTTCGGATCCTCTATCCCCCTCTCTTTCTGCCTCTCCCCCGCTCACTCATTCACTCTCTCTCTCTCTCAAAAATAAATAAACTTAAAAAAAAAAAAAACTTATTTTCCCAGTAAACCTGCAACCTCCCTGAGGGCAGGGTCCATGTTGAATCAATCCATCTTTATTGAACTCAGAGTATAATGGCTTGCATAGAGTCAGTCGCCATAAAATGTTTAAGTCAGAAAGTATATTACTTTGGAACACCTCGAAAAATCACGTCCTTTTTTGGGTCTCAGTGACATACCCATACCTCTATTATAGCTCAGGATACACTGTAATCTAGAATGGTCTCAAACTTTAATGCACACATGAATCACCAAGAGAGCTTGTTAAAACAAAGATTCTGATCCAGATTTTGCATTCCCCAGATAATGTCCATACTGCAGGTGGGTGGACCATGCTTTAAGCAGCAAAAGCTGGAGAGAGCTGACTATACTTCCCTCTATACCTCCCCTCAGTGCCTTTTATACAGTAGGTGTTCAATAAATGCACAGGCTTAAACTGGCTTGCCTTGTTACTGAGTACTTCTGTCGCTAGCCAACTTTGCATGTTTGCCTGTCTCCAACTAGATCACGGGAGGTCTTATTTCCTTGAGATCCCTAAGGAATCCAAAGGACCAGGCATATACTAGGTCAACCAAGTGCAGTCTAGTAGAAATATAACTTAAGCCACATGTAGAATTTGAATTTTTCTAGTAAAATTGTCCAGTCACATTAGAAAATGTAAAAATAGGTGATACTAATTTTACTTAAAATTTTTTTAATGTTTATTTATTTTTCAGAGAGAGAAACAGAGTGTGAGTGGGGGAGGGGCAGAGAGAGGGAGACACAGAATCTGAAGCAGGCTCTGGGCTCCAAGTTGTTAGCTGTCAGCACAGAGCCCGATGTGGGGCTTGAACTCACAAATTGTGACATCATGACCTGAGCCGAAGTCAGACACCTAACCGACTGAGCCACCCAGGCACCCCGGTGACATTAATTTTAATAAGATATTTTATTTAACCCAACTTATCCAAAATATTATCATCTGAACATGTAAGCAATATAAAGAATTAATGATCTTTTACATTCTTCATTTTGTGCTAAGTCTTTAAATTCAAGTATATATTTTACACTTGCACAGCACAGCTCAGTTTGGACTAGCCCCATTTCTTTTTTTTTTTAATTTCTTGGTAATGTTTTATTTTGAGAGAAAAGAGAGTGTGAGCAGGGAGGGGCAGAGAGAGAGAGAAGGAGACACAGAATCAGAAGCAGGCTCCAGGCTCTGAGATGTCAGCACAGAGCTCGACGCAAGGCTTGAACCCACGAACTTCAAGATCATGACTGAGCCGAAGTCGGACGCTCAACTGACTGAGCCACCCAGGCGTCCGGGTACTAGCCTCATTTCAAGTGCTGAAGAACCACACGTGGCTAGTGGCTACTGTACTGAACAGTACAAAGCCAACCCTTCAGGGAGACATGCTGCTCAGGTGACCAAATGACCCTGGGAGAGGGCCTGACGACAGACAGGAGGCAGGAGAGAGGAGAGGAGGCCCCAGGCACAGGGGGCCAGCTACTTACAGACAACCTCCCGTGGTTAAGGATACTACTCAGGTAGTTTCTGGCTTCATTCATCTTTGGCTCATTCTTCTCTGGCAAAGGGATGGAGTCTTTTATTTTCGTGTGGTTCTCCTTCAAACACTGCTCCAGGAGGGCCTCAGCCAGGAGCAGCTTCCCAAAGTCATCTGAAAAACAGAGCAGTGATCCCCTGAAACTGGTACCTGTCCTTGTTCCCACTCAGCCACCCCTGTCCTAGCAAACAAATGGCCCAGGTCTGAGAAAATAAATAAAGACACAGTTTTCATAAAGTTAAACAGCCTTAAAAAAAAAAAAACACAGGCATTCTATCATGGGCACAGTACAAATTGCCCCTTTGGGTTTATTTTCTGCAGTTTAGTGGTTGGGAAGGCAAAGTTCCCAAGACTTGGGACAAACTCCCAGAATTTCAGAATTTAAAATGAAGGACAAAATCACACCCATGTCCCATTGTGGGTTATCAGTTCTTTTTTTTTTTTTAACTTTTTTTTATGTTTATTTATATTTGAGGGGTGGAGAGAGAGACAGAGACAGAATCTAAAGCAGGCTCCAGGCTCTGAGCTGTCAGCAAGCACAGAGCCTGATGTGGGGACAAACTCATGAGCCGTTGAGATCATGACCTGAGCTGAAGTCAGCCGCTCAACTGACTGAGCCATCCAGGTGCCCCGATCAGTTCTTTTTTTTTTTTTTTTTAATTTTTTTTAACGTTTATTTTTGAGAGACAGAGAGTGAGCAGGGGAGGGGCAGAGAGAGAGGGAGGCACAGAATCCGAAGCAGGCTCCAGGCTCTGAGCTGTCAGCACAGAGCCTGACACGGGGCTCGAACCCACAGACTGCGAGATCATGACCTGAGCCGAAGTCGGCCGCTTAACCAATTGAACCACCCAGGCACCCCAGTCAGTTCTTAAACTGAGAAGGAATTACCCCCAAATAACAGAAGGAAAAAAATATATGATGTGGTTTAACGCATTTTCATGAGCTCCTAATTTCCATGTAACCAGAAAACCATGGTTTTCTCCATTTTTAAGGTATTTTAGCATAATCAGGGATAACCTAGCAACAAGAGCAAAGAGTTATGTCAGGAAGCAGATGTACTGGTGTAGCAGGGCAAATCCTTGGACGTGTTTAGCCCTGGCACTTTCTGGAATTCTCTCACCTATGTTAACCCATCTCCACCCCTTACCACCTGGCAAGGGAATTCATACTGTTTGGTTCAATTTGCCGTCTCCCCACGCAGCAGTGAAAACTCCAGGCTTGTGACCCTCTTTGCTACCACAGAGAGGTGACCCGGGGAATGGGTGGGATCCCGGTGCTCAGTGTGCAGGCTTAGAGGTTGAGTGTGGTTTCACGATTAGCCTCGGGGGGCTGTGCTTGGTGTGGCTGATTCACTGCCCCTCCTCTGCACCCAGGGTGAGGACCAGGCCCACCACTCAACACAGGTGCCCACTAAGTAGCTGCTGAGTGAACTGGATCCTCTCCACTACTGCATGAGGAAGCCATGAGGCTCAGAGAGTTACGTGCCAACTCAAAATGTCCCCAGGAAGGTCCGCTTGGTCCCAAGCCTTCGCAGAGCTCTTTCTACTGCCAGGATGGCATTTTTAGACCCAGTCAGGAATGCCACTCACTCCTCACTCTCAGGACCACTGCAGTTTGCTCAAAACTCAAAGCCACGGACCCAAAATTGCAGGCCTCTGAAGAGCTTTTCCCACCCAAGAGGAGATTTCCCGCAGAGAATGCCCTGAAAGCCCAGATTCCAGAGAACAGTCATACAAGGGTTTTTCTCTGAGGATGCCAGAGCCTGTGAGTGGGGTATCCACCTCAGGATTTCAAAATTAACATTTAGAGGAACTGGCCAAGAGAGTACCTAGTTCAAACTCTGTTCCATCACTCGTGGAGCAGGAGTCGGTGGGACCTCCATAAAGGGCAATTTGATGACACATATCAAAATTATTTTTGTGCAACCCACTGATTCCACGATCCCACCCCTACAGAGGTCTTGGCGTATGTGTAAAATGACTGACCTATAAGGTGATTCCTGTAGGGTTATTTATAATAGCAGAAAATTAGAAACGTTTATGTCCATTGACATGAGGCTGATTAAATAAAGCATGGGACTTCCATAAAAGGGGACACCACGCTGCCATGAAAAGGAATGAGGACACTCTGTGCTGTGAACTCCATCATAAATCAATAAGAAAGCAGAGGGTGCACAGTGGTCAGAAATGTGACGTGCACAGAAATGTGCGTTTATGTATGAAAACGTGTGACAGGATACATTTCTGATGGCCTTTCTGGCTTATAGGGAAGGTGGCAGGGATGGAAGGAGGCTTTTCATTCTATATTTTTTGGTCCCTTTGGAAGGTTGAGCCACGTGAATGTATTATCTAGTCAAAAATAAAATTTAAATCATTAGAGAAAGATAAATATCATATGATTTCACTCATATGTGGAATTTAAGAAACACAACAGATGAACATAGGGGAAGGAAAGGAAAAGTAAGATAAAAACAGACAGGGAGGCAAACCATAAGAGAACCTTAAATACAGAGAACAATCTGAGTGTTGCTGGAGGGGTGTGGAGGGGGGTTATGGGCTAAATGGGTGATGGGCATTAAGAAGGGCACTTGGTGGGAGGAGCACTGGGTGTTATATGTAAGTGATAAATCACTAAATTCTACTCCTGAAACCATTATTACACTATAGGTTAATAACTTGGATTTAAATAAAATTTTGAAAAATTAAAAAAAAGAATAAGTATATTAATATCGATTCTGACAACTCTACCATACTAACATATAATAATAGGGAAAATGGGTCTGGGTTATTGGGAATTTTTTTTACTATTTTCACAATTTTTCTAAAATCCAAAACTCTTTTAAAATTTAAAAAGTTTACTTAAAAAATAAAATAAAATAAAATTTAAATCAACTCAATGAGGCACTTGGGTGGCTCAGTCAGTTGAGCATCCGACTCAGGTCACGATCTCGAGTTCGTGGGTTCGAGGCCCACATCTGGCTCTGTGCTGACAGCGCGGAGCCTGGAGCCTCCTTCAGATTTTTCCCTCTCTCTCTGCCCCTCCCCCGCTCGTGCTCTGTCTCTTTCTGTCTCTCAAAAAAAACAAAAAACAAAAAACAAAGACAAAAACAAAAAATAACACATTAAAATTGAAATCATCTCAAGAATGAAAGGCAATCTTCTCGGTTTCCCAACGTCAGCTAGGAGGAGGGGCAGGCTACGTAGTGGATGCCTGAGCTGTGGGCCACTGGGCAAGTTGCTCTCCCCCTCCAACCTGTTTTGCACCTGTTAAACCAGAGGTAGGTTTAGGAACCTGCTCCTTCTGAAGGAACTGAGTCCCTCCTGGGCTGGTCCCCGGCCCTCCGAAGTCCAGAGTGCACCTGCAGCTCCCCACCAGGCCCCGCCTCTGCCACCCAGCTGCCTGCCTGGAGCTCCCCAAGGTACTCGTTGGGTCTGTTGTTCCTTTCATGCCCAGAGATTCCTTCCCAGCAGCCCTTAATCTGGAAATACTCCCCAGGGCACACCACCTCCTCTCAAAGTAATGGGAGTGCTGCTCAGAGTGAGGTTGGGGGACTAGCACGGATCTGTGTTTGTCACCCAATCCTGGGGAGATGAGTTCAGTTTACAGTACACATTTAGAACCATTGATAATAATGTGAGAAAATAATTTTGAATCTGTTGAATTGAATGATTAAAAAAAAATGGGGGGTGCCTGGGTGGCTCAGTCAGTTAAGTGTCTGACTTCGGCCCAGGTCATGATCCTCAGCTTCGTGGGTCTGAGCCCCTCATCGAGCTCTGTGCTGACAGCTCAGAGCCTGGAGCCTGCTTCGGATTCTGTGTGTGTGTCTCTTTCTCTCCCCGCCCCCCCCCACTCTGTCTCTCTGTCTCCCCAAAATAAATAAACATTAAAAACAATGGGAGGTAGCAGTTTGCGTATCTTATGAAAGTATCAGAGCACAACACAATGGGAATTAAAAAAAAAAACAAAACCCAAAACATGAAAGTAATCCTTCACCGCAAATTGCTTGAACCAGAATGCCTTTTACTGCACAAGGGGGACCAATATTTGTTGAGGGCCTACTGACTGCCAGGTACTTTATTATACAGTAGTATTTAATCTGCATAGCCCTAAAAGGTAGATACTACTCCCATTTTATAGATGATAATAAAGATATGCAGTATTGCTATGGTCCCAGCCCACAATAATAACACAACACAACATGACACACCACACCCCAGAACAGCCTGTCTCTCCTGCATCCCGGGCACAGCAGAGCTTCTGGTAGTTTAGAAATAAAGAACAGTCTAAGGGCTATAAAAAGTAGGTTCAAACGTAATAGGAATTCCAAGTAGTAGGAATTCTAAGTAGGAATTCCAATAGCAATTCCAAGGGCAGGGATAAGGATTGCTCTCATCCTCATATACCTGTGAATTTTAGACTGTTCTTTTTTTTTTAATTTTTAAAAAATGGGTTTATTCATTTTTGAGAGAGCATGAGCAGGGGAGGGGCGGGGGGGAGGTAGGGGACAGAGGATCTGAAGCAGGCTCCAGGCTCTGAGCTGACAGCAGCGAGACCAATGTGGGGCTCAAATTCACAAACCATGAGATCATGACCTGAGTTGAAGTCGGACACTCAACCGACGGAGCCACCCGGATGCCACCAGACTGTTCTGTAAACTAACACTTAAGGTCCTTCTCCAGCCTTTTTGCCCCACCTCTTGATCCCACCCAAGGTCTATGCTTTCTTTAGTAGATACAGTAGGTGTTGGGAACTGAACTATCTTTTCTTCCTTGCCCACATCTTTTCCTTCTCTACTCTGCCTTCCTTCCCCTTCTCCTATCCATCCCACCATTCTCAACTGGCCAAACTATGGGATTGAAGGCTATTTTAGAATTAAAAGTTCTGGATTTTCAGTTGTTAAATAAGAACCCAGATGGATTAGAGGCTTTCCTGTCCTTTCTTCTCCGAAGGGTAAAACATGGCTTTTTATCATCTTCTTGTCTGAAACCTACTCCCTATTCTGATTTGGGTAAAGTATTTCAGTTTCTCCCCCTCCCAGAGGCATTAGGAAGACCTTCCCGACAGTGACACAGATTCTAGCAGCCCAGCTCAGCCCCCTGCCCTGGGCAGAGGCCCCCACTTAATGGTCCCTCAGACTCCCCACCAACCTGGTTTTGAAGGCCTCTGGCAGCTAGCTTCCCGTCTGCTCCCCCCTTCTCCAGGCCTCTTTCAGGGCACTAGGCCACAGGGACCCACTTCAAGGATACCAGTCCCTTCCCCAGAAACCACATTTGCAGGGCGGTGCCTCCTCTCCACAGTCTGCAGACAGGAAACCGGGGTCCCGCCAGGTAGGCCTTTCCCCACTAAGTCAAACGGGGACACAGTGGTCTCTGCAGCTGCTCACTACACAGGACCTCGGAGGGCTGTGAACTTCTAACCACAGCGAGAGGCGGAAGAGGCCAAAACTAGTGAGAGGCCACCTGCCTCAAACACACCCCCTCTAACTCCAACTGTAGAAATGCTCAGAACAATCTCCAGTTCAGGAAAAAAAAAAAAAAGATGGGGGTGACTACAGATTATGAGACTCTAGACGGATGGATAGATAGAGGGGCAGTCGTGATAAAGTAAGTACATCTTAAGAATACTAGAATCTAGGTGGTGGGTATACAGGTGTTCACTGAAAAGTTCTTTTAGTTTGGCTGTTATGTTTGAAATTTCATAATAAAATACTGAGGGAGGAAAAAAAGAGACACTCAAGCTGTTAACCAAATACAATGTGTAGCCTTATTTGGATCCTGATTCTCACAAATGAAACGTAAAATTAAATCATTAGATCTGGACGGGGGTGGGGGGGTTGTGATAATGGTATGTTGGTTTTGCTTTTCAAAAGACCTCTTATTTGGCAAAAAAAGAGAAAGGATTATATGATTGATTACATTCAAATAGAAGGCTGCAAAAAAAACAACAAACAAATGAAATTTCAACATATTATCTAAACCATCATCCTACCTCACACCAAAGCATCCTATCTATGACATTCTAAGAGACTTACTGAAATCCTGATTTGTCTTTAGAATTCCTTTCGTGTAGCAGACCTCTAATCTTAATTAAGAAAAATGATTTTTTTTCTTTTTTTTAGGATCCCACACTGACTCCTGTCACAACTTCTTCTCCCTTTTTTTTTTTTTAAGTATGTTTGTAAAATGTTTATTTATTTTTGAAAGAGAGACAGAACACGAGCCGGGGAGGGGCAGAGAGAGAGAAGGAGACACAGAATCCGAAGCAGGCTCCAGGCTCCAGGCTCTGAGCTGTCAGCACAGAGCCTGACACAAGGTTCAAACTCATGAACTACGAGATCATGACCTGGGCCGAAGTCAGATGCTCAAAAGACTGAGCCACTCAGGGACCCCTCCACTTCTTTACATATGTGCTTACACAACACGTAAATAAATCTCTTGGCAATAAAAAGAAACAAGAGTTCTTATTGGTAAGTAGCTACTACGATACAATATTCAGTGTGGCAAAGACATAGGTTGGGGTGCAGCTCAAACAAGACAGTTCATGAGTTCATAATCATTGATGCTGGCTAATGCATACATGGGATCCACTCTTCAGCTTTTCTGATGTTTTGGAAATTTTTCATAACATCCTTTTCTTTTTCTTTAACCACTTGGACGGGCTCTTTGTTTTTACATGAACGAACTCCATCACAGCCAGCCACACTCTGGGGTTCCCCTGCTCCATCCTGACCCAATCTAAACCGGATATGAGTTTGAAAGAAAATGTACACACAGTGGCAACCACCTTCCCCCTTGGTGGGTGGTGGGGAGCAGCCTCCCCTGATAGCAGAGGGCAGAGGCCCCTCTGCCTGAGATTCTCCTGACCCTTCACTCCCACCAGACTCCAAAGAGGCCCCCACAGCGGTCTTCCCCCTGGTGCCCCCTGGACTGAAATAGATGCTCTGGGAACAGTTTTTCATTTCTGTAGGAAACCTTGCAGAGACAGCTGGGCTCAGGGCCTCAGTCTGTAAAATGGGATTCATCTGGGGTTTGGCTCCCTCCTCCATACATTCCCTCCCTCTCCCAAAATATGTAACTGTTGAAGCTTCTGGTCACTGACTGTACGAGTGTAATAGGCCAAGTGGGACATTAAGAATCTCTCTCCTGGGCTGGAGGGGATCAGTGCCTATACCACTCCAAAAAAACAGGCCCTCAATCCCTTGAGTGATCAAGGAACCCTGCAGAAAAGAACCAAAATAACAGACAATCGAAAAAATGCTCTACACTTGGGTTTTAGGACTCATTTGTTTTCCTAGTGTGCATCTGTGTGTGTGCCTGCATGTGTGTTGGGACAGTGTATCCAGATTTAACAGGGGGAGAGAAATCACTCATAGAACCAAACCCCAAAGTTGGCAGGAGAGATTTCAATGCCCGCCTCAGTCTCCCTCCTTTTGTCCCCATGGTGAAGCCAAGCCAGGCCCTTGTACCCCACCCCGACCTTCCCTAGCAGTAGACTTGGTGGCAGGCACTTAGGCTTTCATACAGGCTCTGCCACATACACATTATGTGACCTCTCTGGGCCTTGGTGTCCCTATGTGTAAGATGGAGACAACTCCTTCTCTATCCACAAGGTTTTTTGTAAGAATTTAAAAACAAAATAGGGAAAAAACTTTATAACCATACTATACCATTTATAAATTATGCCACACCAGTGTTTCCCAATAATGCCTCATACAATATGGTCAAGGCAAGTTTGATAAATGTGCTATTTATACCCCAACCTTGGCTTATACATCACAGGCAGGTGAGCATATTAAAGGCTCTGAAAAGTCCTGCAGTAGAAAAAAAAAGTCTGTATAACAATACTGAATCTATTAGGTCCAATTTCTTTACTTTTTGGGCTCCCTAAACTTGTTCCTCTTGAGATACTAATTAATTGATTACATAACCTCCTTGAGACCGCCAAAGAGCAGTTTAAGAACCTGGATTCAAGGGGCGCCTGGGTGGTTCAGTCGTTAAATGTCCGACTCCGGCTCAGGTCATGGTCTCACGATTCATGGGTTCGAGCCCCGCATCAGGTTCTGTGTGGACAGCTCAGAGCCTGGAGCCTGCTTCAGAGTCTCTGTCTGCTCCTCCCCCACTTCTGCTCTGTCCCTCTGCCTCTCAAGAATGAATAATGTTTTAAAAAAAATTTTTTTAAAGAAAGAAACTGGACTTGAGGAGGTTGGGTTCCTGTCTTGGCCCAGCATGTTTCTCTGTGGGGCCAACCTTACTCAGATTCCCATAACTCACCCAGGCCCCAATGCCCTCTGTGTGGGTCCATTTCCACTCCTACCCTTGGAAGCCATACCCCACCACATTGCCCCATGCAGGGGACAGAAGAAAACTTGCAATTTCTCTATTCTGCTCTGGAAGATCAGGGCCCACCAGCTTCTGCCATACATGCACCTATTTGCTCTGGTCAGTCTCCTCACTGCTATGCCCAGACCCATCTCAAAGCCTCAACCTGACCTTCCGTCCATGTCACCTGCCCCCTCAGTGTCCTTCTATCCTTCCTCCTCAATGGGCAAACACACTCTGCCCTTCCCAATACCAGTCGGAGTCCAGCGCACATTCTGTGGCTCCCCCAAAACTTTTCCTCTGAGCTCTGCCATCTACTGCACAATTGCTCTGTGGTCACTTCTCTGCCTTCTCGTCCATCTTGGTGACTCCTCTGGCTGGGATTTTGTGCTACATCTCATTAAGAGGTAACAGTGCAAGAGGTTAAAAGGATACACTCAGAAGCCCGGGTTCAAATCCTGGCTCTACCCCTTATTGACTGGATAATCAAGTTATTTACCCTTTGGGGGTCTGCTTCCATATCTGCAAGCAGAGCAAAAAAAAGTGCAGGCTTCATGGGGTTGTTGGGAAGAATTAATGAGTTGACTGAAGTGCTTGGGTCAGTGTCTGGCACACAGTGAGTGCTGGGTAAGTGTTAGCTGCTATTATTATTATTACTATTATTATTATCATCCTCATCATCACCACCACCACCACCACCACCACTCTGTCTCCCCCACAGAACCTTCCACAGGCTGGGCAGTCTTTAACCTGTTCATATCTGCATTCACTGACTCCCTGCCTCCTTCCACAAGGCTCTAATGTGGTTGTGCACAGAGAGGGCTCGGGGAGGGCTCTCCAGGCTCAGTTGAGGGTACCAGTAACATGATTTGAGGTTGGAGACTGGGGCGGGGTGTTTCCCTCCCCTCCCCTCCCCCCGACTGCCACATCAGGGTGCTTTCCCACCCCAGCCAAACCAGCCCTACTGCCAAAGCCAGGGCTAGATGGGTCCTTAGTCCAACCACAGATGAGGAAACTGAGGTTTACCGGGCCACTTTCCTGCTTCACCACCCTACCTCGGAGCTCGCCAACCCCCCCAACCTTGTCTGCTGTGGACAGAGCTCTGTTGTCAACTGGACTAGGGGGAAAGAAGGGGAGGGCGGGGAGAGACACACAGCCTTCACCAGATGGAGTTTAGGACCGGATGCGGGGTGAAGGGACGGTGCAAGAGTCCAGCCCTTGCCCCGAGCTGAGCCAAGCTGAGCCGTACCGATACCACCATTTCACGGTAGACGGAGTTGCCCACATGATCCCAAAGGACAGAGAGCAAGAGCAGTCTCTCCCCCCCACCCCCCAAAGCTCCCAAACTTGCAAGTGATTTTTCTCCTGGGGCATAAGAACCTTCCTAATTACCCTGGTTGCTCCTAACACCAGCACTACAGGAAGGGTAATACCGAAGGCGGCCGTCGGCGGCCGGGAGGCAGTCGGAGCCCGCTTCCTGGAGGAGGCGGTGCAATTCGCGCGCTGGGTACTCGTGAGCCAGCCCTTCTTCCCTCACTCACCGGCGTCCAGAGAGGTGAACGCGGCGCTCGGGCTGGTTCGCCGGCTGCCTCCGCCGCCGGGCACGACCAGCGTCTGCAGCTGCCGGACCAGCTCGGGCATGCGGTCCCAGTGGCCCTCCGCGCGGCAGCGCTCCAGCTCGCTCTCCATCTTCAGGTGGGAGCCGTGCGCGCCCTTCGCAGCCATCTTCGCGCGGGCACTGTCATGGAAGGTGCGGCCGAGAAGTGGAGACCCGGCCGGGGGCGGCGTCCCGGCTGGGGCGCACACGCGGGCGGGGGCGGCGGGGGCGCTGGCGGCGGCCGGGGCCCGGGCGGCAGCGGGGGCCCGGGCGGCGGCGGCCGGGAGACGGCAGCAGCAGCACCGAGAGCACCGCCCGGCGCCTCCGGACTGGGGCTCCGGCTGAGCGGCCCCGACGCGTCCAGGAGCAACCTCCGCCTCTGCTGCAGCAGCTCCTGGCGGTGCTGCCGCCGCCGCTGCTGCAGCTGCTGCCACAGCCCCCGCCCCGGACCCGGGCGCCGCCAGCTGCGGACCCGCCCCTGGCCGCTGCTCCACCTCCGCGGGGGCGTGGCGCGGCCTCGGCAAGCCGGGCGCACAGGCGGCCAGCGCGGCCACAGCAGCCAGGCGCGCGAGGAGCGCTCGCGGCAAGCCCGCCGCCGGCGCCGGGTCTCCGCAGCCGCCGCCGCAGCCGCCGCCGACTCGGCGCTCACTTTAATGCTGCGCGGGGCCCCCGCGCCCGGGGGCGCCTCGCTCTCCGCCCCCTCCCCATCCCATCGGGGCCCTTGGCCTGGGGGCTCCCTGCCCCGACACCCCGGCTTTGTGTGTTGGCTTCGTCACCACCGCTGCACGTCACAAATCCGGGGAGAGGCCGGCCGGCCAGTCGCCCCCGCCTTCGAGAACGAGCCTCCCCAGGAGCGGGCCCTGCAGGGACCCGCGGGCCCTGCACCCGTGTTCCGACAGGCGTGTTACGGGGCGGAACAGGCCCGATCGGAGCCCCTCGACTCTCTGGGCGTCTGCACTCCGAGAGACTTTTCATTTTGTTTTTTTTTAACAGCGGAGTTCCTCTTTCCAATTTGACAACCCCTCACGAGCTGCCTGGCGTGTCCTCTGTGGAATCCCGTTACCCTGGAGTTCTTAAAGGTTTTAAGCTGTTTTCTAACTTGGTATTTCTTAATTCTTGTGTCTCAACACTGTGATCATGGCTTAGCTTGGCTTTGTCGGGTGCTAAGAAGTTCAAGGGATCACAAGGTGGCCTGAAGGAGGGGGGACTGGTTAGGGTGGCCCCGCCTCTGGGGTGGTTTACAGTCCAGTGTGGAGATTGAGGCCATCATGCAAGAAATCACAGCGAGACCAAAAACTCCCTTGAATGTAAGTGACATGTTGCACGGTGCAGATCTAAGATTCCAGAACACAGGAGAGTCAGGGCACACTTTTACGTGTAGTATAGACTCCTAAGAGTTAGGTGTCCACCTTCCTCTGCAACATGGAGGCCTTCAAGCCACTGCCTGACGAGTGGCTGTGAGAGTGCACTTGACCACTTTCAGTGTCACGAGACTCAGTCCTTCCATGGTAAGGTGTTTTGCCAAGCAAAGCCCGGGCCCCTGGTGCTTAGTCCCACCGGCCCTTTGCTGCCTGGGGTTGTCTGTGCAGTGCCATCTTCTGCTTCCCCACCACTCCACCCCCACAACTCCCAGATGGAGACCCTTCTTTCCAGGTTCCAAAGGCAGCTCCATTCTATGCTTGGGGACAGCATTTCCTGATCTTGGGAGCACCTGGGGTCTGTTCGGACCTTCCAGAGGCCAGAAAGTAGGTGCAGAAAACAGGGACAGCTCCTGTCCTTGGAATTTAGGGACTATTTACTCCATTTACATAAAAGCTGTGCCTACTCTTGTCACCTCCTCTAGCTGGCCTCTGGTTAGCCTTTGGCTGCCCTTGTTGGTCACCGGAACCGCCTTTCACTTGGAGAGAGCTGTCCCTGTTCTTTGATGAGGGTGGCCTGAGAACACCCTGTGGTATGCCCCAGGGTCAGCCCT
Source organism: Cryptoprocta ferox (assembly GCA_028646485.1). Taxonomy (NCBI): domain Eukaryota; kingdom Metazoa; phylum Chordata; class Mammalia; order Carnivora; family Eupleridae; genus Cryptoprocta; species Cryptoprocta ferox. Next base: position 62,209,274 of record CM053576.1, on the reverse strand, counting down.
GCAGCAGGCAGAAGACAGCAGAGTTGAGGACAGAAGGCAGCCCTGATGGAAATACAGAAGCCTCTCCTCCCTTTTTTCTCCCTAATCCTTTGCTAACCCTGCCCCCAGGTTACAGGACTCCAGGGAACTAACTGAAGAATTACTGCTTGTTCCTTTGACTCAAGCACCAAGATTTGTGTGGGCATGGCGCAGGGGAGAGAGGAACACAGTATTGTGGTCAGAACTTATAACGAGCTGTTCCTCAACACTGCAACCACATTCCTGACACCTCTGTGGTTCTTTTCTCGCAGAGACAAGCCCCTAGCCTGCTAGTGACCAGCATTTATTTTCAGGGGAATAAGAGACTGTAGGACCAAGAGCAAAGAGCAACCACGATTATATTAGTGATGTTTGCCAAAATAAAAAGGATGTGGAAAGTGTGGCGGTTTTTATTTTTTAATAAGCTGAAATCTCTCAGATGGCAGTTGTTTTTATTTTTGAATAATCTGAAATCTCTCAGATGAAAGTTTAGGACGAGTTCTGATAAAGATTATCATTATTTGCTGGCTGGAGAGTGCTGTAAAAATAACTTGCTGATTGGGAGAAGCTGGGTTGATTGCTTACCAGAGTGAGGGAGATCACTGCCTGACAGTCCTAGCATCTCAGAGAAGGTATTGAAGTTCACAGGAGGTAAACCAACCTGCTAAGAAATGTATAATTTTATGGAGCAACAAAGATGGTACCAAGCAAAGGACCTCTACCCCCAAGCTGACAGAAGATTCCACTAGTTCAGCTGCTGACTCCCTCTAGGTGGGGAGGCCCTTGTCCCTAGATCACAAGAGAAGCTGTAGTTAGCTCTTGGTCTCGATTCTTATGAACTTAAGGCCTTGGAGAGATCCCTCGTGTACTTATAGGTTGAAGGTTTATGGTATTTGGTTAGGCCCAGAATGGAAGGGTGTTGAAGAGCTAATCCAAACTCACAAAAATCTGTTCATGTTTGGGTTCCCAGAGAAAAGGTTTGGCTAGCAAGGTTAAATAATGACGTGGAGATTTCAGAAAAGTTGGAGCTGTATGGCCTGCAGTAGCCAATGAGACCCAGGGATCCTCATAATTGTCTTAGATATTGGCGAGAAACACCTTGCACAGCTGGTTGTCTGGAGTAAGGGATTTTCCCTCCATGGGCTATCTTTTGTCTTGGGTAGTGCACTTCCTTTGACAAATTGTCAGCCTTTCTATGGAACTCTTGTGCCCTCTCTGAGCTAAAAGAAAGCAGTAGATGAATCAGCCTTGGAGCTCACCTCATCTTTGGAACACAACAAAAGCTTGTCCACATATTGAATAAGAGTAGAATTACAGGGCAGTGTAAGGCTCTTGTGGTTCTTGTTGAGGACTTGTGAAATGTAGGAGGGGACCTCAGTAAACTGAGGCACAATGGTCCCGATACTATCTTTGACTTTCCCTGGAGAAGACACACAAGTATTGACTTGATTTACAGAGACACCAAAGTGTAGATCTACAACTGTAAAACACATAGTCAGTCGTTTTAGGCCTTGATGATAGAATAGTAGTGTATTTGTGTTTGATCTTAAAGGGAAGCAGCAAGTGACCAATTTATTTGTGACCCTGGGGTCCTAAACAAATCTATATATTCCTGCCCACTGGGTTTTTCAACTGAGGATAGGAGCATGTTACAAGGACTGGGACAAGGTATGAGACTCCTTTTTCTTTAAGTCTTTTTTTTTTTTTTTAAAGGCTTTTGGTTATTAGTTTTATTCCTTCTTTATCACCTTGCTATGCAAGTTTGGGTAGAGATTTAATCTTGATGGGTTTAGCTCCAGTAGAATATCAGTAGAATTTTTGCTGTTAAGAGGGCTTCAGTCTCTGCTTGATTTATACACAAAGGTACTGGTAAATCATATCCAAATGAGCCAGGATCTTATTATGAATAGGGAGGTCCTTGGGGACCAGAAGGAAGAGACCATCAGGAGAGCACTGAATGTAGTAGTGACATTCACACAGTAAATCCCTTGCTATTAAGTTAATGAGTGTGGTGTCCCAAAAGTTAAAAGAACATTCCTTGGTTAAAGGCTTGAGGCTGATGGTTATGGGCTGGGGCCTGGGGAAGGCGTGGTGAGGATAGATGTGTGACCAGAGTAGTTTGTTGGCTCCAAGGAAAAGGTTGTATAATAGTGGTTGGGTTTAAGATTAGTATTATTATGCCTATATCAATAAAACATTTGTAAGGTTGTCCTTTAATTTTTAGAGAAATGTTTCATAGTGGGTTTAAGAGTAGAATGAGAGGAGCACCTGGGTGGCTTAGTCAGTTAAGCTTCCAACTTTGGCTCAGGTCATGATCTCCCGGTTTGGGAGTTCAAGCCCCGCGTTGAACTCTGCTGACAGCTCAGAGCCTGGAACCTGATTCTGTGTCTCCTTTACAGATTCTGTGTCTCCTTCTCTCTCTGTCCCTCCCCTGCTCATACTCCGACTCTCTCTCTCTCTCTCTCAAAAATAAATAAAACATTTTTAAAATTAAAAGAGTAGAATGAGAAACTAAACACCTTCACTGGTATCTTTGTTGTTGTTTGGTTTCTTAGTTCTAGAACTCTTTCCAAATATTCAGCAAAGTATTGGAGGTCTGGGCTTGGGGCTATTTCTCATTCTACTTTTTGCTTGCATATTATGGCTTCTCTATGTAGGGTTCGAGGTCATTCACAAAAATATAAGAGAGCAAGCCAGGGTCATGTCTGCTTCAGGATCAACTCCTACATGCAGTCACTGGGTATGAACCTTCCCTGAAGTCTCCATCAGACTTCTCCCTTTTTGGTTTGAAGAACTGAACTAGAGCACAGTCTATTTTTACCCAAAAGACAGAGGATAGCCTCCAAAAGATCTTGACCAAATCTCCAGCTTTTATAAACCCCAACAATTTCCTATGCAAATGAAGGCTATTTAAGTTACCATTGAGGGTCTTCCCATTATGACTTTTTCATTGAATTCCTTGCATCTGAAGTTCCTACTAACATCCGAAGAAATTGGTATATATGTGGCTGCTCTGGGCTATATGTCCCTCAAATGATTCTAAATTCCTCTGCCATGTTTTCTCTCTCATCTAGGCTTTACAGAGTCTCTGACAAGGGCTTTCAGCTGAGAATGAAATCAGAGCTTAAAATCCACCGTAATAGATTTTCTCTGTTCTGCAGGAGGTTTACTTTAAAGAGGTAAGTGAGCTCTCGGGTAGCTGGCTGGCCAGAAAGGAGGGGCAGTGGGTCAGGGGAGGAGGCAGAGGGGTAGCCGGAGGTGGAGGAGCATAATGTGGGGGAAGAAGATAGTAGGCTTGAGTTGTGGTTTGAGAGATTAAAAAATAGTTTTAAAGTGTTCACATTTTTCTTTGGCTTTGGCCAAGCAATCCATTAAGGAAATAATTTTTGAATCTGGTTTCTTTTGGATGCTTCCTCATGCTAATAAAAAAATAACGAAGACCACTGTATGCTTAGAATTGTGCTGCCTTTACATTCTTCGGCACCTCTCCTGTGAATAACTTTGTTCATATCAAAACTTTCTCATGGTGGCCATTGTAATTCTAAATTATCCTTGGTGAAATGATGCTATTTAGAAAGATAAGTGCACAAATTTGGGTATAGCATAAATACATGGAAGGCATGGACTGAGGTTTATACTGAGACAGAGCCTTGAGAGCCTGGTGATAGTCAAGAGTTCCTTGTGCATCCTCTGGCTCAGGGCCCCCCAGCCTCACAGCTAGACCTTATCCAATCGCGACTCTGATGAATTTATATTTCCTGGCAGATAGAAGGAAACATCTTTGCTTAACCTCAAAACAAGTCTGAGGAAAGTTCTCACAAGTGGCCCAAGATGAAATTTACTCCTGGCCAGGTTAGGGACATACTTATTGGGTCCATATCTGTCCTTGCCACTATAAACTTTGCTCTGACTGATACACAACCATCATGTCTATGACCAGGACGGACATAGACAATAGTGGTGTTGTTCATAATAAGGCAGATATCTACCCAGGAGAAAAGATTTTCAAATATGGCAGATAATCAAAATTCCCCAAAGGGGTTCCTTATCACTAAAGACAAATAGACTCTATACTTGGGGAGCTCAGGCCCAATGCAAGACTTATATCTCTCATTGCTGTGGTCTAAAAGACTTCTGAGGGGCTGGAGGGCCTCAGAGGAGCACACTTTCTGAGTCAGAGTCTTGGCCACAGTGGCGAGGAGGTCTCAGTGGGCCTCATAATTGAATAATTGCTGCTCCCTGAAAATATCATCAAAACAACTTTGTGAGAATGCAAAGCTGCATTCTGATTGCAGGAAGGAAAACACCCGTGCAAAGTCATAGTAGCATCTGTACTGGGGAGGCCACGATGGGATATTTATAAAGAGTTGGGTCTATTTTAAGGCAGCTTTTCTAATGAGGGACTTGATGAGGTCTGGGCAAGAATCATGATAACAGTAGTTGAGGATCGATGGACAGGACGAGGTAAGGGTTTTGAGACAAGGGTTTCAAGAAGTCTTAGAGAATAAACAGTGGTTGGATGCAATCTATCAAAAAGTTGCAAAGTTCATTCAACGTTACTTCTTGAAATTTCTGCGAAAAACAATAGTTACTTACAACTTTTATCATCCCGGGCAAGAGTTTCCTATAATAAAAAGGTCGTGTCAACATCAACAGTAAGCTGGGTGCAGGTGGTTTTGATTCTTCCTGTGCAGTGATGTAGAAAGGGATTATGTATGATTATTACCACATCCCCTTGCCCCATCAAATCACTCTTATTTATACTAACTGTCACATTGCTGGGAGTAATTAGGCCATCCAGACATGGGAACAGCCTGATGGGGGATGTCCTTCCCACCTTCTGTTCCTCTCTTCTCTCATACTCTTGTATTTGCTATTCAGGGGCCCCCAGGTCCCTGTGTTCCCAACAGGAACCCTAAAAACCCTAAATTTGAATATAATTAAACCTATTCTTCAGAGCCAAGAGTGCTGTCATGCACTCAGATCATCAGTGTGTATGATACAGAGCCTGCCCAATCTTCTTGTAGTCCCATAGCCCATAGTCCTTACATTTGGAAATCAGCTTTTACTTATGACCATGGTTGTTGGCTCATCGCATTTCTGGCCCGTGGTGTCTCCTGTCTTACTTAATGATTAGTACTGTGGCCTGGCCAACTGAACCAGCCCTCCTAGAACATTGCCATGAAAACTCTGCCAGGAGCTGGCTGTATGGTCAGTCTTTCCCTGTGACAGCTGCCAGAAAAACTGCAGGTAATCATTAGGTGAGAGATGAGGTCCTACAAAGGCAAGCTTCAAAACCATGAATTCTTTGTGCTTGTGCATAGTGGGCACTCAGTAATTACTTATTACGTTAATTTTGGAATCCTGTAATGTTAAAGGTTTTCCCAGGCCTGGGTGATGAGAGCTCTGGGATGTCTTCTATCCCCCCCCCCATTTCATGATTGAGATATTAGCATGTTCCTCCATGCATTGATTTCCCTCCCATTATCTGGGTCCCTTCTGTTCCCCTGGGGTCCCAGGTGACTCCTGCTTCTCCTCCATGGCTTCTGTGTCATCTTACAGAACTGCTACAATGATGCCCACCTAAGAGTGGGGGTTCACACTTTCTCCCAGCCTTTGCCAGTGTTGGTTCTTTGCCCAGATACTGCTAACCTGGAGGACAGAGGTCAGTCCAACCCAGGAACACTGAGAGCCTTTCAATTCATGTTAGGTGGCCTGATTTTAAGTTCCACCACTCCTAAGGCCAACTTGTGTATCTGCCCTTCAATGATTATAGCAGTTTTAGGCCTTAACACGTAGCTTTGCTCTCTCTGCTTTCAAATATTTTTTTCTTTCTTTTCTACCTTTTAAAAAATATTTTTGTTTTAATAGCATTTTTGCTGAATAGCAAAAAAAATAACACAATTAAAGGAAATTACATAAAACATAATTGTTATGAAGCACTTTCATTAACTATCAACTAGAAAGAAATAGGGTTTTACCAGCATCCCAGAAGTCCCCAATATATCCCTTTCCAAGTACAACCCTCTTCCTCCTAACTGTTACTGCTGACTTTTTATGGCAAATACTCCATTGCTTTCTTTCCTCTACCCCCCAACTAACTTCCTCCCTTCTTTCCTTCTTCCTTCCTTTCTTCCTTTTTTTTTTTTAAGTTTATTTATTTATTTTGAGAGAGAGAGAGAGCATGAGAAGGAGAGGGGCAGAGAGAGAGGGAGAGAGAGAATCCCAAGCAGGTTCCACATAGTCAGCACAGAGCCCTATGCAGGGCTTGATCCCATGACCCATGAGATCATGACCTGAGCTGAAATCGAGAGTTGAATGCTCAATCACCTGAGCCATCCAGGCGCCCCCTTCCTTACTTATTGAAGTATGATTGGCATACAATGTTATATGAGTTTTGGTGTACAACATAATGATTTTACATAATGATAAAGGATATCCAATTTAGAAAGACCCTTTTAATCCTACAATGTTAAAAGTTTGTGATTTATTTAATGATGATTGAAGTTGAATTTTACAATTTTTTTTTCATTTATTGTGCTGGCCATATGATTTTTCTCTTTCAAATTTATTTATATGGTGAACTATTTTGATTTTCCAATGTTAAACCATTCTTGCATTTCTAGAATAAGATCAACTCAGTTGTATTTGTTTCCTGTTGCTTCCGTAACAAATCCCCAAATACATAGTGACTTAAAAATATCGCACCTTTATTATCTCCCAATTCTTGAGGTCCGAAGTCTGGGGTGGGTCTCGTGGGCTAAATCAAGGTATTGGCAGAGCTGTATTTCTTCTGCAGGCTCTAGGAGAGAATATTTTTCCTAGCCTTTTCCTGCTTCTAGAGTCTCGTTGCATTCCTTGGCTGGTGGCCCCTTCCTCCATCTTCAAAGGCCATCACTCCAATCCAGAGTCACATCTTCTCTCTGATTCTGACCCTCCTACCTCCCTCTTAGGAAGACTCTGATGATTACATTGAGCTCATAGGATAATCCAGGATAATCTGCCCATGTCAGGGTTCTTAATTCAGTCAATTTTGCAAAGTCCCTTTTGCCATGTAAGAATTTTGACATATTCACAGGTTTTGAGGATTAGGTTATAAACATCTTTGGGAGACATTATATTGTCTACCACATTGGTTATAATGTATTTTCCTTTTTGTATATTGCTTGGTGAAATATTTTATTTAGAATTTTTGTATCTGTGTTCATGAATGAGATTGGCTGAATTTTCTCTTCTGAAACTATCTTCATTGGCTTTTGGTATCAGAGTTAAGCTGCCTTATAAATGAATTTGAGGGTATACCGTTATTTTCTATTCTCCAAAGAGTTTGTATACAGTAAGCATTATTTTTCCCTTAGCTATTTATGGGAAGTTTTAATTTTTTTTATTTTTTTAAGTTTATTTATTTTGAAAAATAGAGAGTGAGAGTGAGAGAGAGGGGGGGAGGGAGGGAAAGAGAGAAGGGAGAGAGAGAATCCCAAGCTGGCTCCGCACTGTCAACACAGAGCTGGATGTGGGGCTCAAACTCATGAACCATGAGGTCATGACCTGAGCTGAAATCAAGAGTCCGTTGCTTAACTGACTGAGCCACCCAGGCGCCCTGATGGGAGGCTTTTAAAGTACTGATAAAATTTATTTAAAAATCACAGGTCTTAAAATTTCTATTTCTTCCTTGATCAATTTTCAGAAAGTTGTATTTTTCTAGGAATATGTTCATTTCATCTAGCTTTTCACATTTTAAGCATAAATTATTCATAAAACCCTCTTTTTTATAAGTTTATTTATTTATTTTGAGAGAGAGAACAAACAGGGGAGGGGGAGCGGGGGAGGAAAGAGGATTCAAAGCAGGCCTCTGTGCTAACAGTCGAGACCCCAACTCAGGGCCTGAACTCAAGCCGTGAGATCATGACCTGAGCTGAAGTCAGATACTTAACTGACTAAGCCACTCAGGTGCCTGCATAAAACCCTCTTGTTATTTTTTTAATGTTTGTAGAGTTCATAGTGATATCTGCTTTTTTCTTTCCTGGTATTGGTTATTTGCGCATTCTCTCTTCTTAATCTTCTTGATAATTTTGTAAGGATTTATCAGTTTTATTGGTCATTTCAAAGAGCCAACTTTTGGTTTTATTGATCTTCTGTATGGCGTGTTATTTTCCATTTCTTTAATTTTTGCTGTTATCCTTATTATTTCATTTATTTTATGTTTTTGGGTTTTGTTTTTACTCCTGTAATGGTCAGGATAGGTTAGGTTATGCTGCAGTAACAAACAGTCCAGAAGAAAAAGTCTCAGAGCTTTGCACAGCATTTCTCATTTGTTCTACCTGTTCCAATCAGTTTGGCTGGCTTCTTCGCGTTGTCTTTACTCCAGAGCTTGAGCTGACAGAACAGCCACTGTCTAGAACACTGACAATCATCATGGCAGAGGGAAAAGAGACAGTATGGTGAGCCATATGTTGGCTCTTAAAACTTTTGTCTAGATGTGACACATCATACTCCTATATACTTTCCATTGACTGGAGCAAGAGATATAGTGAAGCCTGATGCCAATGCCCAGAGATGGGTTAGTGAATCTTTGTGAATAATAATATAGTATCCCATATCTTCTTTTTCTTAGTTTTTGAAAAAAAAAATTTGTAATGTTTATTTATTTCTAAGAGAGAGAGAGAGAGAGTGAGAGAGACAGACAGAGCATGAGCAAGGGAGGAGCAGAGAGAAAGGGAGACACAGAATCCGAAGCAGGCTCCAGGCTCTAAGCTGTCAGCACAGAGCCTGACACAGGACTTGAACTTGCGAACCATGAGATCATGACCTGAGATGAAATCAGACATTCAAGAGACTGAGCCCCCCAGGCACCCCTTTCTTACTTTTTCAGACTGAATCTTTGCTTATGAATTTTCAGGCTTTCTTATTTTCTAACATATGTGCATTTAAGTCTACAAATTTCCCTTTTTCAGCTATATCCCATAGGAATCAATACACAGAAATATTGTTAACACTCGATTCAAACTATTTTCTAATTTCCTTTGGGATACGTATTTGACCTATGTGTTATTTAGAAGTGTTTCTTAATTTCCATGTAACTGTGGAGTTTTCTCTTTTCTTCTTGTAATTTCATTGTATCAGAGAATATACTTCATATAATTTTAAATCTTAGACTTTTTTTATACCTCACTTTCAACCGCATGATCTTGGAAGGAGGACCTCAAGCCTCTGATGAGGCCACAGCCATACCCAACACCTTGATTTCAGCCTTGTCATACTCTGAGCAGGGAGCCTAATTGATCCTTACCTGGACTTCTGATCTACAGAACTGTGAGAAAATAAATGGGTATTATTTTAAGCTGCTAAGTTTGTAGTAATTTATTGCATAGGAATAGAAAACTAATATGGTGTTTCTGCTAGTGGACAAATCACTTATTTTTTGTTTGTCCCAAAATATCTTCTTATGTTTACGCAAGAAGGAGATTTTAGCTGGATGTAGAATTTTATTATTAAAAAATTTTTTTTCTGAAGTTTTTTAATTTAATCTCTACACCCAGTATGGGGCCTGAACTCTCCACCCCAAGATCAAGAGTCACATGCTCTACCGACTGAGCCAGCCAGAAACCCCAAGGATGTAGAATTTTAGACTAGCAGTTTACTTTTAGCCTTTCAAGATACTACACTGTTTTCTGGTTTCCACTTTTGCTATTGAGAAGTCAGTTATCTGTATAACTGTTGCTCCTTTGAAAACAGTCTTTTCTCCACCCCTGCCTGTCTTTAATTTTTTTCTTTTTCTTTTTCTTTCTGAAGATTTATTTAACATGGCAAGAATAGATTTATTAAATAATTAATTATGCTTGGGATTGTTGCTCTTTGTGACTTTGAACTTTAAAAAGTTTTTCATCAGTTCCAGAAAATTCTTGGCTATTATCTCTTCAAATGTTGTCTCAGTTCCTTCTCTCTTCTCTTGTGACACCAACTAGAGAGAAGTTAAGATCTTCTCACTGTATTCTCTGTATCTCTTACCCTTGTTTTTGGATTATCTATGTTGTCTCTTTATTCTAGATAGGTGTTTTTTTTTTTAACTTTTTTTTTTTTTTTCTGAGAGAGAGACAGAGCAAGAGCAGGGGAGAATCAGAGAGAGAGGGAGATACAGAATCCAAAGCAAACTCCAGCCTCTGAGCTGTCAGCACAGAGCCTGATGTGGGGCTCGAACCTACAAACCATGAGATCATGACCTGAGTTGGAGTCAGACGCTTAACTGACTGAGCCACCCAGGCACCCCTTTTCTGCTATATTTTCTAATTCATTGACTTTCTCTTCTCATGTATCTAAACTGTTGAACCCCTCTCTTGAGTTTTTAACACCTCTGACTATATTTCTCTGTTCTTGAATTCTATTTGATTCTTTATCTAAGCTGCTACTTTATCATAGAGGAAAGTCTTCCTTGACTTCCCACATCCCCACCTCAGGCCTGTTTACATGCCCTCTGCCCCCCCCCCCCATGTGCTCCCATGGCAACCTGGGCTCTGACAGGCATTTACCATATTCTCTTACAGTCTCTCCCCAACTAGACTGTAAGTATGTTGAGGACAGTGGACATCATGTAGTTTGTATCTCCAGCAGTTAGCCTCACAACTCACAACTGTTCTTTGTGTCAGGAGATTCTTCTATAGAGGGAAATGCTAAAAGGTGCTCATTTCTGCATCCAGGCTGATGAGGGGAAAGCGTGGAAAGCAAAACAGACTTAGAAATAAGAGGCTGGGGAGACATCGGGTGAGGAAGTCTCTGAGAAGGAGCAGAAGTTATTGGGCAATCTCAACTTCCCCAGGCTGTGGAATTGGCTGAATCTGATCCCATTATACCCAGACCTACAAGGAATAAGGGGCTCCTAGCCAGCATCTGGGTTGTTCTGCTGTAGTGCATCTAGAAACTCCAGGCAGAGTGGCTTTTAAGAAAGGAATGCTGTATAACCAGTATGCTGGGACATGCAGGATTTATGGGTTATATCCACCAAAGCCACTTTATTTTTGTCTTCCACTGCTTTTAATCCCTTCCAGTTGGGGTTAGGATGGTCTTTTCCATGACCACATATAAAAATCCTGCCAAGTTCATAACTTTTTTTCAGCATCTTTAGTGTAAAAATCCAGGGAATCACCTTAAGTCACGAATGCAGGCTAATTAAATAATTAAAAGGGTCCAGCCCAATATACTAATCAATGTTTCAATCTTCGTTCATAGATAAGATTTCTTTCCCACTCTCCCAAAGCTAGGGCCCATGGCAGGTAGTCTGGGAGGGAGTTATGTTTAGCTCCTTTTCTTTCTTATTCACGTCTCCCTCATCTTGCTGCTGTTTCTGACCTTTAAGGTTGAAATGAGGAAAGGAGGAGAGGGAAAGGGGATAGTCCTGGCTTTATGGGTCCTACACCTGGGACCCATAGGCCACAGGTCCCCTGGCAGATATTTAATGCTGATCCTGGGGGTTTCTGTGAAGTCCTGGGAGACTCCCCTGCTGGGCTTCTCTTACTCCATTCCTTCTCCTTCAGCAGGGTTCCCCTGCCCCTTGCCCCCCCCCCCCCCCCGCCCACAGTCCCTGCCATAGGACTTGCCTCCCAGCCTTTAACTGCTGGGACCTCCTTGTCCTCACTGGCCACCCTCTTGGTTGGTCTCCACCCCAGGGAGACTTACCTCTGCCTCCTCCTCAAATGGTCCCCAGGACTCTTGTCTCATTTGACCTGCACCCAGCTGGTTGAGCAATTCTCACCCAGGCCTTTTTCTGTCATCCGAGGCTCCTTAGCCTTCCACAGCCAACCAGCACCAGGCCATTGTATGTGCCTCTATGGCAGTGACTACACCTCCAGCTGCCTGAGTGGTCTGTCCCCTTGAAACCTTTCTCACTAGACTGGAGGGGAGGGAGAAGGTGACCCCTCACATTTTCCCTCCCTTGAAACCTTTCTCACTAGACTGGAGGGGAGGGAGAAGGTGACCCCTCACATTTTCCCAGGGAAATCCTCCCCACAAAATCCCCCACTGAATCTCCCCTCTTCTGACTCTCTTATTTCCTCTCTCTGGGTGAGGGATTCCTTAGGCCAAGGACCAAGAGATAGGTAATCAGATTTTGAAAATTGCCTTTGGAATCTTTGTGGTCTGCTCGCACCTTACTTTGATGCTCAATAACTATTCTATCTTGGCATTACAATCAAAATCCAACTTAACATCCTGTTGGATTTGTTTGTTTTTCATCAGAATGAAACATCACTATTGTTTTTTTTTCTGATTATGAAATGAATGTGTGCTTCTTATAAAATTAAACCAAAACAAATCAATGTAAAAGACAGTAGTAGGGGTGCCAGGGTGGCTCAGTTGGTTAAGCGTCCTACTTCGGCTCAGGTCATGGTCTCATAGTTTGTGAGTTCGAGCCCCACGTCAGGCTCTGTGCTGACAGCTCAGAGCCTCGAGCCTGCTTCAGATTCTGTGTCTCCCTCTCTCTCTCTCTGCCCCTTCCCTGCTCATGCTCTCTCTCTCTCTCTCCCTCAAAAATAAATTAACATTGAAAAAAAAATTAAAAAAAAAAAGATAGTAGTAGCTCAGTGCAATTCTACCTCCCAAAGATAATTCAAAGATAAGACTTTGCTTTATCCTTTCCAGACTTTTTTTCTTTGACACACTTTGACACACTTGTACTTTTGTTTTTAATAGTGGAAATGCGATTGTACCATATATGAATTCCAAAGAGCCTTTTCCCTAATGCCATAGAACATATTAGCCCTTCCACTCCCTATGTGCCTAAACCTATGTTGAAGTGGAAGAATTGATGTGAGATCAAGCAATGACCTTGATAGACTGAGTATCTAAATGGTCAGTTTATGTATTGAATTAAACTGAGTTTTAGTGGAGTGGACTAAATTTAGTTTTCTCTCACTTCCTATTAAGATGAGTGCTTTGAAGGAATTCAGTTCAGTTACAGATAATCAAAGGACTATAATTGTTTCACACCAGGAGTACTGTGTACATTTTCACCTCCCCACTACAAATAAAATTGCTGGGTTGGAGGGTGTGTGCCATTCCAAGGCTTTTGATCTGTATTTCCATTGCACATCAGAGTCCTTTTTTCTCCATATCTATTTTTGCAACACTGGATATTTACATTTGGCCAGTCTCCTACACAAAAATAATAATAATTAAGCCCTTCTTATTATTTTTTTTAGTTAGTTTATTTATTTATTTATTATTGAGAAACAGACAGAGCATGAGCATGGGAGGGACAGAGAGAGGGGGAGACACAATATCCGAAGCAGCCTCCAGGTTCTAAGCTGTCAGCACAGAGCCCGATGCGGGCTCGAACCCACAAGCAGTGAGATCATGACCTGAGCTGAATCGGATGCTCAACTGACTGAGCCACCCAGGTGCCCCTTTATTTATTTATTTGGAGAGAGAGAGAGCACATGTGAGCATGCAAGTAGGGGAGGGGCAGAGAGAGGGGGGAGAGAGAATCCCAAGCATGCTGTCAGCACAGAGCCTGATTCAGGGCTCAAATCTGTAACCCATGAGATCATGACCTGAGCTGAAATCAAGAGGTTTAACTGACTGAGCTACCTGGGCACCCCAAGCCTTTCATTGTTTTTAAATAAGATTGAGCAAATTTTGCATTAGGATAGGACACTTGCTCATCACCAGGGCTCCCTTTCCCCAAGTGTCCATTTTGATATCCCAATAAAATCTTCATTAGCTTTGCCCAGGCTCCAGTTTTAAAGAACCCAGGCTAAAACAAATGGGCTCCAGAGCGGACTGAAAGAGGCCTATCCCCTTCCTGAGCCCCAGGGCATACTTGGCCCTAGGGGAGTAAAGGTGGAAGGAGTAACGTCTCCAAGGGACTCCTGGGAGGCCACCATGAGAGCTGCTTCAGGCCTCATCTGTCACCCCAGCTTTAGAGAATCTAGATCACTCACTCATAGCCCCAAACTGTGCCTAAGCCTTATCTCATTGCCCCATCCCTTTAGACACTAGTGACCACAGACCAAAGCTCTTGCCCGGAGGGAGGCCAGGCTACTCATGGACCAATTAATTAGCTGTCCCAGACAGCATGGCACAAAAAGATGGGCTCAACCAGTGTCTTCTTTCCAGAGAGGAACTAAGAAACTTGGAAAGGATTTGCTTGTGAACAGTGGGAATAAAGTTGTAAAGATAACAAGATAATGAGTTGAGCCCCAGGCAAGCCCAAGCCAGGCTGAGTCAGCAAGAAGAGAAAGATGTGCAGAGGCAAGGAGCGGTTCTCTTTGACACAGAGACCTCTCCTAGTCCTGTGCTACTGGCCTCCTGCAAGTAGGGCTGCGTCCTTGGAGCCACAGCCCCTATGCCTGGCTCTGAGCACCTGGGGATGTCCGGCCCTCTGCTGCTTGCCGCCCCGCCCCCGAAAGACTGCAGCTCCTTTGGCCCTGCCCCATACCCACACTTACCTTGTACATGGCACCAGTGCTGACACAGATACTGTGTATGGCCCACAGCAGCTTGCATGTGTATATAGAAGATGCTCCAGATAGCCTCTGGGTTGGGCTTCCCAAGCCACTTACAACATTGGGGGGAAAGTTTTGATTATAAAGGATAAAGGGTAGGTGAGCTTTTTAAGAAACATTTGGAGCAGACTTTGAGCAATTTTATATGGACCTTGCAAGAAAAAGAAGACAAAGTGTTTTACAATAAATTCTCTCCTTGAACTTGGAGGAAGAGGGTTGTTTGCTTTAGGCCTGATCTTGGAAAGTCTGGTAATATATTCCTAGGATGGAATCTAGGGGCACCTGGGTGGCCCAGTTGGTTAAAGTGTCCGACTTTGGCCCAGGTCACAATCTCACGGTTTGTGGGTTCAAGCCCTGCTTTGGGCTCTGTGCTGACAGCTCAGAGCCTAGAGCCTGCTTTGGATTCTGTGTCTCCCTCTCTCTCTCTCTGCCCCTCCCCTGCTTGTGCTCTGTCTCTCTCTGTCTCTCAAAAATAAATAAATGTTAAAATAAATGAATAAATAAAAAATAAAATGACCCGCTTTATCCTCCATTTCCCCCACTTTACCTCCTTACAGTGAGGAATTCATCTAAATTGTTCTGTGAATGTATGGCAGTTCCTAAAATAAAATATGCTTCCAGAAGGATCAGTTTCTACTGTTAAAACTTTACCCCTTTTTGAAAAAGAATGCACTTTCAAAATAAGTCCCTTTACATTTTAATTTTCTCCCTGTCAGGTGTGGTCCTTGAGTGTACGGTAAACCCTGGGAACACTTCTAATCACTCACAAAGAATAATGAACCACTTGATGACTAAGCAGAGGATTTGAGTTAATTCTTGGAGTAAACACTGGCTGGAAAAACTCCAGAAAGGTTAATGACCTCTGTTCATGCAATGACTATGACGCCGAAAAGTAACACTCCAGTTGAAGTTTTAGAAATAAAATATTATTAGGAAGGTAGAAGTGATTACCATAGGAAATGTCCTCTTTATTAAAAGACTTGGATAATGTGAGTAGACAGACTGCAGCCTATAGTTTATTGTATGTGTTTAACTAATGGCCTGCAAGGATCCCAGGTTCATGACTCAATACCAGGAGCTCAGCCCGCCTCCCACCTACGCTGTGAAGCCTTCCTTCCCCTACCAGTCAGGTTTTAGGGTTCACGTTCATTCATGTTCATTCGAATATGAACTCAGTTTTAACATGAGCTGTATCTTACAGTTCAGCTCTTTTCACTTTTAATATTCAATTCCAGCAAGGTTTTTTTTTTAATTTTTAATGTTTATTTATTTTTGAGAGACAGAGAGAGACAGAGTGTGAACAGGGGAGGGGCAGAGAGAGAGGGAGACACACACAGTATCCAAAGCAGGCTTCAGGCTCTGAGCTGTCAGCACAGAGCCCAATGTGGGGCTTGAACCCATGAATGGCGAGATTATGACCTGAGCTGAAGTTGGAAGCTTAGCTGACTGAGCCACCCAGGAGCCCCTGCAAGGGTTTTTTTTTTTTTTTTTTTAAAGGGATGAAATTCTCAATACATTTTAAGTTGTGTGTTTTTTTTAAATTTTTTAAAGTTTGTTGAGAGAGAGCAGGAGGGGCAGGGAGAGAACGGGAGAGTGGGTCCCAAGCAGGCTCCACACTGTCAGTGCAGAGCTTGATGTAGGGCTTGATCTCCCCAACCGTGAGATCGTGACCTGAGTTGAAATCGAGTCAGATGCTTAACTGAGCTACTCAGGCACCCCTTAACTTACTACATTTTAAAACACCTCTCTTGCCTCTTCTCTTCTTTTCCGTGTTTCTGTTACTGCAATCTTCAGTATATTCATACTAATCAGAATTCCAGGCATAGCTCAGTAGGTATCACTGTGAAAAATAAAATTTAAAAAGCTTACTGTTCTTATAAAGTTGATTAACTGATTCATTCACTCATCCATCCCTTCATTTGTTGTTACTAAAACTGTTGTTAGATGTTGGGTAGAGAAGGGAAAACAGTTATTAATGTTGCTTAGAGAAGAACGAAGCATAATGATGGGGGCTTTGGGGGAAGGTGGGAGAAAAGTCAGGAATGGATTTATGAATTGCCTTTTCTTACCATTCATATTACATTTATATATGAATATATTCCATACATGTTCTCTTTCTTTGAAAACATCTTGGAATCGTGGTAAAATAAATTAAGCTTTCAGTTGATTGGAGAGCTAAGCTCACAGAAAGTAGGGGAAATTCTCAGTGGTCAGCAATTAAGAGGGAGCTCAACTAAGGGGCAGGGGAATGTTGACTGAGCTGATGTGGAGCCCCTTGATGGGGGTTTGCTGGTCTCAGGAACCAAGGTATTTTTGAACAGACCCTTAGCAACAAGAGAAGAGATCTTGGATTAACAAAAATAGATAGACTTGATACTTCGACATAAAACTAGGACTCTCAAAGGGCTGTACGTTAGGCAAAAGTATGAACCAGAAATGAAATGTACAGACATGCACAGAGAAACAATGAAGTTGTATCTCTTGGCCTAGCTTCTTGACTGGGGGGAAAATGTTCTCCCAAGAAGTTATAATTTCAGTCTGCTCTTATTCAGGTCTAGAATTCAATCTTATACTACCTACGGAAAGTGGGGGCCCACAAGTTGAAAAATTAACTTAAAAATGGATACCAAGCAGACAGAAGCAAACATAAAATCTCTATGAAGGAACATACCCTCCATCTGGGCCACACGGCATTCCCAGATACAAACCCCACTAAAGATGAGCTCATCAGGGCGCCTGGGTGGCTCAGTCATTTGGGTGACTGACTTCGACTCAGGTCATGATCTCGTGGTTTATGAGTTCGAGCCCCGAGTCAGGCTCTGTGCTGACAGCTCAAAGCTTGAAGCCTGCTTCAGATTCTGTGTTTCCCTCTCTCTCTCTGCCCCTCCTATACTCACACTCTGTCTCAGAAATAAATAAAAGTTAACAAAAATTTAAAAAAAAGAAAGATGAGCTCATCATCTAAAATTACAAAATGTAGGAGGATATAATCACCATGAATGAGAGATAAGAAATTCTAAGGAAGAAGATGGTACAGACCTGATCTAACAGTGTCAGCCTGGCATGAATTTTCCACAATTAGAATCTCCAACTCATCAGAGGAATCTGTCAGTAGCTAAAACTGTTTCTTTTGCTTTCTTAGACAGCTTGTTCAAGAGCATATGTCACAGGCTAGACTCTGCCAGGTACCCGCTGATCCGTTGCCTTCCTCACCAAATATCAAACCAAAAAATCTACACACTTACTGTTCCCAGAGTGTCATCAGATTTTTTTCCTCCCTTTTTGAATTCCTTTCTTGTTAACAGTCTAATAACTATTCTCTTTAAAATAAGTGAGTATAGGGGTGCCTGGGTGGCTCAGTCAGTTAAGTGTCTGACTCTTGATTTCGGCTCAGCTCATGATCTCAGGGCTGTGAGACTGAGCCCCGTGGAGTCCCATGCTGGGCATGAAGCTTGCTTAAGATTCTCTGTCTCCCTCTCCTTCTGTCCCTTCCCCACTCTGGATCATGCATGCAGGCTGTCTTTCTCCGAAACAAACAAACAATTTGCTTGCAGGTAACAAAATGTCTCTGAGTTACACTTTAACAAAGTCAAGTGAAAAGACATAGCAGCAGGGCTGGACCACAATAACTTCAGATAATAAAGTTCCCAGACTATTAAAAAAAAGTATACTTAGATAATTAAAGACATTGGTAAGTACTTTATATTTTGGAATGCTATTGTATGGTATTTTTAAAATTCTATTTTCTGTGTATTCATTGCTAATATATGGTAATACCATTGATTATTTATTGTATATTGACCTGTGGCCTTGCTAAATCCACTTAATTCTAGTAGCTTTTTTATAGATTGTTTAGGAGTTTCTATTTGCATGATCACATTGTCTGCAAACAAGGACTGATTCACTTTTTCCTTTCCAATCTGTATGCCTTGGGTATCTTTTCCCACAGTGGCTTGGCACTCTAGTGTAATGGTGGATAGAGAGTTGAAGGTGGACATCTTTGCTTTGTGCCTGATGTTAGGGGAAGAACACTCAGTCTTCCACTATAAAAACATTAACTGAGGGTTTTGAATAGATGTCTTTTATCAGATTGAGAGACTGTCCTTCTATTCTTAGTTTATTGAAAGTTTTGTGTTATTGTTTTTGTTTTTTTATCATGAATGGGTATTGATTACCTTTTCCCCCATCTTTCTAGATGATCATACAGTTTTTCTTATGATCATGTATTTATTTAAGTACTGAAGGAAAAGAACTGTGAACCTTAAACTTTATACACAGCCAAATTTTCATTTCAGTGAGAGAGAGTAATAAAAATGTCTCAGGCATACAAGGTCTCAGAAGTTTCCCACATTAAAATCCACAATTGAAAATACCTTTAAAGGAAGTGTCCAAGTAAGAGAAACAAATCCAGGAAAACCTTTAAGAGATATGGAATGTCAGGGTAATCTAATATCTCAATAAATCTACCCCTGTTAAAAAAAAAAGTCTAATATTGATGCAAATTCCAAACATAACATGATGGGGGAGGAGAGGAGATAAAGGGATATTAAGAAATGCTAATGTGTTTGACTTATTAGAGGGGAAGGTATATATCAATTTAGAAGTTTAAGAGATAACAGCTGTGGGATTTTTCACCAAAGTCATGAGTTCTTTGATAATAGTCAGAGATGAAAGAAACGAGGTCATTAAATCCGATGGACGTCATTTCCACCACCCCCATGTACAGTGTGCTTAAATCCAAAACATCCAATAGAAACCAAACTCCACTGTTTCACTCTTATCAGAAATGAGAATAAGAGAAGGAGATATATGAAGCCCTACCCAGGTGCCTTGATTAGAGCAATTTTACTGGCATTAATAGTTTGAATTGCTCCTTTTGAGGTTATCTTGAGCTTTGTGTATCCTGGGACAATGCCTCTTGGTAAGATGCAGGGCAGAGCTGTTTAAAATTGGGGAGGAAGAAGGAGGAGGGCACTTGTGAAGATGAGCACTGGGTGTTAAATATAAGTGATGAATCACTAAATAAAAAGTAAATACATAATAAATAAAGTGGGGGAGGGAGAATGATTGCTAAAGGGGAGGATGGAAAAGAGAAGTGGCTTCATGTTCTAAGGCAAGTCCTTGTCAAGCAGGTCAGTTTTAGCAAAGAGTGCATCTGAAAACAGAGGGCCTGAAAGGAATCTCTAAAACTATCCATGCCCAAGCACCCCTTGGAATGTCTGCATGTAACTCTCCGAGGTACTCATGCTCCTTGGGAGCAATGACGGGTCATTGTGAAGGAATGAGGAACACAAAGAACATAAGAGAGGCTGGCTGGCCGGTTCTGATGGCTTTCAGACTAAAAGACCTTTTAAAAACTTTTAAAAAATCACGAACCCAGAATTTTAAATTCTTAGCTCAAACCACAGTGAGAGCCTGTGGGAGTGTCTTTAAAAAGTCTCTTTTGTCTTAGAGCTCCTGAACATAAGCAGCTAGAATACAGATACAGTGTCTGATACTGTGGGAACCCATATTAACAACAGAAGATGAATTTATAAACCAATCATGTCCCTTATGAGAAAGTTAAGGCAATGACCAAGAACATATGGGACCTTGGGGATTAGAATAGGGGAATCTAGATGGATTTCAGTGAATCTGAGTACCTGGAATTCGTAATAGTCACTAGACTCAAATGTGAACTGGATTTATGAAGCAGAGGTCCCTGGGGGCTTATTGCCGGTCAAATCATCATCTTTCTTCTGTCCATCCTCTGAGCCCTGGCTGGTGTCCTCTATTCGGGAGGGAGTCAAGGGAACTGTAGTGAGGGCTCCAGCTGGGAAGCTACACAAAAGCATTCTGAGTGAATCTGTATCAAATGGAGAAGGTGAGGGAAGAGCCACCTCACTGTACTAGTCAGGTAGGCACGTTCTTATCTCCCTACTCTCCAGGCCTTCCCCCACTCAGCTGTGGTGTGGTCACAAATGGCAGCTAGCCCGAGAGGAAAAGCTGGTGATTGAGAGAGGAATTTAATGTTTTTGAGACAACTTTATGTTCTAACTTTTTCTGGACACATGGAAAAAATTTTTTAAGTTAAATTTCAAGAAATGTACATTATCAATTGTATACAATCAAATAATTATGAGGACTGTAGCATTATACCATTATAAATGAACAACTTACAATTTCAACTAGACCTTCAACTCAGACCAGGTAGCCTTCTCTTTTCCCTAGGCAGTTTGCTTTCCCAGTTACACCATGATGATTTCAAACTTTGACCTGCTCAGTCTCCCTGCCCCTCCTCCAACCACGGCTCTGTCAGAAAATAGCCATGCCTCCCAAATCTCAGGCTTGTCCCCATCTGGGCTTTGGATCCACCTTCTCCTGCCTCCTTAGTAACCTTAGCCTTTCAATTTTTTCCACTCTTCTGGCTCTTCAATCTCATCTTTCCTGGCTCCTTTCCAAAACGATGCAGATATACACATGGCACTCCATCTTAAAGACCACCCTTCCTGGATCCTGTGTCCTCTCTAGCTACTTTCCATTCCCTTCATATCCAGTGCTTAGAAGATTTGCCCATATTTGCTGTACCTGGTGCTTACTTACCAGGAGCTCATCGTGCACTGCAATCTGGCTGCTGTCCAGCATCCCACATTAGCTGCTTCCTGAGCCCCCTGTGACCTCACCTTGATCAATTCAGTATCACTTAGGAATGCAAGTGACTGTCTTACAGTAGCTCAAAAAGCATCGGGTGGCCTTTCTGAAATTCTCCCTGACTTGCCTTCATGGTTGAGGATTACTGCTGAGGTGGTACCTCCCCACTTTTGGGGCTGGAAGATGGGGAAAGGTCAGCACCAGTCACTTAGCTCTGTTTTTTAGAAATGCAGATTTCCCAAGTTCCCCTGTGTCGCATTGCCCAGAACTGTGTCACGTGGCCATGTAGCTGCAAAAGACGGAGAAGTGAGTAGTTGGTGTTTTTTAGCCTTTATTATGGGGATAGACCAGAGCAAGAGGCTGGAAAATTGAAACTGGGCTACCACCCAGTCTAACTCACTGGAGTCAATGTGGTGCAGCTCTTTGGTTACCTACAACCCCTGCACACCCCGCTTTCCCATATACACATTTTGCATGGAATGTTTTCACTCCTCCATAAAGAGATAGTCCTAAAATGTCAGTCAGCTCCTACAGACAGCATGGAGTCTAGGTACTCTGCGCACAGGCCCCTATTCCAGGTCCAGATGGGGTGTCTGCCGTGGCCTGCTGACTTAAACTAAAGGTTAAGTTCTCTGCAAAAATAAAAATGAAAGTACCAAGTGTTGGGAGAATGGGGAAAAACAGAACTGTCACAGGCTCTTGCTGGTGCATACATGGTCACAGCCACTTGGGAAATCTTATGGCAGTAGATTGTAAAGCTGAATATCTGTGTTCCCTGTGAGCGAGCATTTCTAGTCCCGGGTAAATACCTGATGGAGATGCAAACAGATGTGCAACAAAAGAAACATTCTACAACATTCAAAGCAGCATTATTTACAATAGCCTCAAACTGGGAACTACCTAGATGTGCATAGAGAGTAGAATAGCATACAGAAATGAGGATGGTCTAAAATCACACACACTATAGACGAATCTCAAAATAATGTTGACTCAAAGAAGCCAGAGACAAAAGAGTGTGTACTGTGTGATTCCATTTATAGAAAATACAAAAACAGGTAAAATGGCTCTGTGCCATTAGAAGTTAGGATAGCAGTTACCTTTTGGGGAGAGGGTGGTATTTGGGAGGGAGCACAAGGGGGGACTCCCAGGATGTTGGTAATGTTCTATTTCTCGATCTGGGTGATAGTTATATGGGTGTGTTCAATTTCTGAAGATTTATGGAGGTGTATGCTTTTCTACATGTGTACTTTCCTTTGTGTATACTATTGTAAAATAATAGAAAATCCTTGTACTGGTCTCTACCGCTGGTTCCTGGCACAGAGCTCCTAAGACCTTTGTATTTCCCAAGTGATGAGAACACGAGGAACATCTTTGGTCTAATATTTGATCTTTGATTCTGATTCCTGATCCTGGTTCCTGACACAGTTCCTAAATCCCTGTGATTTCCTGGGTGATAGGAGTGTCTTTTGTTCTAATGAGGTGACTCGTGGTAGGGTCCTGAATAGCTTTAGAATGGAGGCTGGTCACCAGAAAGACCAAGCCATGATTAGAAGCTTGGAACTTTCAGCCCCATTCCCCATCCTCCAGGAAAGAGAGGGACTGGAGATTGATCTAATAATCATGGCTATGTCAGAAAGCCTTCATAAAAATTGCAATGGTACAGGATTTGGAGAGCTTCTGGGTTGGTGAACACAACATGTGTTGGGAGGGTGGTGCACCCCAACTCTGCAGGGACAGAAGCTCCTGCACTTGGGACCCTTCCAGACCTCACTCTCTGTATTTCCAAATCTGGCTATTTTCAACGGTGTCTTTTATTATGTAACAAACTGGCAAACATAAGTAAGCATTTCCCTGAGTTCTGAGAGCTATTCTACCAAATGATCAAATCCAAGGAGGGGGTCGTGGGAACCTTGAATTTGTAGCCAAGTTGGACAGAAATTTTGGGTAACTTGGTGACCTACTACTTATGATTATCATCTGAAGTGGGGGGCAGTCTTATGGGATGGAGCCTTTAAGCTAGGGGTCTGCACTAACTCCAGTTAGTGTCAGAATTGAATAGCATTGTACTGCACTCAGCTGGCGTTACAGAGAATTGCTTGGTGTGGGGAGAAAATCTGCACATCTGATGTCAGAAATATTGTGTTTATAAGTAAAGGACAATAGGAGTGTGTCTTTTCCTCTACAACTGTACAACAATAAAATGTGTACAAACACTTTCAGTGCACAGTGTGAAGAAACAATGAAAGCTTCCTTTTAGGGAAAAAAAAGAATGCAAAGCATAATATACCCCCCTCCTCCCAGTAAACCACATCCAATCCTGCTGGACAGATATAGTAAGGGATCTCCTCTGGGGCAGTATGTTAAGTTTTTGATTGGGGGAATCTGCCCTCACTTGTTCTGTGCACTGGTTGTGCAGAATACCAGTGTTTGTATCCCACTTCCTGTTGGAGGGGATTCAGGAATCCAGGAATTGCCCTAAGTGTTAAACGGTAACAGACCGATGTTGACAAGGCTTGAGATTTTAGGGACATAGTGATTCCCTCAATCATTTGTTAGGCTTCTGGTCAATTCCATGCATGAGTAATAACAATCAAATAACTTATCTAGGGGGTCTTTAAAAGGTTTTCTAATTAAAGATTTAAAAAATGTTCTCCCATGGGGCACCAGGGTGGCTCAGTTGGATAAGTGTTTGACTCTTGATTTCAGCTCAGTTCGTGATTTCAGGGCTTATGACAGATCCAGCCCCACCATGGAGCCCTGCATTGGGCTGACAGCAGGGAGTCTGCTTGGGGTTCTCTCTCCCTCTCTCTGACCCTCACCTACTCATGTGCTTGCACTCTCTCTCTCTCAAAATAAATAAACTTAAAAAATTTTTTCCAAATAGGTAACATTTTTCTTGGTTAAAAAAAACAATACAAAAAGAAATAAATGAAGGTCTTATTGGGGCACCTGGGTGGCCCAGTAGGTTAAGCACCCAACTTTGGCTCAGGTCATGATCTTGTGGTTTGTGAGTTTGAGCCCCAAACGGGCTTTGTGCTGACAGCTTGGAGCTTGGAGCCCACTTTGGATTCTGTGTCTCCCTCTCTTTCTGCCCCTCCCCTACTTGCACTCTGTCTCTCTCTCTCTCATAATAATAATAATAATATAATAAATAATAAAAGTCTTATTCTCACCTCTGTTCTCTTTTATTAGTTTTTTGTGTATACCTCAAGTGCTTAATTTTGCAAAACAAGCAAATCAAGTATAAGAATATTTAAGTCTTCTAGGGGCTGTTTTTTATGGGCTCAGTCACAGTTAAGGCAATTCAAAACAGCTGCAGGTAGAGATGCCACCTATAGTCCATTTTTGCTACCTTGGGCCTCAATCTTACCTCCTGATAAAGCTGCCTCTTCCCTGCTTCCACTTGTGCTGGGTACACAAAGAAAATTATTTATTTCAAACTCGTGAGGCTCCAAGTTGTGGGACTAGATCAATTTAGGTTGTAAGCTGCAGGTAAGGAGTTCTGCTCTTATTAAGGCCTGATTTTTAATCTCTGCTTTCAAATCAGGTATCTCTAATCTAGATTTGTTACTCATTTGCTGAAAGCTACTAAAGGGAAAAAAAAGCCAATACCACTAATGTTTTATATTGTACCTGAGATTTCTCCTACAATACAACTTTGGTTGGTATGCAGTCTGTATTCAAGGTCCAGCAAGTGACAGCAGTTTGACAGTTTCACTACTGCTTAACAAGTTGGTCACCAACTTTCCAATTTGGAATAGTCTTCACCACTGGCTATGTTAACTTTCAAATAGCTAATTCTACATGTTACTGTCTGTTTTTAGCGTCCTACTTCTGGTACCAAATTATTTGCCCATTCGGAACTAGTTCAGCTACAAGTTACAGAACATTCACCTATAAATGGCTTAAATAAACGTGTGCTCTCTCATTCATGGACTAGAATGGGAGGAAGAATGGGTTCAGGGAGGTCAGTTAGGAAGCTCTCACAGTAGTACGAGTAGCCGATGATGGTTTCATGGATACCAATTATACCTCAGTAGAGCTGGGGAAAAACCAATAAAGAATAGCCAATGAGACAGGAGGGCTAAGAGGGCATGATGTCAGCAAATGAGAAGAAAGTGTTTCAAAGTGGGAGTGGTTGACTATGTGGAATAGTACTGAGAGGGCAAGTAAAAACAGAGCAGAGGAGGGACCACTGGATTTGCATGGAGATTGCAGTTTCAGTAGTATGATGGAGTAGATACCCGAGGGCAAGCTTATATAATGATGAGAATGGTTTATTAGAGAGGAAGCAATTGGTAATTCTAGAGAAAGATGATAGAAGGTAATATCCACAGAGTAGATGGAAGCATTGGTTAAATAGAATGAGAACACAAGACTATGTCTTATTTGTATATCTAGTAGCTCCTAGCACAGTTTCTAGTACATAGGAAGTACTCAAGAAATGTTACTGAATCATTGAATAAATGGGCAAATATAAGAATGGGTGGATGACAGATATTGGGCTGAAGACTGAACTAGAGCAAACTAACCCAAACTTCAGACTAAGGAAAGAAGGGGGTCTTGATCTATTAGGGTTTCTTCAGGGACTTTGGGATCCTGGGAATTTTCTCTGGGAGAGGATTGACAGATTTCAATCTCAGATGAAGATGGGAGAAGGAATGGGGTACTGTCAATGGCAGTTACCTTGGCCAACTTTCGAGGCACTGATCTGCTAAAGCAGAGTGCAGGGAGGGTTCTGGGATCATCTACTTACTTAACCCCTTTCTTTGTCCCCAGTCTCTCCCTTTTTTAATCCAGGCTCATATGAAAAACGATTATGGATCTTTATGAACACAAATGGGAGAAGGGATTTACAAAATGACGGTCCCACACTCATTTATCCCTCTGATCAATAGACATTCATGGAATGATAGTCTCGTATAGGGGGAAAGATGTAAGAGCAGGATTATGTGGGTCTTATGGTTTCTTTTGTTCGTGGACCTGTTTTGGCGGGGTGGGGGGCGGGGGTTGAAGCGCTTTCTATTGAGATAGCAGGTGATTTCACGAACTGCACAGGTAAGGTGGTTTTTGAACTGGACTGCCGATAAAATCTTGGGTGGGACTCTATACAAATGAATAGGTCTTGCAGCTGAAGCGGTTTGTGGACTGCAGCAAACGGAGGCTGGAAGTAGGACAATCTTGGAATCGCAGGATCCGTGGCTGGCTCCAGCGTCTTCTAGACATTTCATTAGGAAAGGAATTAGGATACCTATGATCTTTCTTCCCAACCTGAAGTTGGAGGAACCTAGGAACCTGTACAGGTGGAGGCAGACTGGAAGCCAGCTGTAGCATCCGCTCCATCCCCATTAGCCATCCTACGTCACACGCCGACTACATTCCTCGCAACCTGCTGGGCCCCAGAAGGTTCAAGTGGCCCAACCTAGGCCCGAGCCGACTGTTGCCCTCGGGAAGGCAGGCTAAGGAACTGCGCCTGTCAGGCCCTTACTCCGTCCTGAGTCCATTATACGTGGAATCATCCTAGCGGTCCACACTGCCTCGCGCCGGGCAGGGGCGGGGATCTGCGGCGCCAATTGGGCGGGCAGAGGGGAGCGCGCATGCGCACGGCGGCGGGTCGGGTCGAGGGGCGGGACCGAGGAAAAGCGTTGTGAGGACGGGGGCTGGCGAGGCTCATGCTAGAAGGCTTCGCGTCTGAGGACAACTGCTTGGGAACTGGGTGCAGCCAGGGTGAGTGAACCCGGGAGGAGCCGAGCCCCGAGCTTAGGCCTCTGAGGTCTGTGACTCGACCCTGGGCAAGGAGGTCGGTGGGGCGGCACTCGGGCCCGCAGTGGGGCATATTCCGGCGCCTCTCTCAGGGGCTCGGGGCCGCCGGCTCAGGTCAGAGATGGGGGGAGCGGCCTGAGTAGGGGTCTCGGCCTCTGAGCTGCCTCGGGAAGCTTAGCCGGCTGGGAGCACAGCCACTCTCCTGGAACTGAGGCCGCCGGGAGCTTTGAAGCCAGATGGGTCCGGCTGGGGCCGGTCTCTGCCTTGGAGCACCTGCACGCGGTCCTGGGGCGTTAGTCTCAGTCTACCGCTGGTACCTTGTGTCCCAGAGGGGGTCACAACAAACAGGTCCCGTCTGGCCATGCGAGTGGGAAGACGGGGAAAGCCGACTCCCTCTTGTATCCCCTGTCTGGATATGGCATCGCCGTGAGCCCAGTGCCTAAGACAGGAACCTGGGCGTCACTCTTACCCACCGCCCCACCCCGCTCCCGGCATGACCCTGCTTCGCCCACCCAATCGAATCCATTACAGATCAACCTTAGATACTTCCCACTTCGCCCCTGACCCCTGGCCCCTCTGCTGCAACTAGTTCAGGCCACCATCATTTCGCCCCTGCCCTGCCGTAGTAGCCTCCTGCCTGTTCTTTTGATCCTTTGTAGTTTGTTTTGTACTGGAAAACCTGAGTGATAATCTTAAAACACAGACATGATAGTGTCACCAGATCCCTTCCCCCATTCCCTTTCTGTCCTTAGTGGATTCTCATTGTTCTTCCGAGCTCTTGAACGGAGCTTACACGGGCCTGTTTTTACCTTACTCTAGTTCTCTTCCCCACTCTGTTCCAGTGGATTAGGGTCCCTGGCCAAACAACCCTCCTTACCGAATGGACCAGGTATAGTTCCTGCTTATCCCAGAGTAGCAGATTTCAGTTCCCTGCCAGCCTGCAGAGTTATTCAGACAAGCTAACCATATGCTTCCATCCAACTCTCCCTCTCTACTGTCTCTTCAACCCTATTGAACCTTTTGTAGTTCCTGGATTGGACCAAGTTTCTTACAGGCTTAGGTGTTGGTTACATTCTTTTCTGTCTGCCTGAAGTACTATCCTTTAGTTGAAAAAATCCTCTCCTCCCCCATGTGTTATTTCCAGGTGTGGGTTGGGGTTTCTGCGGTACTCCATATGTGTCTATTTACTAGTCTCTCTTTTCCATCAGGCTGGAATCAGTGTGACAGGAGCCCATCTGGGCCACAGTCCTATCGTCAGTACCTTCTGTGGCACCAGGCTGTTAGTAAGGAGTGTGTTGGTTAAACGCATAATGAAGCCTGGCCACTCCTTGGGCTCCCCAAATAAACATGTAGATCAAGTTATTAAATGCCCTGCTTTTCAGAACCAGTTCTCAATCCCCAACACATGTAGCACTTTCTTTGGCCTAGGAAGCTGGTTCTATTCTTGCCTTCAGTCCAGGACCATAGCAGTGGTAAATGGGAAGTACTGTTCAGAGTTTTTCTTTGGCATTGACTTTGGGTACAGGATGTCTGGATATTGGTGATTGTGGCTACTTTGAGTTTGAATTCTTTTTTTTTTTTTAATGTTTATTTCTGAGAGAGAGAGATAGAGCATGAGCAGGGGAGGGGCAGAGAGAGGGAGACACAGAATCTGAAGCAGACTTCAGGCTCTGAGCTTTCAGCACAGAGCCCAGTACAGGGCTCGAACCCATGAACTGCGAGATCATGACCTGAGCCAAAGTCAGATGCTCAACCGACTGAGCTACCCAGGCGCCCCTGAGTTTGAATTCTTAACTGAGGGCCCCTGGCATGAGAGAAAAGCTGCTAACAGCTGCTGCAGTCTTTATGGGAGTCTTTATGCCTCCAAACTCTTACATGCTGATAGGGCTAATGACACAATGGGAGAAGAGGGTGGACCAAGCTGGCCAGGCCAGCCCTCATGGGAGAGCTCCAAAGGGGTTATTTTTCCAGCTTAGGCCAGGTCTTCTGTGATAGGGAACAACATATGTAGGTGCCAAAACCCACTGCCCTGAATCAGACCTGAAGGTGTGCTGTTATCCAGTCAGCTTAGCGCTTTGTGATTAGTAGAGTAAGGGAGAGATTCAGATGATAGGCTCCTGGCCCTCACAGAGGGAGGGAAAAGAGAACAATATGTGACTATATGTTGTGAGAGGCTGCAGACTGAAGTCGGAGGAGAGAACGATCCGATCCGTGTGGCTGGAAGAATCCCAAGATGACATTTGAACTGGGCCTGGAAGGAGGAGGGCAGACTGGTTAATGGGGGGTGGGGGGAAGCAAAGGCTCTGGGCCTGGAAGAGACTGCGGGAGTGGTGAGGTGAGGGGAGCCCTGTTACACTCCAGGCACTGCACGAGATGGCTACCGAACCTGGTCTGGTCCTTCCCTCCCGGGACTGAGGCTTCTCCTTGTGAAGGATGTCTGAAAGCAGGGGTCTTTCAGAAGACTCTCCTTTGGATTTTTTTTTTTTTTCCAGTCTGGCTTCTGTAATTTCTCAAAGAAGTTGGCAGTGAGCTTGGGAACTGCAGGGGCTTATCTACCAGCCTGTTTGCTCATGGCCTTGAACTAAATAGGTGGGAGCATGGGTGATGCAACATGTTCTTCAGGCAAAGGGGAGTCGCTTGTGTTTCTTTTTGAAGGTGACAGTTTAATTTGTTAGGTGGCAGATTGCCTGTTCTCGGTGTAGCACTTGAGGGAAAGTTTCTCCTCTGTGTTTATAGATTGATTGGGCTTTTGTTACGTTCTCTTTTGTTATGTTCTGTTAGAAACCTGCTGCAACAAATCATAATGGGACATGTTCACAACTGGTTCTTGGCCTTTATTCTGCCTCCCTTGAAGAAGAGAGAATGTGGACCCATAGTTATTGTATTATTTCTTTTGGTGTTTTTTAAATAGAACCTATTCCTCCTCCACACACATAAACAATTTGATATACTAAGCTTCCAACCACATAGTTATAGGAAATGGTGCTATGGGTTCATTGATCACTCAATATCTGATCGAGATCTCTAAAAAAAAGTGTTATGCTCAGTTACACTGACATCAAAACTTGGCAGCATATCTGTGAAGTTGGGAGCCCCCCGCCCACCTCCCCTGCCGATGCTGGGAATGTGGTTCACTCCCTGCCCTCATGGAGCTCAGTCTGGCAGGGAGCACTTAGAAGCAGTCAGGCAATTTTCAAGGTTGCATTCGCAGCTGTTGTCAGACTGGACCCTTCTGAAGGGAGGCACTCAGGAGCATATGGGAAGAATGCCTAAGCCAGACTCAGATTTGAAGAAGGCTTGCTAGAGAAAGAGATGTCCACTGTGCATGAGAGGGTTGGGAGGAACTGGCTTCTCTCTCTGATCTCTCATGTCCCAGAACTCCAGGATATGTGCTTAGACCAAGCTGTTCTGCTCTGGCCTGGGCAGTCACTGCTGGGAGTAACTTGAGACCTTGTTTTCAGGTACCAGGTACAGTGGCAGTTGGCACTGGCCTTGTCAAGGTCTGGACACTTTTATTTGGTAAAACTGTAAATGTAGTTTCTGGTCCTGAATTATTTTCTACAGATGAGAATTAAATGGAAGCCCCCCCTTTTTTATTTCATTCATACATATTTGAACAAAATTATGGGGTAAATTACATTAAATATATATTTATAAAGAAAAACATGTTTATAGTTTTTCTTTATATGGAACCTTAGAATCCATAGAGAAGTAAAAAGAAAAACTCAGAATCACGCCTCATAATTCAGAAAATAATCTTTTGGGGCACCTGGGTGGCTTAGTTGGTTAAATGTCTGACTTGATTTCCGCTTGGGTCATGATCTCACGGTTCGTGAGTTCGAGCCCCACATCGGGCTCCACACTGATAATGCAGAGCCTGCTTGTGATTCTTTCTCTCCCCATCTCTCTGCTCCTCAACCACTCAAGCTCCTGCTCTTTCTCTCAAAATAAATAAATAAACTTAAAAACATTAAAAAAAAACAGAAAATAATCTTTTAATGATTTTTAGTCATTGTTCTATGTATGAAATATACATACACTTTCCTTTTTACAAAATTATTCTTCACAGACTCTTGCAATCTGCTCATTTTCATTAAATATTAAAAATCATTTCTTACTGTTAAGTATGATGTTGCATTATGATGTCCCTATGCAGTTGTAAGATTAGATGCTGCGTTTTGGCCCTCTGAAAGTTACACCCCAGTGACTGTTGCACCCTTAGGGAAGGGACTGTTGAAGGGGTTACCACTGATAGGCAAAATGGATTTGGGAAATTTTCCTGGATGTCATGGGGATGACATTCTCCCAGAGTCTCTCCTTTTGGGATGGTGAGAGGGTGGCCACACAGCCCCTGGCCAGCCCCAGGTACAGGGAGTAGAGGGAGCAGAGGCTTTGG
The DNA here is from genome assembly GCA_028646485.1 of Cryptoprocta ferox. Classification (NCBI taxonomy): domain Eukaryota; kingdom Metazoa; phylum Chordata; class Mammalia; order Carnivora; family Eupleridae; genus Cryptoprocta; species Cryptoprocta ferox. The sequence continues at coordinate 62,177,972 of CM053576.1, read as the reverse complement.
AGTGAGCTCTGAGTGTGGTGGGTGCAAGGGAATGACCAGTACCCTAAAGCTTTCTCTTCACTGCTGTCAGTTTGGGCTGGTGGCTGCCATTGGCCCAATTTGTGCTGCCTTTTGGGAGGTGGGTGTGTAGTCCTTGTGTTGGTGTGGAGGTCTGGCAATCCTTCACCTTCCTTTTTGAGATCGGTCTGTAAGCCCCCAGAAAGACTGGGATTTTGAATTTTGTAAATTGTAGAGGCCCGCTTGAGCCTTGGGGGCCCTGGGAACGAAGACCTCTGCCCTCAGGAACTTACCGTGTAGCTGACTATGTCTTACTAACCACAGATGCAGGTCTAGCCAGACTCTGGGAGTACTTGATGGAATCCTAATGTCTGTGTAACTCTCCTTTCCGCTGCTCTTTCACAGTGGTTGGGTTACCTGTCACAGTCCTGGGACATGGACGAGGCAGGGGTTAATGTCCTCTTTCCCGGGTCCCCTACTGCAGGTCTTGCTCTGACCTGCCTCATTGCTTCCCTTCAACTGCTACATTCCTAGCTCTGGTCTTGGCTCCACTAAATATCTTACCCCCATTGTGCTCTCAGATGAGCCATTCTGAAACCAAGCTATGATCTCATCTCCCGTTTACAAATCCTCAGTGGCTCCCCATCTCTCCTCTGGAAACTTCAGCCTCCTTGGCCTAGCATGCAAAGCCGTATCCCATACAGGCTGGTCAACCTCTGTGTCCCATTGTCCACCGTTCTGTCTGCTTCGTACCCTCTAGGCTCCCCCCTGACTTGGAGTTTTTTTCCCACTTGTCTGACCTGCTTCTCTGCTCACAGCATTGCTTTAGTCCTTCAGTTCCTACACATCCACAGCAGGCCTGTCCGTCCAGGCCCAGCTGAAGTGTCCCCAGGTCCGTCAGCCTTCTCTGATTTTCCCTCACCCAGAGGAAATTTCTTGTTCTGAACTCTTAGTTTTTTTATTTTTCTTTAGGACACCTCACTTTCTGCCTTATTGGTGCTCTCCATAGGAAGTGTTTCACCAGACTGTAAGCCTCTTATAGGCAGGAATACTCTTTAGATCCCTTGAGTTCAGATCCCTTCAGCTCTCACTGAATTGTTTGGCATTCTGAAGAAGCTTCAGGAAATGTCACGGAGCCTTCCCACCCCGTTTGGGTGATGGGGACTTAGAGTTCCCAAGGTCATCCCACAGTCTAGTGGCAGAGCTGGCCTTAGGTCCGGTGGGACATGTTCTTTTCCCCAACCTTGTTCCTCTCACTGAGTTCCTTCCCCAGGAGCACACTGTCACGTTTTGAAAGACCCTTAGCCCTGGTTTTCACCTGCACCTTCTATGTTCCCCACCTCCCAGGTGCCGGCGACCATGAGATCTCTACGGCTGCTCAGAACCCCCTTCCTGTGTGGCCTACTCTGGGCCTTCTGTGCTCCAGGTGCCTGGGCTGAGGAGCCTGGGGCCAGCTTCTCCCATCCTGGCAGCGTGGGCCTGGATAAGAATACAGTGCACGACCAAGAGTACGTATCCGGCCAGGGCTGGGGTCCCAGGGCCTCCCCCCTGCAGCTGCAGTCGGTAGCCACTCTTCTTCTACTGTTTGTACAACTCCTTGACATTTTTCAAGAATGATTATTTATTCCTTATAGCCACCTGTAAACCAGGCAGTCTTTTTCCATCATCATTTCATAAATGGAGGATCTTGATGCCCAGATGAGATAAACTCCTTGCCTGAATTCATTCTGTCTCTCTCTTTCACCACAGACATACAGACACCCCCCCCCACATTCATGCTCATGCGTGCATGCATGCGTATATTTGCATACACACAGACACACACACATTCTCACACACATACACGCAGTAGTGATAGAATGACAGAATCCAGGATAGAATGAAGGTTTCTGGACTGACCAGAGCTTTTTCTTTTTTAACTGGCACCTTCAAAACACTGGATTATTTGTTGCAACTTTTGTCCTGGGCCAGTTAGGCTCACACATAATGTTATCCTTGAATTGTTTCAAAAAAAATTTTTTTAGTTGCTAGTCTCCCAAAATGTTATAACGACGTTCTAATCATAAAGAGGGAAAACACCCATAATCTTGCCAGCTTAACAGGTGAACTGTTTGACTTTTTCCCTGCCCCTTTCATGGCCTTGCCTGTATCTATCATCCTTGCATGTGCTCTGCCACTCTTTCTGTTGGTTTTTCTGGGGTGAGTGAACTTTGAGATCTTGAACTTTTTAGTTCTTAACGTTTCGGCATGATCCCGGGGTTGCTGCATAGGGGTCTGAGTCTAACTGTCGGTTTTTAGGCATATCATGGAGCATCTAGAAGGTGTCATCAACAAACCAGAGGCGGAGATGTCCCCACAAGAACTGCAGCTCCATTATTTCAAAATGCATGATTATGATGGCAATAATTTGCTTGATGGCCTGGAGCTCTCCACAGCCATCACTCACGTCCATAAGGAGGTAGGTCCGCGGTAGCTCAGTGGGCAGCAGCTCAGAAAGTGCCCCCCCTCCCCCCAAAGGTTCAGTCCCCAATCTTGATGACCTGTGCTCTCCTTCTGCAGCTGTATTGCTGTGTCTCCTTTGCTCACCGCTCCGTTCTGCCTCTTTTCCTGTTCGGAGGCACTTCTCGCACAGGGTGGCCTACTGAGGCAGAAGCCACAGGGGTTCCCGCTGCACACCGGAGCTTGAAAACCAGCATCTGAAGGACAGACCACATCAAAATGCAGAGCAGGGGAGAAGCTGTTTTAAGAGTGGCGAACCAAGGGATCGAGGGACTCAGTAATAAATGAGGGCTTGTGTGATACTATACAGTGCTCCGTATGAAGCAGTTTACAGAGCACTTTTGAGTGGGTTAGAGAGCTCATTTGGTGGGCCTGTGAGTGGGCCGGGCTGGCACTGTTATTACCCCCATTTTTCAGGTGAGGGAACTGAAACCCAGATGTGCCCAGGCCTAGTGTCTGTCCCGCCCTGCCACACTGCAGTCTATAGTGTGCAGAAGAGGACAGGCAGAGCTGGCGATGCAAGCATGCTCCTGGTGGCTAGCAGGAGAGCAGATTCGGGTTTGCTTTGAAGGTGGTGGGGAGCACTAAGAGTGGCTTTGTGCAGAAAAATGGCAGTGTCGCGGGAAAGTCCTTTGCCGTGGGAGGCAGACTGATGGACTCAGGGAGAGCTTGGCATCAGGGAGAGGACCTGGGATTCAGCAGTCCTGGCAGGCAAGGCTGGTGGTGGTGACAGGAGAGCAAAGGGTACATGTGGGAGAGGCGGCAAAGGAAGAATCGACAGGCCGTGAACGGCGTTAACGTAGTGCTCGGCACTCTGAGCCCTGCTACGGCTCCCTCAGGAGCGGGGGAAACACCTTCGTCTCAAAGATTGTAACATGTTCTCCTGGTTGGCAGTGCCTTCCTCTTGTTCTGACCCCAGTACAATGTCCAGTTTGCGCTTTACAAGGGCACATTGCACCCAGAGCTGACCCTTGAGAGAGCATGGGTTCTCAGCTTTTCTCTAAGATGGGTTTGTGGGAATTAAAACCTCATAATTCTGTGTAAGCCAGACCTAGCTTTCTCCAGCGGAACATGTGTTATTTCTGTAATTAGAAAAGAGGCGAAAGTAATTTTTAAAACAAATAAGCAAAGACCTGCTTTGGTTGTATCTTTCTTTTTAACTGGCAAATATAATTTCTAAACTGGATTATTATGAATTGACTCTGTATCTGATATATGGTTCGTGGATTCCTAGAAGTAGCCACATATTACACTGAAGGAGTTTCGGACACACGAGCATGGACATCTTAGACCTGAGCTAAGCACTTCCAGTAAATGTGCGACTCATCGTTGTCTAATTTATATTTTATAGGAAGCGAATGAACAGGCACCGCCAATGAGTGAAGCTGAACTGATTAATCTAATAGACGGTGTTTTGAGAGACGATGACAAAAACAATGATGGATACATTGACTATGCAGAATTTGCAAAATCACTGCAGTAGACGTTGTTTGGCCATCTAGTTGTATGCGAATGTGACCCATCATAATGTGATTGAACACTTTCGGTAATGCAAAATAACTCCTTTCCAACTACTGCTACAGTGTTTTGGTAAACACCTATAGCAGTTTGTTACACTGGGGTGAGAAAGAGAAATCAAGAGAAATAGAAGAGAAGCGGGACATCCTGTAGTCCCCAGGTACTGTTCAATCTCTTCCTGGACAAGGGCTTGATTAAAGAATCCTTTCAAGAATATTGGATAATTAATTGGAGCATAGTACTCAGGAACTTGACTGTAGAATACTGTGCTGGTTTCTTGTTTTTCGTTCATGCTACCTGAAAAGTAAGACAAGCTTTGCCAAGTAGCCACATTTTTCAGTAACAGTGAGGGAATGGCATAAATTCCAGATGTTTCCCCTGGTGGATCCTGCCTCTTCAGGTAAAGGTGGTCAGTATTCTGCAAAGTTCCCCTGGCCTGAATGATGACCTCTCCCACGTCATCACCCCGGGCAAGTGAGCATTAGGCTGTTTCAAGGCATAAGAAGGATGCCAGATACCGAGTTCAGCTAGCCATGAAGTCCGAGATTCTCTGTCTTCTGACACTTTGGGAATGATACACAACTGACCTAAGCGATTAGCATTTTTTAGTTTTTTTCAGTATTTTATAAAACTACTGCCACATCCTTTCTTTTATGTCTTCTTCATCTTAGGGGAGACTTTGAATTTAAAATATTCTATATTCTAATCATTAGCAAATGTTTTAGCTTTCTTATTATTTGTATTTAACCCTTATTCTTAGGGTTTGTTTTTGCAACTTAGAAACTATATTAGGAATGCAAGGACTTTATCCCTCCTGCTCGGCGCAGTGGGGTAAAGCCACTAGCTGGTCCTGCCTAAGTGAGGAGTGAGAAAATCACCCAGCACCTGTGTTGCTGCAAGCTGTATTTAGAAGGCATGGTGTTTAGATGACCTCTCCTAGCTTAAATATGTGAATTCTTTCAGATCAGGAAAGAGTAAAATAAGAAGCCTAGAAACTCTTGATTAAGAATGCAAATCTCAGTAATGGCTGAAAATGAGAAGCAGCAGCAGATTGTAATTTGGTCTCTTGGATGTGGTAGACTTGCTGTGACAGAACTCCTGAAATGATGGCTGAATGGGGAAAACCTGCATAGGATTTGCTTTAAGACGCATAGAGACTTATTTTCGTTATTAAAGTATTCTTATAAGAAAACGTATGTATTTGTAAAAATGGTTTCCTGTGTCAAGTATTTGTGCAATCAGAGCTGAATTGTAAACTATTCTTGTAATATCTAGTTATTTTGAAAGATTTATATATTGAATCCTGGATTTATGACCAATAAAACTGATGAAACAATATAAAGAGCAGTTGATTTTTGTCCACCTAGGGGTCCTCTCCTCCCATGTGAAGGTTTTGTTTATTTAGGACAGATGTTTCCATGTACCTGCTCCATCGCAGGTCCTATGACGCTCCCTGGCTGTGCCCTGTCCCTTTTGGCAGAGGTAGACTCCCAGTAATCAGTCTCTTTCTGCCTTGACGCATTTCTTCTTCTGAATGAAATCACTTTTTGGACCTTTCTTCTCTGGCCACGTTCAGATTATGACAGCATTGTCTAGCTTAGGAAAGTAATAGTGTTTTCTCCTGGAGTCTGGTGACTGTCTTTTCTTTGCCAGAAAATTTAATTAGGTAGCATTTCTGAAAGCCTCCCAGGCCCAGGCATAAAGCACAGCCTTGTTCTGCCATTTGAAAAGGAAGGAAGGAAGTTAACCACTGCCTTCTCACTCCAGTCCCCCAAAGATCCTTGGATGTTGCACTGAGCTCTTCTTCACCTGGAGCTGCGCCTCTGGATAGATCTAATGGGTGGACTCACAGAACAACCTCATCCTGTTGGCTGCTGGGAAGGGACTGAGGCAGCTGGAGGGGGAAAGAAACAGATCCTTAGAAGGTAGAGTCACCCCATTAAGTAGACAAGACAGATACGTCCTTCCTCCTTCACAGTTGACTTCCCTCTGCAATTATTTATTGCTAGCCTTTGTGGTCCTGTTTAGCAAATGTCCCTGGGGGGAGAGGGGCCTGTGATATTAGAGACACAGCGACATTCCTGACACACCCTTGACCTCCTCTCTGCTAGCCTTCTCATAGCCCACTTGAAGGATTTTTCAGGATGTATCAGGAACATCTCTGCACCTCAGTATCCTTATCTCTAAAATAGAGATAAATCTATCCAAGAGAGGCAGACTTATATGAGCATAAGCTTTGGACTCAGACCTGAGTCAGAATCGTAGGCCTGCCACTCCTCAGCTGCAAACTTGAAATTTAGTTTCTCATCTAAAAAAATTACTACAATAAAATTTACCTACAGAAAGGATAAGAGGATTAACAAAATGAGGGAAAAGGTAGAAAACATCTAGTAAGTGCCTGACACCACACAGAATAGATACTAAATACTCAGTCACCTGTTCCTCAGACTGGCTGGAGAGCCTGGGCCCCTACCTCATTGCAGGGGTTGGAGGGGCTGGAAAGGGATTGATGACTTCTCAGGAGCAGGGATCAAAATGTGTTCTCTATTCCACTGAACGGATAGATATGGATGTCGATCCATCTGTCTGTTGAGGAACTCCGTAACAAGTTAGGGTGTTCTATTACACAGTGTTGACAGTTACAATGTGATATCTGCGTGCATAAATCTTTTCTATACTCTTATTTCTTGAGGAAAGTGGATTACAGAGTTTTGAACCTGTAAAGAAGTAAGGCTTACTTACTAAGCCTTAGTAGGTATTGCTAACTTGCTATCCAAAAGATTGTACTAATTCATACTTAATCTCGATTGCATATGAAGAGCCTATTTCCTTTAGCTAGACACATAGCATAACCCAACAAGTTTCCCTAAATACAGAGTGATGAGACATCAGTGCTTTGAATTTTTGGTCAGTCCTGCATTTGTTCATTTGTTGATTCATTCATTGAGTGTTTATTGTGTGTTTGCCATGTAACCTCTCTGATCTAGATTTTGGATTTCAATATATTCTAGAGAGGAGAAGGAAAAAAAAAGCCTTTGTGTCATATTCTAGACTCCCCTGAAGGTATCATCAGAGGACACAGAAATCTTACATATCATCCCCATAAAAACAGGAGCTAAATCACATCTCTACCTCAGAGGAAATCCATTTTATCAAGGACCCAACCAATCTAACATTTCAACTAGGGAACTAGTAGCAGAAACTATGAACATTATGTCTGAGCTTTTGGATGTTAAAAACAAGAAACAAAACAAAAATCCCAGGACCTCTCCTTTTGGGAAGATGGAGTAGATACATTTCTGTCTATTTCTCTAATGAAGTACAACAAAACCCGGGAAGTTATTTGTAAAACAAACATAAGAAGAGTCTGAAAGGTGGAGAGAAGAAGGCAGACTGGTTAGGGACACTGGGATGTAAGCAACAACATGGTGATGAGTTCCGTCTTGTGTGAGTTTTGTGGGTTTTTGCTTTTGCTTTTTGGATTTTTTGTTTTTTGTTTTGTTTTTTGTTTGTTTTTTTGTTTTTCACCAAATCTATCCCAGACTTGGAGCTAAGGAAGCCAGCAACCCAGAAATGCCAAAAGGGGCACACATTAAAAAGCCCCAACAAAAACCTGCTCCCTCTAGCCAGGGGATGAAGAAAAGGGCAGTCTAACAAGGCAGAAAACCTGTAGACAATAGCTGCTCTGTTCCAGCCAAACACCACAGGGAAAGCTGTGGCCCTGCCAGCAGAGGCCGAGTGAGGAGCCTAGACCTCCATCCTTGCCAGGCCGTAATGAGGTGTCATCCTCCTTCCTCTATTTGAGGTGATGCCAGATGATGCCAAGTAGGGAGCTGGAACTTTCATTCCTCCCACTCCTGGGGCAGTAATAAGGCCCCTCTTCTGCTCACAGGGCCAGTGGAGAACCCCAGAGAACCTGGAGTTCCACCCCCAGGAACTCCCAACTGGCTGCAGTGAGACTTCCCTCCCCCTTTCTGCGGGGTGTGTAGGAGGAGGTCTGGTGAAGGGTCAGGCTTTCACCACCCAGGGGTAACAATGTCACCTCCACCACAGTGTCTGTAGAGACCACATGGGGAATCCAAACTCCCGACCATGCCAGCAATAAGGAGGAGCTGCTGGTCTTGGGTATTGATGGAGGCTGAGTGGGGAGTAGACTTCTTCACCTGTCAGGAAGGAGGCAGCGCCTGCCCTTCCCCTGCCACAGTGGCATCATGGAAAACCAGTTAAAGCAGGTTTAAATAAGATCCAGTCTCGTTACATAATATAAAAATGTCCAGGTGTCAGTCAAAAATCACTCATACCAAGAACCGGGAAGATCTCAAACTGAAGGAGAAAAGACACCAGCACCCATAACAGGTTTTTTTTTTTAAGTTTATTTATTTAGACAGTGAGCAAGCGGGGAGGGGCAGAGAGAGAGAATCCCAACCAGGCTCTGCACTGTTAGTGCAGAGCCCAACGCAGGGCTCAAGCTCACAAACTGAGATCATGACCTGAGCTGAGATCGGGAGTCAGCCACTTAGCCGACTGGGCCACCCAGGTGCCCTTCATAACAGGTTTTAGAATGATCTGACAAGGGTGTTAAAGCAGCCAATGAAAAAACCAAGTCTCAGCAAAGAAATAGAAGATATAAAGAGTGGCCAAATGGAATTTGAGAACTAAAAAAATATAACCATAAGAAAGCCTCAACAGCAGAATGGAGGGCACAGAGGAAAGAATCAGTAAATTGGAAGATAAAACATTTGATATTAACTTAATCTGACCAACCCACTAAAAAAAGACTCAAAAAAAAATGTACAGACTTCAGGGACCATAACAAAAGACCCAATGTTCTTCCTGTCATCAGAGTCCCAGAAGAGGAAAGAAGTTGGAGCTAAAGAAGTACTCAGAGAAATAACAGCTGTAAACTTTGTAAATTTGACAAAAGGCATGAATCTATAGGTGCATGAGCTGCACAAACTCCCAGGAGGATAAGCTCAAAGAAACCTACCAAGACTCATCCTAGTCAAACTTCCGGAAACTAGAGACAAAGAAAAAAATCTCAGAAACAGCAAGAGAGAAATAAAAGCTTACCTATAATGGAAAACAACTTGAATGATGGCATATTTCTCATCAGAAACCATGGAAGCCAGCAAAAAGAGGCCAATAATTTTTTTTCTTTTTTTAAAAATGTTTTATTTATTTTTGAGGGGGAGAGAGACAGAGCATGAGCAGGGGAGGGGCAGAGAGAAAGGGAGACACAGAATCTGGAGTAGGTTCCAGGCTTTAAGTTGTCAGCACAGAGCCCAACACGGAGCTTGAACTCACAAACTGTGAGATCATGACTTGAGCTCAAGTTGGATGCTTAACCAACTGAGCCACCCAGGCACCCCTCCAATAATTTTCAAATACTGAAAGGAAAGAGCCCTCAATCCAGAATTCTAGATCTTAAGAAAATATCCTTTAAGAATGAAAGGAAGGGGTGCCGGGTGACTCTAGATTTTGCCTCAGGTTAGGATCTCATGGTTGGTGGGATTGAGCCCTGCATGGGAGTCTGCTTGGGATTCTCTTTCTCCCTCTTGCTGCCTCTCCCCAACTTGGGAGCATGCACTCTGTCTCTCCCTCTCTCTCTCAAAATAAATAAATAAACTTTAAAAAGAATGAAGAGAAAATCAAGATAATTCTTGGACAAAGGAAAACAAAGAGCATTTGTCACCAGTATACCTGTCCTAAAAGAATGGCTGAAGGAAGTTTTTTTTTAAACAGAAACGACACAGTAAAAGAAGGAAACTTAGAACATCAGGGAGGAAGAAAGACCATGGAAACCAAAAAAATAGGTAAATACAATAGACTTTCCTTCTCTCGAATTTTGCAAATTATGCCTACTTGTTGAAGCAAAAAGACAACACAGTCAGTTGTGGGTTGGAATGGATGTAGAGGAAATATAAGACAATTGTATTGCAAATGGAGGAGGATAGAATAATATAAAGAAAAGCAAGTTTTCTGTACTTTGCTCGAACTGGTAAACTGTGAAATGGGACAGCCACCCTGGAAAACAGTTTGGCGGCTTCTTAAAAAAAGAAGCATGTAACTACCATACAACTCTGCAGTTGCATTCCTAGGCATTTGTGTTTGCCCAAAACCCTGCACACAGATGTTTACAGTAGCATTATTTATAATAACCCCAAATCAGAAACAATCAACAGGTAAATAGTTAAACAAGCTGTGGTACATCGTGCCATGGAATACTCGCCCCCCCATCCAAAGAATAAACTAGATAATGAGCAACCACCTGAATGACTCTGCAGATAATTATGCTGAGTGAAGGATTCCTGAAGTGACAAAAATCATAGAAATGGATTAAGGAGAGGATGGGGGCAAGAGAGAAGTGGGCATGGCTCTAAAAGGACAACACGAGGCACCCTTGTGGTGAAATGGTCTGTATCTTGACTAAATCAGTGTTGATATCCTGGTTAGGATATTGTATTATGGATTGGGAAGATGCTACCATTGGGGGGAACTGAGTCAAGGGTGCAGAGGATCTCTCTTATTTTTTACAACTGCATGTGAATTATCTACAATTATCCCAAGATAAAATCTTACAAACCTAGTATTGAAAGACATTGTCTTCTCAGCACCCCAGTGGCCATTTTAAACTTGGGACCCCTGGGACAGTGTTGGAACAGGCCTGTTGCTTCGTGTCTCAGCCCCAGGGCTGTGCTGGCAGTGCTCACAATTATAGTCTTCTTTCAGGAGCTTTCAGAGAATTTGCTTCGCTCTGCCAGAGTTGAAAGGAAACATTGCGCCGGGCATTTTCTGTTCATGAATTTCTAATTGCTTTCCCACTGGGTGGCTGGGGAAGGACGTGCAGGTCATGTCTGCCAAGGCTAAAAGGCCCTGCTGCCCAGAGAGGGGAGAGAGAAGTTGAAGAGGTCCTTGTGCCCCGGTGGGGGTGGGGTAGGCAGGGCTGGCCTTAGTGGAGGCTGGAGGACTGAAGGCAGCTGAGTGCCCTTGTCCCTAGCTGCGGCTACAGCCGAAGACAGTGGAATGAGGGGAGATGTGGCCATAGTTGGTGAACCTGAGAGAAGAGATCCAGTAGGTGTCCAAATTGAGATCTAGGGAAAGGCCTTGAACTTCATGGACGTTAGAGAATCAGAGTGCAGACAGACTTTGGTGTCCATAGCTAAGTTCTGTGTGCTCCATGGGGCATGAGATGGGAATAAGGTGACCATGTCTGAAGGGACAAGGGTGCTAAGCCAGGTGTCCCTGGACTTTCTTTGAAGGGTTTTGCCGGTGCCCATTCTGGTAGCCAATTATTTTGAAATACACGTACCAACATATTTTAAAAGGTGAGCGATTTAGTAATTACATGCTTTCTAATTAATATTAAGATCTAGCAGCAGGTCTAATAATCACCATAATTTCAAAGTGTGATAAATAAATAATTTGAGATATCTGCAACAATTGTACTGTGATAGGAAAATATTTTGTAATTTCTATGAATAATGAAGTCACAGGTTCTGCTAATGACCCTCACGGTTTGTTACTTGATTCATAATTGAAAAAACTGCTAAATTTCAGTTCAAGGTTCATGAAAATAAAGATGTAATTTTTTTCCCACTCAAGTTCATGGATCCTCTGAAGTGTATTTAAGAAGGGTCATAGGTTAAGAATCATTGCCCTAGGGAGTCCATGGTCAGTAATGTGCAGTAGATTCATTATAACCACTGAAGTAAGAAGTATTTTTGAAAACACAAGCCAAATCGGTGTATATAAAGTGAGATTCCAGTCCCCAGCCCTCCACCAGAGTCTGCTCGTTTTCTGCAGGATACTGTTTCTGGAGGGTCCTGTAGTTGGTGGCCTAGAGTCTATCTTCTCTTGTCCCCTGGACCACCAGCACCACGTGCACTCCAGTGCATGGCAGGGGCTGGGCCCAGAAGGAGCACTTGATCAGCCTTTGTTGACTCTCGGCCTGTGATGATTCTTTAAATGCCAATATTTGAAGATTCTGAGATTTTTATTATCCTATTGAATGCCTCTGGTCTCTCAGTATAAAATTTGTCATTTGCATGTAAGCCACTAGATGGTAGCAGTGCCACAGACTATCCTTTCCCTGCCCTTAGTATCCCATCCAGGGGATACTTCATTTTTTTTTAAGACTCAGTTAGGTTTTACTCCTGGAAAATTCAGGCTCCCTTCCCTTCTTGCTACCTCCCACCCCCATGGATTTCCCAGACAGAATTAGCACTGTATTATTTTGTTCCTCCGTAGGGAGGCTGTGGAAGAGCATGGGTAGTTAGGTAGACCATCCAAGGTCACGTAGAAAAATGATCTGACTGGTTTGCATGGGAGATTTATATTCCTCCCAGCATTTATGGAGCACCTACTAGGTGTCAGACCTAATGTTACTCTTCGCTTACCCGGATACACTGTCCCTGTCATAGGTGTGTGACCATATACTTACTGAGAGTGGAGGGGAAGAGTAGCTCGGTCTTCGGGGGAATGGTAAGGTTTAGGGCAGCAACAGAGAAGCAGTGCTGGTGTGAGCAGTAATGCTCACTGGGCTGTTCACACCACCAGGAAAATTTAAGTTACAACAGACTCTGTGATTGCAATGACGCTAAAATTTGTATGTGGGTGAAGCCCAAAGGTAACTCACAAACGTGAAATCAGAAGTTGGGGTGCAGTTGAAGAATGTTTGTCTAGACAAAATGTTCTCTGTACAAACTGCTCTGTCATATTGCCATGATATAATGTTTAAAATAAAAACACTAAGAAACATATAATGAATGATGCTAGTAGAAGTAGATGTTAAGCTAGCTCCTGAATTTATTGCCCATGCTCTTAGTAGACAAATCAGATTTGGTGAGACCTTATTGTCGATCGTGTTTGGGTCACTGAAAATTGGCAGAAACACAGAGAGCTTCTGTGCAGAGTTGATCACTTTGTTTGTTTCAAGGTAGAATAATAGCCTTTTAATCTTCAGATTCAAGAAGCAGGCTGACACTTACCCCATGCTTCCATATATTCCAGAGAGGCAGAGCTGAATCACATGGTCTCCCTAATTGGAGGGGACCATCCCTCCCTTGCACAGCATCCTTCACATGAGCAGAAAGACGGGCTGGCTCCTCTTCAAATCCCCCTGTGTCAAATGGCCACCAGAAATCCCCCCACAGAACACTCCACGCTCACATACAACAAAACACACTTGCACACATTAAAAACAACAACGAAACCGTTCAAAAGAAATAAGAACTTGAGAGGCGCCTGGCTGGCCCAGTATGTAGATCATGCGACTCTTGATCTCGGGGTTGGGGGTTCAAGCCCCATGTTGGGTGTAGAGATTACTTAAAAATAAAATCTTTTGAAAAAAAAAGGAAATTAAGAACTTGAAAAGAATAATAAACCCACTTGGACTGAACTACTTTGGAGAAAGGCATTAGTAAGCTTGCCACAAACAATGGAAGTGATGTCCAGGAAGAGGAAGGGCAGTGGTGATGCTGTGGACCCAGTAAACTCTGAGCCGGCCAAAGCAGTGTGTGTCTAAACCTTGGTGAAACAATCTAAGCTTTTTCATCTTCTGTGCTATTGTGCTTTCTTCTCCTAATACGAATGCCTTCTGAAAAAATCCCCACCTGGTTGCAGCTGCTTGGAGGAGCCCAGGGATTCCCCCACACTCATTAGGATGGCTTTCCAGGGAGGCAAGGCCACCCCCAGGTTGTAGCAGTGTGGGGGTGGGGGTGGAGAGGCATGGGAACTGATGGGACACAACCTGGGTTTGGAAAACAGGGTAGATTGCAAGAACCAAACCCCAAGGGAAGGGCGGGGGGAGCTTTGTCAGTGCCTTGCGCCCTGGAGTTTACATCCTAAAGATTTGATTCCAGCAAGCCCTCCAGACGTTACCAAAGCTCAGAAAATCCGCCTGCGCATTTCTCTTCACAAAGTCTAAGAATGCTGAAATCCCAACAGAAATGAGAAAACTTTGCTTTTCAAAATGTTATTTGTGGCCGTCGCTCGCTAACGCCAGCGCCGCCTCTCGCTCGCCGAGCTCCAGCCGAAGGAGAAGCGGGGTAAGTAAGGAGGTCTCAGTACCATGGCTCGTACCAAGCAGACTGCCCGCAAATCCACTGGAGGTAAAGCACCGAGGAAGCAACTGGCTACAAAAGCTGCTCGCAAGAGTGCGCCCTCTACCGGAGGGGTGAAGAAGCCTCACCGCTACAGGCCTGGTAC
>CM053576.1:62089953-62163252 GCA_028646485.1 Cryptoprocta ferox | reverse complement strand
GAAAACTAGGGGACAGAAATCAGGTATTGGCAGTTTTTCCATTTTCATTTGTGTGTGAATTTTTAATATAAATGCGGGGACATAAAGCATTAACGCAAGTCAAAATGTTTCAGTGAACACGTTTCAACAGTTCAACTTTATAACAATTATAAATAAACCTGTTAAATTTTTCTGGACAATGCCAGCATTTGGATTTTTTAAAAACAAGTAAATTTCTTATTGACGGCAACTAAATGGTGTTTGTAGCATTTTTATCATACGGTAGATTCCATCCATCCACTCTACTTTTCTGAGTTGTCCTACATGCAAGTAAGTACATGTTTTTAATGTTGTCTGTCTTCTGTGCTGTTCCTGTAAGTTTGCTATTAAAATACATTAAACTATCAAAAAAAAATGTTATTTGTCCTTTTGCCACCTAAGCACCAAAGAGAAATCAATCTGGTTTATTTACTGTTGGGCCTTGAGGAACAGACTAAGGTAGGCGAGCTCTACAGTTTGGTTCAGCAAACATTTTTTAACATCTTTGAAGAGCCGGTGTTGTGAATGGAGTCAGGAGTCTCAGACCTGGGGTTTCATTTGCAGGTGGGATTCTTACGAATTATATGGCCTCCCAGAGTCTCAGTGACCTCCTATGTAAAATGGCAAGAATCTGGTGCCTATTTCATAGGATTATTGCAGAGATTAAATGTACTGTGTTGGTGCAGAGCCTGGGGCATTTATTGATAACTGATCAAGAAATTGTGTATAATGATATGCTGGTAGGCATGTATTCATTCATCCAAGCCTGATAGATCACAGAGGACAAAATAAAGATGAGTGAGACCCAGCCTCACCCTCAAAAAAAACTTACTTTTTTTGAGAGAGAAAGGGAGCATGCCTATATGAATGGGGGAGGGGCAGAGAGAGAGAGAGAGAGAGAGAGAATCCCAAGCAGGCTCCACACTGTCAGCGTAGAGCCCAACTTGGGGCTCAAACTCACACACCATGAGATCATGACCTGACCGGAAACCAAGAGTTGGATGCTTAACCCACTGAGCCACCCGGGTGCCCCAAAGGGCAGACTATTTAATGAATGGTTGTGAAGTGAAATGTGTATGTGAATGTACATACACTGCATAGATCATATTTCACTGATTCTAAAATGTATAAAATAATATGGCAACACTTTTTTCTTTCTTGGTGATAAATGAAATAATGGTGTGGCTTGTAATCAGTGGAATCCTAGATGTGGTGAAAACAGATCATTATAAAGACAGAGCTGTGAGCTCACCACCATGATCCAGCCCCCACTCGGACACTGAGACCAGAATCTTAGTACAGATCACTGGGGAAGCTGTCATCTCTCACCTGGGCTCCCACTGTGTGTGGGAGACAGATGTGGGAGGGGGCCTTTGGCATGACTGGACTGATAACCTTCTTGGCAGCTGAGGGCTGGGTGGTACCCAAACTCCAGTGCATATAACAGGTCTGTGTGCAGAATACACGTTTTCAGGCCCTGCCCCAGAGGATCTGGTTGGGTGGGTGTGACGGTGGAGCCCCAGGTGACTTCACCAGTCCTGCTTCCTCCCTGGTGCCCCGGGGATTTTCTGCTCATGGGCAGCATGTCAGTCTTGGGTTCAGGAAATGATCCTTACCTGAAACTAGGAGACCTAAGTTTGCTTCCAGATGCTATTAGTCAAGTAGTGTGCTGAAGCTGGCTAGTACTGGTTGGTGTGAAATTAGTCATGGTGGCAGTATTTACACCATAGCAATTGGCAAGCCCCACAAGTCAAGACTTCTCCTTCATCTCCTTCTCCTTCTCCTTCTCCTTCTCCTCCTCCTTCTTCTTCTTCTTCTTCTTCTTCTTCTTCTTCTTCTTCTTCTTCTTCTTCTTCTTTTTTCCTTCAGAGAATTTACCAGCATACTAGTGTGACTTCTTCTTAGCTGGGTGACCTCAAGGTCTTGAGGAAGAATATCACTGAAAATCATTCTGAGCCTCTGTCTGCCCACCTGAAAGGGGACAATGATATTTCTCACCTCATAGCCTTGTGGTGGAGTAAATGGGTCTTTGTGAGAAGGCCTCTAGCCTGGTGCTAGGTTCTATCAATTTACAGTTTATTCTTTTGCTTCAGAAGTTTCCTATAATGTTTTTGCTTTGGGATCTTGTGGGGAAGAGAATGAAATGAGATGACTGTTCTTCTTGATACAGTTCAAGTCTCCATGTGGGTAATTGGCATTTAACAGTAAGGATATTAACTAACTTTATATAACCTTCCCCAGTTAACAAACTGTATTTAAATATTTTTAAGTGTTTATTTATTTGAGAGAGAGAGAGACAGAGAGACAGAGACAGAGCACAAGAAGGGGAGGGGCAGAGAGAGAGGGAGACACAGAATTCGAAGTAGACTCCAGGCTCCAAGCTGTCAGCACAGAGCCCGACACAGGGCTCAAACTCATGAGCTTTGAGATCATGACCTGAGCCAAAGTCAGACACTTAACTGACTGAGCCACCCAGGTGGCCCAACAAACTGTATTTAATGTGGCATAATCTCACAGGGCAGACACTGCTATCCCCATTTTTCAGATGGGGAAACTGAGACTCACAGAAGCTAAATGACTTACTCCATGTCATGTGGTCTGTCAGCAAGGCAGGAACCACAACTTTTGATGTCCCTTTTTTTCTTCCCCTTCTCATCACAGCAGAGTCCGTGTGAAGAGCTCCGGGTGGGTGGTATTGAAACAACCCAAACCCCTAAGCCCCACAAGGTTCCTGCCCAAATCTCGAAGTTCAGTTGGAAAACTTAAACACCCTCAAGGGGATCACTTGGGAATGACGACCAAGCAGTCACAGAGGGTGCCATCAGCAGATACTCTAGTGAGTTCACTTGCACAAACATGTGGAGGGCTGTGTGAGATCGCCTCAGAACCTTCAAACTAGCAAAACCACACAGATGTCTCCCCTGACTGTGGTTCCTGACTGCATCATGGGTCTACTACCATCTTTCCTGTGTGTGCAGGGGAAGGAGAGCTCAGGGCTGAAGTGGCATTTCTTTCTCTTTCCCTTGCCTGCAGTTAGGCTCTCAGTCTTCTCCAAGACAAATACTGAATTCTTGAAAGCTGAGACCATCCAACCTGGGTGTGAATGCGGACGGTAATTTAGTCTATGGTTTCTCCAAGCATGAACTTGATTGCCCATGCTGCTTATTGACTTACGAGCTGATTAAAAGGAAGGGAAAAAACTTCTCCCAACCAAAGACATGCACCAGACTTTTCCAAAGTTTAAATCAAGTTGAAATTCGGCAGCAGGTTGGCTGCAGTTGAGAGAAGGGGGTTTGAGCCAAATTCAGCCTTCGAATGAAGGAGGTGTTAAAAGGGCCAGCCTTGCAACTCCAAGGAGTACAATGTCTTCCCTTAAAGGGGGAAAAGTCAGCTTTGAAAGTTGATTCCCTCAACCTTGGGTGTTGCTGAAAAGGTAGAAGCAATTATTCAAATGCTTCAGAAATCCAGAGGGAGCGGAGACCTGGCCACTGGTTTCTGGATATGGTGCAATAGGATGGTCACGATCAATCAGCCGTCCTGATCATATCACTCACGGGCCACCTGGGCACACAAGCTGTCTGGGTCTCCGAGCCCTTATCTGTCAGTGCGGGGGGGTGGCTTTCACATGGAGGGCTGGGGTTGACTCTTACACAGATGTGCCTGGCCAACACAGAGTTTTTAACTTCCGTTCCCCTCCCACAATGTGCATGTCATCAGGAAGGCTGTACCTCTACCATTCATCATTCCTACCATTTCCTGATTTTTATATCCGTTTCACACTCCCACAGAATAGGAGCCTGTTAAGGACTCTTTCAGCTTTACAGATTCTATGACTAAGATATTTGTGATTCATTCACATTTTGAAATACTAAAATCATTTGGCTGAAAAATACCCGTTGATATGGGGAAATATTTGCAATGTAATGCAATGTATAATAATAATAATGCTGATACCAGAAAGTTATGGACTAAAATGGGAATCATGGAATTCTCTGGGCTTTGGGATGGCAGGTAGACTTGTGCTTGTTATCTTTCTGCATCACGTGACATCATAATTATTAGTTTCTATCTGACGCCCTGATGAACTGTAGGCACTCTGAGCGCAGGGTCTGTGTCTGATGTATTTCTTGATGTATCTTTCGTGCCAAAAACCATGTCAGGGACACAGAAGGCACTGGGTAAATATTTGTTGAATGAATTAACGCATGCTTTTCTGGGTTGCATGAGTGGCTGTCCAATGACATATATTACTTTTATCAGGATTGAAGGGTAGAGACAGCAATAAATGTTAATAAGATGCACTCTGGTGAAAATTCATATCCTTAAATGCCCTTATTTGAAAACAAACAACACCAACAACCCACAGAAATTTGAATATTGTGTAAGTAGCCAAATATAGAACAGGGCTTATGCTGTTGTGTCATTTTAGAAGGAGACATTGTCGAGTCCTGGGACCCCCAGTCATGGGGAGTCTCTCTGAGCATGGAATCTTCCCCGAGAGGTAGTGGTGAATGCCAGGCACACCTGAGACCTTCAGCCACCTCAGGGCTGAGCTGACTGGCAGAGGGGAGGATAGTCATTTAAAATGGGTGAGAGTTTGTGGTTTTGATATTCGATTGAACTAGGCTTTTTATTACAGAATATGGGATTATGTATTAATACTCAAGAGTAAATGGAAAACTATGGAAGCTGCCTGCGATTTTGTTGGAAGAATGGGAGTTGCTAGAGGTTCTCGTTGGCCTCTACCCACACCCTCCTGAGGCAGCTCATCAGATGCCTGGATTCCGCTTGTTAAGTGATCAGGACTGCTGTGTCCTTGAGGGAGCCTTGTTGACTCCTGTGTCCCTGCTTCCTCTTAGGCCGCTGCCCGGCACAGTCCTGGTGCTTGTTACGTGCCTGACGTGGCCAGCAAATGTTCCTAAGGAGAATGAGAGGGTATCCTTGGGCAGCTGGGTCTGCTGCACCTAGGACACTTGGTGAAGGGCAGAGGGGCAAGACAGCAGGCCAAGAGGATGCATGCGTGTGTGGTGACAGCATGGAAAGGCAGTGGTTGTGGGCATTGGTGGGAGCCCCAGAACGGGTTTAGGCCCAAGTTACCATACATATCCTGCACGGGGACTCCTCCCAGGATATCTGCTGCTTGTTGGGTGGAGGGTCAGCCGCTACGGCGTCATGTAAATGAGCCTGGGCAGAAACTGTGTTCTATTTCTGGTTCCTCCCACCAGCTTGCACTTGCTGAAAGCTTCCCCTTGGATTCATTGATGGGTAGGGCAGTGCAAGGTCTCTTTGGCTCTCAACCTTGGCTGTACATCAGAATCTCCTAGAGGGCTTTTAAAGCTCCCAAAGCCCAGCCTCCTCCCAGACCAATTACATCAGAATCTCTGGTGGTGGACCCCGGTGGCAGGACCTTTTAAAGATCCCCCCCACCTTCCCATTGGAAGCCAAGGCTGGGAGACAGAGATGCACCTGAACTCCTGCTGCCTGCCCTGGCCTAATCCTGGCTGACCCCTAAGCGCTCCCCCAGAGCACTGTCCTGGGGCTTAATGAGCAGGTGAGAGGCCGGGGTGATCTCCCGCCTTGGAGAGCCTGCCTCTGGATGTGCCTCTGGATGTAACCATGGTCACCAGCAGCTCAGGCTGAGATTTACGAGGCAAAAATTTCTCTCTTCATAAAAACGTCCTATGTTCCTGTCATGAAGGGTAATTGAGGCTTTTAGCTTCTGTGTCACAGTCATCTCCCATCTCCTCGTGTGCCTGGTGGCATCTCCCACAGGGAATTAAGTCATAGTCTCTGGCAGTGAGTAACAGAGGCTGCAAAGTGGACCCCCGGGCCCAGTGACTCAGCCAGGACCTGGGTCCCTGCAAAACCGTTCCTCCCACCGCTGATCCTCTCTTCCCCCAGACTGTGCCCAGCAGGCCAGCATTGAAGGAGAAGTTTAGAATGGCTTCTGCTTCTTTGTCTGTAAAAGGAGGTAATTGCATTTATTTCTTGGGGATCACGGATATGAAAACCTGGAGCCCACTGGGTGGAGGTTCTTTTGAGCCACCTGACTGCTGCTTCCGGTTCGACTGTCCCTGCCCACCCCACTCCCGCAGGACCTACTCTTTTTTTCTTTTATCGTTTATTGTCAAGCTGGTTTCCATATAACACCCAGTGCTCATCCCAACAAGTGCCCTCCTCCATGTCCATCACCCCCCTTCCCCTCTCTCCCACTCCCATCAGCCCTCAGTTTGTTCTCAGTATTCAACAAACACAATTTTACCTGCAGCAGCAGCCAAGTAAATCCCTTGAACTGAATTCCAAACAGCTGTGAGTTGGATCTGGGGCTGCTACTGTTGGGGGATTGTAGGGCCATCCCCTTTACCTGCCAGGAAGCCCTGTTCTCTCTGAGCACACAGTCCAGACCAAGGGCTGCTATCGTCTTTTTTTTTTTTTTTCTTAACGTTTCTTTATTTTTGAGAGACAGAGAGTGAATAGGGGAGGGGCAGAGAGAGACGGAGACACAGAATCCTAAGCAGTCTTCAGGCTCCGAGCTGTCAGCAGAGACCGACGCAGGGCTCGAACCCACAAACTGTGAGATCATGACCTGAGCTGAAGTCGGATGCTCAACAGACTGAGCCACCCAGGCATCCCTGATATCGTCTTAACGTTCACAAAACTGTCTGCGCCTGAAGGTACCCCATGCTCAGTGAATCTGGATTCTGGATTTTTCTGTCCTTTTCCAGGGAGCAGGGGACTGTAGAGCCCTCCTTCTCTGGATGACCATCGCACAATTCCACTTGCCTTATCCCTGGCCCAGCTCTACCTGATCACGGTGGGCAACAAAGACGGGTTCAGGTTTAATTGCATTGGGTGTTGAGGACATTCTGTGTCCTTGTTGTATGTTTGTTTGGTGAAATCTGATATGGATGAAATATTGTATTATTTTTGTTTCAATTTGCATTTCCTCCTGTTCTAACCCCACTGCTATATTTATTTTGCTTTCCTTCTAATCTCAACCCAGAGGCATACATAATTTGACTAGCACGTGAGGAGCTTTACAGTTTACAAAGTACCCGCACATATAAGAGCTAATGCAATCTTCCCAACCAGAAGATGAAGTTTGCTCATTGTTCCCACCGCAGGGATATGGAAAGTGGGGCTCAAGAGGTTAAATGACGGGTCTGAGATGCAAGTGTACTGGAATACGGATCTAACGTCCCAGCCTGTGCTGTTCCATCCACCAAAATACCTTTCCTCCTGACTTGTAATGTGATTCTGCAAACCTACACATTTTTAATTCTTTTCTTAATACTATTTCGAAATATGGTTTCCTTACACTGTCATTCAGTTATTCTCATTTGAATAGCTGCATAATACAATATTTTACCATAATTTACTCACCAGCCTGGGTCGCCACTCACATCAGCCATTCTGGTTTGCTCTATTAGAAGCAATGCTGCTGCTTTGGGGCGCCTGGGTGGCTCAGTCGGTTAAGCGTCCGACTTTGGCTCAGGTCATGATCTCATGGTTCGTGAGTTCGAGCCCCAAGTCGGGCTCTGTGCTGACAGCTTAGAGCCTGGAGCCTGCTTCGGATTCTGTGTCTCCCTCTCTCTCTGTCCCTTCCCCACCCATGCCTGTTTCTCTCTGTCTCAAAAATAAATAAACATTATTAAAAAAAAAGCAATGCTGCTGCAAACTTTGGGGGTTAGAGCAGTTGTTTTCCTCTGAATTATTTCCTTATAGCAAATTCTCAAGCATGGGATTAAGCACTAGATGAGTATGAACATCTTTATGATTCTTGATTCACCTTGGTATTACTGACCTCCAAAGGAACCAGACCTGTTTACTCATTATCCACCAGATGTATGCATTCATTTCTGTGCTTAGCCATCCAGCCAACCATCTACCTCCCATCCATCCATCCACCCATCCACCTACCCATCCATCCATCCAACCATCCATCCATCCATCTATCCATCCATCCGTCCATCCATCCATTCATCCATCCAGTATATAATACATTTTCTCTGTAAGCCTTAAATATATTTCAGGAGTCCCAGAAAGAGTGTGTTCTGGTATACATGCATGGATGTGAGTATAGTGGGGTAAGTCCCCGTTTCTACCCTTCTCTTAGACCAGGCCCCTGCAGCTTTCCTCACTCCCCCTAAGCAACATGTTCCCAGGCCCTGTCCCTCACTTGCTGCCCTCAGCTGACTCCCTCGTTGATGCTGGCAGTCTTGGCTCCCTCAGCTTCCCTTTGCTTATTTTGGAAGGCCTGGCCATTTAGCTGCAGCCGCTGGAGTCATTTGGGTCCAGCTGTTTCCCCAGGGCCTGGCTGGTGGGGGGGTCTGTGCCAGAGACAGCTGGCCTGAGTTGGGGGAGGTCAGGTCTCTGGAGTAGAGAGAGGCCAGCAGTAGCTCTGGGATGTCCTCAAAGGCCAGTGTACTATTGTGGGAGACTTGACTGTGGGTGGGCATGACCCCAGCCTCATCTTGGAAGGTCACAGGATGCCTCTGAGATGCTCTGCTCCCTCCCACCAACAGCCTGTAGCCCACCAACCCCAAGTTGTCACAGCATGTGAGCATGTGTGCATGTGTATGCATGCATGCGCCTATGTTTGGGGACATTGGAGGGACTCTTTTCTTGAAGAGAATCTTGACAATGAGGGTTTTTTTTAATTAAAAAAAAACCTTTCTGTTTCTTTGTTAAATAATAAAATATTGCTGTGATAGAAAGTATAGTTAAGCAATAAAAAACATCATCCCTGATTCTACCATCTCGCAGTGCCCATGTTAACATAGGGTGTACACCCTTTGGAGGGGACTAGTGTGGCTAAAGCATGGGGACTTGACCAGGGCAAGGAGAGGATGAGGTTGGAAAGTATTGTTCTGTGTCTCCAGGAACCCTGAGGATGGAGGTCATGGGCCTTGTGCTCAGACCTGGGGTCAGAGCCTGACTCTGGCCACTTCCTGGCTATGTGATTTTGGGCAAGTCTCTCAACTTCTCTGAACCTTCACTTGCTCATTTGTCTTACGGGAACAATAGTATCTACTTTGTGGGATTGAATGAGAGTGAACGTGTCACATGCCTGGTACATGGTAGAGGCTGTTCCATAGGTGTCACGCCCTCTCTTGTGAGTTTGGATTTTCTCCTGTGAAGCTGTATTTTAAGCAGGCAAGGGAAGAGTTTATTTCTTGTGACTGATTGCTGTGAAGCATATTTTAAGCAGGGAAGGGAAAAATTGATTTCTTACGGCTGACTGACTCTTTGATAACCTTTTGCAGAAACGTGGGAGTGGTAAGGTGTGAGGGAATATAGCTCTTATAGACTGCTGGAAAGGGGGGGAGTTCACTGCTACCATCTCTTGGACAGCAGTTGGTTGTTATGCAACAAAAACCTTAAAAAAACCCTAATGCCTACCCTTTAGTACAGCAATGCTATTGTAAGTAACTGATCTGATGGAGATTATCAGTCAGATGCATGTACAATGGTATGCATTCATCATGTTGTTTTCAATGTAAAAATTACTGATAAGCTAAATGTCCAATAGCAGCACGTATACATCTAACCCCGACGTGTCCTTATGATGGAAACACTGCCAACAATGAATGAAGTTTTAGATCCAGGTTTATTAGCATGAAAAAATGTTTGCAATATATTGTTGAATGAAAATAACAGGTTACAAAAGAGTGGGTGTACAGTTTGATTTCATATTTGTAAAAATGTGTAGGTACCCATATTTGTGTAGAAAATTCTGGGAGAGATTTCTAAGACCCTCATCCTCCGTTTAAGACACCATCGATTCCTTAAACGGAGTTCCCTGAAGCCAGATCCGGGGGGCGCTAGCTGTTGGTAGCCAACCGAGTCACAACCAATTCAGAGACAAGTCCATCTGCTTACAGGGTTCCTGTTCTTCAGAATGCTCCCTGGAGCAGAAAACAGACACTTTCCTGCCTTGGTTTCCCCAGGGTAGGGGGGGGGCGGGGAGGCAACTGAAGGAGACTGGCCACTCTCAACCCTGTAAGCCAAGGAGAATTCAGGCTTCCTAGAGGCAGAAAACACCAACGTTAAACCCCCCACTCCTACCACTCACTCTCTTGGGATCCTAGAAGGCCAAGGTCAACACTGGCCTTGGGACATCAACCCCAGAGTATTTACAGAGCACCTATTATATTCAGTGCACTGAGCTAGGTATACAAAGATAAAGGAGCCACAGTGCTTGCCCTTAAGGAGCATAGTTGGGGTGGGGGTGGGGTCAAAATGACTAACAGGAAGAGAAGGGGTGTGCCAGAGCAGGAAGGGGGTGCCCTGCTTGGGGGGCTTGGGAAAGGCCTCACTGAGGAGGTGACCCCTGAGCTGGTCTTGCAGGGTGAGGATACGGTGTAGATGGGGCTGGGCATTGGACCAGGGGAACAGCATGTGTAGGGCAGAGGCACCGAAGGGCTGTGTGTCTTAGAAAACCTCTCCCCTCTCGGCTCCTCTGGATGTCTGCTTCCTACTTTTCATTTGCTTTCCAGCCCACTGAGTGGGGAAAACGGCCACCCACTACCCCAACTAGACTTCTGCTACGGGAGACAGTTGGACCGAAGCTGCAGTCTTCATCCCAATTCCCGAGTCCCGCATTGACCCCTGGCCTTGTGGATTGCAGTCAGGGTGCATGGGCAGGAGGCACACTTTACCAGGAAGTTTGACACGTGGTGGGTGACACGTGGTGGGCAGAGGGCAGTTCCCAGGTGGGTGCAGTTCTGAGGGGACAGGGCCCACATCCCCCCTGCACCACGAAGGGACAGTCCCAGAGGCTGATGCCTGTAGAGTCCACAGCCCTGTTAGCTTTAAGACACCAGCTTGTGATTGAAGGACATTCTTATCCCAAATGTGTTGGGAAATCGTAATCTTCCAGGTACGTGCCGTCCCACGTGCACTCAGGGGGGTCCAAGCACACACGTACACACAGGCACGCACACACATAACCTCACATACCCACAACAAGAGGAGAAAAGTCCACTTCTGCAGTCTGACTGCTTCCTCCCAGGATCATCAGCACAAACAATGCGCGGTGGTGACTCATCGCCTGTGACTCACAGCCTGCGGGGCCTGAGGTCCTGCCGGCAAAGGGCAAAAGGCTCATTATTTGTCCTTTTTGTTCTCGGAGATAGAAGATCCCCCCACCCTGGCCTCCACCTCCATCCCAGGTGAGCCTGGTGGGGAGCAGCTCATTAATTTAAGAGGTGGAGGAGCACCCTAGGGGAGCTCACCTGATCTGTGCTGGGGGGGAGGGTGTTACATTATGAAAGGATTTATGGAAGATGTATTTCAACACATCATTCCCCACTGGGCATTCAGGACAGGGTATGATTTCCCAAAACCCAATTTCCTGGCATCTTTTCAGGAATCTGCTGGTTGTGCAAAGTGAGGTTGGAGTGTCGGGAGGATGGGGAGGAATATCCCAGTGGCGGGAGTGGGGGTGGAGGGGCAGACATTTCCATTTGGAAGGAAAGGCCACAGAGAGTCCTGGACTGTTGGGGGTACATTCTACCACCATCTTGGGCACAATAGCCCTGGCCAGCCCCCTTTGCCCCTCTGCCTCACCCTCACCTGGTGCCAGCTCCCATCTGGAGACTGCGGGAGAGGCTGCCCTGGTCCTTGCTGGCAGCCTGAGTCCCTTCAGCTGTGCCTGAGAGCATGGCTCCAGAGGGTCAGTTCCTTGCCTGCCACCAGCATCTATCCCACATTCTCTGCGGGCCCTGTGACGTTCAAGGGTGACAGGGACGTGCCACAGGCTGTTGCTCAGCCCGGAGCCAAGAGTCACATGTGGAGTGTCGTGGGAAGGGGGGCTTTAAATGCTTACCCTAGGGTGGAGGTGTGGGGGAAGACTGCCATTTGGGGGCCAAGCTTCCAATTAGGAAAGACATTGATGCATCTAGAGCAGGCTTGCACAGTTCTGGGCAGCCACATGCCCACGTGTAAGGTCAGTAGCCCCCACGATTCTGGGAGAGGGTGTGGCTGGGTATTTTGATCCATCTGGGCCTGAGTGGAGGGAGCCTTGTGGGCACATGGAGCTGTGTCACCATCTCCCATGGTCATAGAGATAAGGAGCTTGGCAGCTGCTTGATGAAGTGGTGGTGACTATGGTGGCAGGGCGGCAGTGGCTAAATTTGCACACGAAGCCTGTGGCCCCTTGAGGAGAGTGAAGATCTGCTCTTGAACCCTTCTCTTTGAGGGTTTAAGTTACTGAAACAAATCAGGGTGTAACAGATAGTTCTGGAATAGAGACCCCGTAGCATGGAAGGACCAAGATATCTCTGAGATAAAAGTCACTGTAAAGATAGAAGGAGACAAAAGTAGTGGGCTTGCCCACTGGACCAAGAGGAATGAGCGTGCTCTCAACTGATGTGAAAGGATTTCAGAACCAGGTGTTCAAGTCCAGCCTGGCATGAACCCCATGGCCTACAGTGATTCTGGAGTGTCCCTTATGTACCTTGAGGACCCACTGCCCAGCCAGGGGCTTCAGTGAGCACAGCCACCAGCAGATTTAAGGATCCAAAGTTTTAATAATTTGAATGAAAATTATAAGGAACCATGAACTTCTGCATCTCAGAAGGGTCAAGTGGGACATCCTGGTTGTTCACACAATGTACCAGTTAAGATGGGATAGGTTATGCTCCAGTAGCAAATAACTCTAGAAATCTGGCTTAACACAATAAAGGTTTATTTTTTGCCTACAATTACATGTCATCACAGGTCCGTAGGGGCTCAATCTTTTGTCAGACAGGGACTCAGGCAGCCATTATTGGGAACTTTGACAGTTGTCATGGAAAAGCACATACTGAGTTTAAAACGATCTTGCTGGAAGTGACACCTGTCATTTCCACTCATATGGGTGGGGATATACACCCTTTCTAAGTGTCCAGAAGGAGAAAGAGCCAGAGGTCTCCCTAAGAACAGTCCCAGTAACTTCCACACACAACCAGAGGTCATGGCTTGCAGCAGGTTTCCAGTACAGATTCTATTTGCCCCAGAAATTCTGAGAAGGGTGGCAGCACCATGGCAGGAATCAGGGAAGTCTTCCTGGAGGAGGTGAGATCTGAGATTAGCCTTGAAGGACAACCTATCTTCAGACCTACTGATCTAGACAGAAGGAGGAGGAGATCAGAGGAAGCAGCCTGAGACAGCAGATTTGGAAGGAGACCCAGCCTTATCTAACTGCCAGGTTGTCTCAAGTAATAAGTGAGCCCTTTGATGATAAAGTGCTGAATAACAAAAACAACATCAATTACAGATAATTAAAAAACCAGGGCCTACACACAGGCACCTTGGCTTGATGTCAAGACCCCAGGAGTGGTCTAAAGACTGGATCTCTCCCTCCCCTAGACACGGTCACCCAGGGCCAATACTCTGAGAACACACAGTCTCCTGCAGGGCCAGCTTCTGGGGAGAAAACAGAAGCCATCGGGCAAGTGAGGAATAAAGGAAAGGTGGCAGACCCCTGTGGTGAAGGAGAGTGGGCAGGGTAGGGATGGATAGGAGCCCTGGGAATTGGGAAAGAGAAATAGGGCACAGCACCTCCTGGGGCAGAGTTGATGGGAGGGGATCAGTACTATGTCCTGGGGTGGGAAGGAATGGAACAAAGTTAGGATACTGGGGATAGAAATCCTATATATTGACCAATGAACCCCATGGTGGGAGACTGAACTTGTAGTGAACAGGGAGGGCAGAAGAGAAAACAATGGAGAACATGGTGGCCCAGAGCAGAAGACCAGCCTCCTCAGCCTCAGCCCAGGGGTGCCTCCGCCCCTCTGCCCAGAGGCAGGCTCACAAACCTCTGAAGGACTGCTCATGTGGCAATGGAGAAGGTAGGCCTGGGGTGGGGAAAGGTGTTGGCCTGGGGCACAGAGAGCAGGCTCCAGGAACAGGGCAGTGGACCAGACACAAGGGCCAGTCTTGGGCACCCCCACCCCTACCCCTGGAGCTGTACGTTTATAGCAAAGAGCTATTTGACTTTTCCTCAGAGTGGTGCCTGTGCCCCCCAAACTGTCCCCTACCTTATCTCGTCCAGTCAGCAGGCGGCCATGACCTGGGGGGCAAGTAGAGAAGGTTTGGCTTTGCATCTGCAAGGAAGGGGGATGGTCTTCACCCCTGCACAGACCCCCTGGTGGGCCCAAGGGCAGGACTGCGTGCCCAAGCATCATAAGGAAGCACTAATGTGTCCAATGATAATAATAGCCGTCCACTGTTATCCAGCGCTGGGCTCTGCTCTCGGTACCTTGCAGCTGGAAGTCCTCATTACCACCCACATTATACAGAGGGGAAGACAGGCACAGAGAGGGGACAGGACTTGCTGGAAGTCACAGGGCAGGAGGGGGCAGCTGGATTCCAACCCTGACAGTTCAGCTGTCTCAGACCTGTTCCAGCCCCAAAATGAACTGATCTGGAACGTTTCTCCTGGAGCCGGCAAGTCTTTGGCTCATGGCAGATGCTGCCACACTCAGGCTGGGTGCTGTGGGGGCTCCTGACACAGGAGGCCAGCCGGGCAGATGGGTTGGGGGGGGCAAAGGGGTGGATGGGGCATGAGCCCAAGGGCAGGGGTGAGAGTGGTGGTGTGGGGGTGAGGGAGGGAAGGGCTGGAAGTAGGGGGGAGGGTTAAACTGACAGCAAATGCAGGCCCCATTTGGTGTACAAGCAAATAAAAGTGAGCCCCAGTCAGTGGGCAGAAGCCATGTCCTGGAGATGGACCTGCTTTTGATTTATGTGCTTTGGTTTGCCTGTTGAACTCCTATCTATCCTTCAAAACCTAGTTTAGGAACTATCTCCTCCGTGAAACTTTCCCTGACCTCCCTGACTCAGGAAATTGTTTTCTTCCCTGACTTGCTCTCTTATTCTTATCTCAGTGAGGTTTTTCTTGTCCGTCTCCTGTACTAGACTTAAGAATTCCTGGAGGGGAGTTCCTTGGGGTCATCAATGCCTAGCGCAAAGCTGGGCACATGGCATGGCCCAGGAAATGTTTACTGAGTTGAATTTAATTCAGAGGCAGAAGGAGAGTCAGCCCCTGTTAAGAAAGAACAGGCCTTTCCCCAGGAAGGTCTGACTTGCCAAGGGAGAAAAGATGCCCTTTCCTACCATGAGAGTTTGTAGGACAGCCAAATAGAGACCAATGTAGGAACATGCAACAAGTATTAATGTGGCACCAACTGGTTCCAAAGTGAAATTCTGGAACCTTGAAGTTGAAAGGGCAACTTCTCTTCCTGAGATCCAACATTCTTGTTTACATGCAAGGAAATTGAGGTCCCAAGAAGTACACGCACTCCCGTAGCATATCCAGGTAGTGAGTGACTCAGGTGGGTTAAGAAAGGTCGCTGTGATCCCAGTTTGGGGACTGTGCCACTTGAAAAGCAAGCCAACCCCTCTGAGGAGTAGCCTGGGGCTTGATCTCTGTCCCTCCCCTCCCGGTGCTCAACTGCTCAAGGGGAACACAGTGTCTGCCCCCCAGGGAGTCAGGGTGGGCATCCTGCAGCCCAGTGCCAGCAGATCTTCACAGAGGCAAGAGCCCCTCATGCTCCACACAGGGAAGGGGACAGCACTGGGCCCCTGCGGTTCAGAATCAGGAAGTTTGTTGGAGGCAAGGAGCCAGGATTTACAACAGGAACTGCTGTTTCCTGAGAACACTGTGTTCCCCAAGGCCTCCCCTCCTCTCTCCAGAGCCCTGTCCACCCCTACCCCACCTCCATGCAGGCACCCATTACTGCAGGTCCAACCTCTGCTTCCAAATCTGCATTCCCAGCCGCAACCTCCCTCCTGGGACCCATTCCCATCAGCCAGCTGGACCTTAGCCTTGGCAATCACATCCTCACCATAAAGACCGAAGGTCCGAAGTCATGCTCTGGTCTTCAGTGTGACACCCCAGGTGCTTTGTCAGAGCCACCTTGTTGTCATGAGAGCTGGTGTTCTAGAACAGGAAAGGGTCTGATCAAAGTCCAGGTTCGTTTTAGCTCCACAGGGCACAAGAAACACGCTCTCTCTCCACCTCTCCATTGCTCAGCTCCCACCCCCACCACCCCCACCCCACCCTTGGTCGTCTATCTCCAGCCTCCTTAACCTTGTCTCCCTACTAAGTTAAATGCTATTGGGGTTGGGGACCACATATCAAGAAGTGCATGGGCTTTTCAGCTGCAAACTCCCAAGGGCCAAAGATATAACGTTTTTATCTCCAGAAGTTCAAGGACACAACCGACCTCCCCTTTCTCTTTCTTTTTCTTCTTTTTGCAGTATAGGTACTGCTACCCACTCTAGAGGTCATGGTGAGGTTGAGATGGCCATTAGATGGATATTAGATAAGAGGACCCAGAAGTACTCAAATCTTTCCCAGGCTCCCAGCCCCTCAGAGAAAAAGGTAAAGCGAAGTAATAGGATGCTTTGTCGCTGGCTACAAACCTGGGCAGCCTCACCAAATAAGCCCTGGACCCAAGGCCCTCTTCCCCCTAATGCCACACCCAAGTCTCGGGTGAACAGAGGCCAGCACAGAAGCAGCAGGGGCCTATGTGGCCCAGGTGGCCTTCCTAGAACAGATTCATGCTCACCTTGTCTGAATGGAGCAGGTGGGGCCAAGGGAAGAAGTTGATGAAGGAAAGCGCTGTCTAGGGCTAATTGCCACCAGTGGGGTGAGGGCACATCTGTTTTAAGGGAGAGCCATCCATGGGCCTTTCCTCTCTGGACTGAGCCCCCAGATCAGCACTGTTCTGGCTTGGCCTGCAAGGGACCATGCCCTAGTGTACCAAGTCTTTTAAAGAGGCACAGGGACCCCACCCACTAGCACATTCACCCAAACGACATCCTTGATTTGGCTTGGGAGGGCAATGGGAAGGGGGTAGGAGAATTTTTTCCCCTCCAGGCCAAGGGCCACACCTGTACCTCCCTGCCCTAACATGCCTGGCTTTTTTTTTTTTTCCCCCAGACTGCTTCCATGTGGTGATCATGGAGACCATTCTCTCTTTGGCAAGCTTTCTGGGCTCACTATGGAGAATCAGGTAGCAGACAACAGGCACAGACATGGGAGGTCACAAGGGTTCTGCACTGCCTGCCTTCTTTTCTTGGAGGTGGCCCGGGATGCCTGGCGACCTCTGGAACTGTGGCTTTGTGTCCTAATTCAGTGATGTTCTTTTCCCACATCTCAGATTTCTCCAATTTCTCTAAACTCTCCCTCCAAATATATATGTATATTACTCAGATAAAATGTCATTGCAAGGCAATTGGTGTAGTAGAAACGTGGCAGCTCTGGACTCTGCCGGATCTGGGCTGCGATCTCTGTTCTCTCACTTCCTGGCTGCGAGAGCTGGTCCCAGCTCCTTGGGCCTGGGCTTTTCTCATTTGCAAGATAGGGGCATTGTCTTCCCCGAGTGGTTGTGAGAATCACCGTGATGCCATGTGGGGACAACCTGGATTGTGCCCGGCGGCATTAAATGCTCAGAGGTAACGAACAGTTACTCTAGGCTAGAAAATAAGTATAAATAATGGAATAATAAAAACTGACATTTAGAGAACACTTATATGTCAGACATGAAGCTAAGGATTTAAACCTAATCCTATTTAATCCAAGCATAGCTCTATGAGGTAGGTCCTATCATTATCCCCATTTTACAGAAGGAAACTGGGACACAGAGAGGCAAGTAACTTGTTCAAGAAGGAGAGTCAGGATTCAAATCTAGAGTCTCTGACTCCAGAGTGGTTATTTTAGGAAGGGGCAGCAAGAGAAGGCAGGAGTACCTGCTGGTGTACCCATTAAACATGGCCCAGAGGTTTGTCTGTTCTTAGAGATGGGAACCGTCTGAAGCATATGGTAAAGATCTTATTGGGGAGGTAGGCAAACCGCCCCCCCCCCTCCGCCTGCCTTGGCTGCAGACAGGGCCTCCTGAGCCGTTCCAGGTGGCTGTTGGGTGGAGAGAGTAGCCTCTCCTCTTCAGAGTCTCTGTTGAAATAGATCATTCAGCTTCTCACCCGACTCTGATACACCCCAGGCAGCCCGCACCCAGAAAATTATGGGCAGGGGAGGCAAGAGGGGGTGCAGTGGGCAGGGCCTTGTATTTCAGAATGTGGAGGGAAGGGTCCCCTGCAGTACTCACGCTGGTGATTCAATAGAAGAGCTGGGATGGCAGCACTGCTGACTTGCAAAAGATATCTGTTGGCATGCAGACAGAGCGAAGGAAAGCTTGTAATTGTAGCCATAAATCAAATGTGGACAGAGGAAAAACCTACAGACTTTTTGCAGTTATTTTGTACAGAAGAGGTGGAAAAACACAGCTGTGGTGTGATAGCTGGGCCGGCTGGATGTTGGCAGAGGTGGAACTTGTGGCTTCCCCTTGTGGAAGGGAGGGTCCCCTACCCCAGAGAGCTATTGCAGTGGCTCTCACCTTCAGGATGACAAATTAGCCAGTTTCCCAGAGAAGGAGGGCCCTTCCTTATGGGGGCTGGCCTGGCGGACACCTGAACAAGCCCAGCGTATCTTCTGCACTCTTGCTTGCCTCTTTGTGGGTTTGGGTTCCAGCTCTGCCACTTAGAGCCCTGTGCCCTTTGGCAAGCCACTTAAACGTAAATGGACGTATGCATTCGGTGCCTGCCATATGCCAGCTTTTGGGGTTGGCCATCTCAGCTGGAGTGTAGCTTCTTCCTCACTAATACACCTGATTTAATTCAAACATCCCCCTCCGAGGCTCCTGGGTAGCTCGGTCCCTTAAGCATCCCACTTCGGCTCACGTGAGTTTGAGCCTCGCTTCCGGCTCTCTGCTGACAGCTCAGAGCCTGGACCTGCTTTGGATTCTGTGTCTCCCTCTCTCCCTGCTCCTCCCCCTCTTACGCTCTGTCTCTATCTCAAGAGTAAAAAAAATTAAAGGACAACAAAACAAAACAAAACAAAACAACTCCCCCCCACCCCCAGCTCCCCGCTTCAGCAGGGAACCATGCTTAGCTTCAGAAAGTGGTTCCTGATTGGCTCAAGCCAATCATGGTCTCATTCTTTCTGCTGGTGATTGGCTTAGGCATGGACATGTGACCTGATCTTGGCTAATGAGATATAAGTCTATTGGGGGTGCTTCAGGGGAAGGTTTCTCATCTCCCACTCCAAGGAGGAGATGGTCTTTTACCCTCCTGGATGTTGTGCCTGTAACCGCATCGAGCATCTAGCTCCCAGCCATTTTGAGTTGGGTTTTCTGTTAATGGTCATTAAGTGTCTCTATGCTTCTTGCTTCGCTGGAAAATGGGTAGAAGAAGTATGTTCTCTTCCCCAAGTTATAGGATCCAGAGCTGAGTTGCTTGGTCCCAGCAGTATCATTCTCTCTTAATTTTTCAGAAAACAAGTCAACCCCTCAGATATAAACACATCCCTAAAGTGGATTCACATTAACAACCACTCTGACCCTCCAATGTTCAGGCCATTTTGCTGGATAGGGCTCATTAGGGTGGGTGTGTTTTCTCAGGCAGGCATAAAATGATCTTAGAAAGTGCCTGTCTGATAAATGTGTTATGGGTGCCTTGCATCAGTATGTGCTAGTAATTGGAATAATGAGATATTTTATATGCAGTGTTAGTGAATTATTAAGCACCCATTGTCTAGTTTTGCCTCAGAAGGTCTTGTGCTCCCTGAATGAAAAAACAGTTAAGGACTGAAAATGTCATGATGTCTGCTGGAGATCTCCGGCTTTCTAATAAGGGATCCTGGAGGAGCTATCCCATCTGGGAGTCTCTCACCTCAGCTCTTTGGGGGAGGAGCTGATTAATGTAGGATGGTCAGTTGTCTCCTCAAGAGGAGGAAGATTAAAGACCTACATCCACTCCTTACCCCCACCACACACACCTCCAAGCCAGACAGCTAGGGCCATTGAGATGCTTGTCCCTTTCAGAGATGCTAGGGGGCCAGGCAGTAGTCAGGGAGGAGTCCATTTCTGCTGGAGAAGACTCCCACTCAGCCTGTGTCCCATATTTGACTAATGCGCCCTAACCAAGTAGGCTTCTGCTTAATATACTAGGGGTCAAGTGATCAAGTCAAACAACCCCACAGAGGACTAGGGATATCGGATATGGACTGTCCCTGCTCTTTCCCACAGTTAATCCCTCCTATGGGGCTCTGTAAGGCCCAGGTTGAATCTGTGAGTAGATTCTCTGGGGAGGGCAGGGCTGCAGGCGTTCTGAGCCCAGCTGACTCCCACTGAGGTCTGGACGATCTGGTCTCTCCAGGGACAACCTCGTCAGCCTGGGGACAGAGAAAGCAGGGAGCTCCTTCAGACTTCATGTGCTCTGTCCTGTTCTCACGGGGGCTTCTTTTTTTCCTGGAAATGGAACTTGTTCTCTTGGATGCGGCGAGTGCCTTCCTCACTACCTTCAGTTAGAAGGAAACTGAGACCAGCAACTTATCACACAGACTTGGAGTCTACCTAGGTTCAAATCCTGGCTGTGCCATTCCTATCTGTGTGACCGTGTGCTAGTTCCGTGACCCCTGTGTCCTGCTTTCCTCATCCACACAGTAAGGAGAACCCCAGCATCCCTCTTGTGGAACGGTCAGGCATGATACAAGAGGTGGCATGCACTCATGGGAAGCACTCAGATCAGGCACATGGTAGGTGTCCAACATATGAGCTGCTATTATGACCTTGAGTCATCCCGGTAAGTAAGGGGTCTGGCTAGTTCTCTCCCAGAGTTCTTTGTTGTTGTTGTTTCCAATGTTTTTTTTTTTTTTTCATTTATTGTGTGTGTGTGAGAGAGAGCAAGAGGACTCAAGCTGGGGAGAGGGGAAGAGGGAGAGAGAAAGAGAGAGAGAATCACAAGCAGGCTCCACCGCGGGATCATGACCTGAGCTGAAAATAATCACCCTGCCACACAGAAAGCTTTGAATTCCCTTGAGTTATCTTGAGCTGGTGGTGGTTGGTGGTGCTTATCCTGGATTTAGGGCCCTCAGGACCACCATTGAGAGAGACTCACGAAGACCAGAAAAGCTCTCTGTAGACCTTGGAGCTCATCTGAAAGGGAACAGTTGGCAAGCCTGTTGAATGTCGAAGGAATTATGACAAGAGCTTTACCACCAAACATTTTAATAGCTGCTACTTGCTCTACAGACCTTCCTATTTACAATCCTACTGCCTGTGTAACAAGCCAATGAGACTACTTGCTTTTTATGTTGAGCCTAACAAATGCAGCATTTCCCAAAGTCTGGGCCATGGAACACCAGTCACATGGCATCCTCCAAGAAAAGAAGAATGTGGAGTGGTTAAGAAAGTTTGGAAAACACTCTTTCCACCTCTAATGCATTTAGTAAAGTCTCAGAATCAGGCAATAAAAAACACATTCATTTTTAAAAGCCAATGTTTCCCAAAGTTGTTAGACTTTTTTTTTTTTTTTTTTTTTTTTACATAGCACCATTTAACATTTCACAAAACTTGAGGTTTATGGAACAGACTTTAGGAAACATTGCCCAAAGAAACATTGCCTGCAAGGTTCTTCCGAATAAAAAGACAAGAGAGAATTCTCAAAGATGGTCAGCTTTATAATCCTGTGACAATTGCTGATACAGACATGAGAGCTAACTGGGGTGCTGGGTCCATGAGGATACCCTTTGGGCTGGCCAACCAGTGGCAGTCTTGGGGTGTATAGAGTAACCCCGAAGGAAGGCACAAATTAGGTCAAGGAGAGTTTAGGTAAGGTCTGGAGTGACAGGTTGCATTATCATGATTACAAACATAAAGAAGGAATTAGGGGTATTTGGGACATGCTGTGAATCTTTTGAAGAAAAATCAATGTAGAAAAATCCTAGTGTTTTCCTGAACTGTTCCTAACTACTCTTTTTAAAGACTGGATTCTGAGCTAGGGGATGCAGCTCTGTTCTTAGATGTCCCACTTACTGAGTAACCTGGCATCCTTGTGTTTAGGCAGCACAGGGACAGCCGAAGGGCAGATACCTAGGCTCAGGCCCACCTTTCCATTCTCTTTAGAAAAAGACCTATGAAGTGGGTGGTCCTGATGCTGCCATTTTAGTGCCAGTTAGTTTTTAAAGTTTTTTTTTTTAATTTCTTTTAAGTTTGTTTATTTTGAGAGAGAGAGAGAGTGTGTGAGCAGAGTAGAGGCGGGGGTGAGGGGGAGAGAATCCCAAGCAGGCTCCGCACTATAAGTTCGGAGCCTGATGTGGAGCTTGAACCCACAAACTGAGATCATGACGTGAGCTGAAATCAAGAGTCTGATGCTTAACTGACTGAGCCACCCAGGCGCCCCATAGTGCCATTTAGTCTTGCCTGAGATGGTTTTCCTAGGTGCCAAAAAGGACGCTGCATGGTCATGAGAATCCATCAACTGTGACCTTACCCGCCTACCACCACGTCCTAAGGCAGTCCAGACTCCCTTCCAAGGTCAGCACTGGAGCCCAGGGGAAAAAGAGTGCAGGCCCAGGAACCACTGAGTTTTCGACAAAGCCTGGCCTGGACCTGAGGCAAGGGAGATGTTGTCTGCTTGCCAAGAGGGACAAAACTGCCCCAGAGAGATGGAAAAGGGAGGGGGGCAGGCGAGATCTGCCACATGAAAAGAAAGGGTCAAAAAGGTTGTTGTGTGGCTGGTCTGGGTGCCCACTTCTGCATTTCCAGCCAGACCCAGCTGGGCAGAGCACAAAACTGGCCCTTCTCAGCCAGCTTCCCACTGTAGTGTCAGTTCAGCCCCGGCGTGGAAAAGCTGCTGTCTGTGGGTGCTAGGGGAAAAGCTTTTTTTTTTTTTTTTAAATAATTTATTGTCAAGTTAGCTAACATAGTGTATACAGTGTAGTCTTGACTTTGGGAGTAGATCCCTGTGATTCATCACTTACATACAACACCCAGTGCTCATCCCAACAAATGCCTTCCTCAATGCCCATCACCCATTTTCCCCTCAACCCAACTCCCCTTCCCCATCAACCTTGTTTGTTCTCTGGTTTGCCTCCCTCTCTGTTTGTAACTTATTTTTCCTTCCCTTCTCCTATGGTCTTCTGTTAAGTTTCTCAAATTCCACATATGAGTGAAAACATGTGATATCTGTCTTTTTCTGACTGATTTATTTTGCTTAGCATAAGCAAAATATGCCAGTTCCATCCACATTGTTGCAAATGGCAAGATCTCATTCTTTTTCATTGTTGAGTAGTATTCCATTGTGTGTGTGTGTGTGTGTGTGTGTGTGTGTGTGTGTGAGACATCTCCTTTATCCATTAATTAGTTGATGGGCATTTGGGCTCTTTCCATACTTCGGCTATTGTTGATAGTGCTGCTATAAACATTGGGGTACATGTGCCCCTAAAAATCGGCACTCCTGTATCCTTTGGATAAATACCTAGTTGTGCTTTTTTTGGGTCATAGGCACCTGGGTGGCTCAGTCGGTTAAATGTCCCACTTTGGCTTAGGTCATGATCTCTCAGTCTGCAAGTTTGTTCCCCACATCAGGCTCTTTTTGACAGCTCAGAGCCTGGAGCCTACTTCGGATTCTGTGACACCATTGCTCTCTGCCCCTCCCCCGCTCATGCTCTGTCTCTCTCTGTCTCTCAGAAATAAATAAACATTAAAAAAAAGAAAAGAAAGAACCCCATAAGAATAATAATATCGATGGCAAAAATGAGGACAATACCGATAATGAGGACAATAGCAACAACAAAAGTGATAACAGTTCTAGTATTCACTGAGTCCCTCCTAGGTGTCAGCACCTGCTAGGTGCCCAGCGTGTACATGGACAGGGTCCTTGCCCTCCGTGTTTACAGTCCAGCGTGGAATCACCTACATAATCACACGGTGATTGTGGCAGCATTTCCTGAGAGAGCTTACCAGGTACCAGGCATCGCGCTCTACCTGTATCACCTCTTTTAGACCTCCCACAAATCTCTGTGGCTAGTGCTTTTAGCATCCCATTTTAGAGATGAAGAAAAGGAGGCTCAGAAAGGTGAAATGCCATGCCTTCAGACATACAGTATGTAACTGAATGCAGAGAGGGAGGGACCCAGAGTGATCGACCACCTTTCTTGCTCTTGGAGGGGAGGCTAGGTCTGACACAAAGGTGGGAGGGGAACATCGTGCCTGTGGAGGTGGGTGATGGTACAGCGGTGCCGCACATCAAATGGCCACATGCAGAATGCCGGATATCTGTGGACGAGGCTGGTGTAAAATGGCCCCAGGCCCTCCAACCAGCAGGGTCTCCTCTTTGGCTGCACATTGGAATCACCTGGGAAACCTAAAAAAGTAGGAACCCTACCTCCAGAGGTTCTGTTTGGCCTGGGGTGTGACCTGGGCATCAGGATTTTTAAAAGCTCCCCAGAGGATTCTAGTGTGTGACCAGAGCTGGGAACACTTTATTGACACTGAAGTCTGGGGGAGCCTCCCCAAATCAAAGTGTTGTCTGCAGACCCAGGGGCTGCCTCTTGACTGTAACACTGAATTTCTTGAAATGCCCCGAGGTCCTGAGAGGAGAGTTTCTGATTCCCACTAGAACCTCCTGAGAGGCCTGACACCGAGAGGTCCCTGTCCTCGGCGCCTGTCTCTTTCTGTCCATCATAACTATTCTTTCCTGTCCGGAGTCAGGATCTCCACTCCAATCTGCCTCCAAACCAAAAAATAATTTTTTTTGACAATCATTAAAGATAAAATTTAAAAAATCATCTAAGAAGACATGTGTAACCCACTGGAAATTTCAAGGCAGTGAATCATTGTGCTCCTGGGCCCCCTCCGAGTCTTATGTAAGGTTGAGTCACTTTTTGTGAAGTCCATGCATAGCAGAAAAATATTGGAATGCTCTCAAGATGTGTGTGTGTATGTGTGAGAGAGAGAAAGAGAGAGAGAAAGAGAGAGAGAGAGAGAGAGAGACTTGTCATTTGTAGCTTTAAGATATTGGTGGTAACCCTGAATTAACTTCAGAGATTCCTCATCCCCTATTCTTGTTCTCCATCCCCTCTACGTCCTTTTCCATCCAAATTTTACCCCTTCATAGAAATGACTTTTTTGCTCCAGAGTGCAGGCTTGCAGATTCCATCACCCAGCCACATGGCTGTCTCTGGTCCCCAGGACAGGCCAGGGCAGTGTGGGTGGGATGCCCCTGTTCTGCTCATCCTGGGTGGGGGCTACACCCCTACAATGTGCTGGCCCTAGAGCCCGAAAGGTGGAGAAGACATGTCTGGGCCCAGTTCTGAGTCTGGGTCCTGTATTTCTGGTTTTCTCAGAAAAACACAGAGGCAGTGGAACAGGATCCAGGAGAAAAAAGAATTTCGGACACTTCCAGGGAGGAAAATGAGGGATCCCATTCCCTGGGGAATCAAGTTGGCTCTTTGAGAGTTTGACCAAATACTGACACACAGACACGGACCAGATAGAGGCAATGTCATCCTAACAAGAGAGAATGGGTCCACGCCAGTAAGACTGATTTGGGTCTCAAGGGAAGGATGTCCATCTGAAGGGGACAGGACTGCCGTGGAGGTGAAGAAAAGAGCCAAGCCCCAGAATGTGGCCACAGTCGACTCACACAGAGGGAGAGGGAGTCTGGCTGCATCCTCTCAGTGATGGGGATGCCTGATGGGGGTGGGGGGTGGTGACAGATGTCTCACACTGGTGCTGCTGAGATTTTTAGTCTACACTCAATGAGGACTGTTCCTGGTTCTGAGTCCAGGCTCCCCAGGGCTGGCTCTCCAAGAAGTGTGCCTTGGGGAAGGGGTGGGACTACACTTACAGACGAGAGAGTGACCATATAGATCATTTTCCTTGTGAATGAACAAATCCCCCTCTGGGTTTGATAGAATGGTCCTGTGAGCTTCCCCCACGTGACTGCTTCCTTCATCACCAAGAGGCACAGATGAAAGATCGTCAGGAGGGCCCCTGAAGGTGGT
Source organism: Cryptoprocta ferox (assembly GCA_028646485.1). NCBI lineage: Eukaryota > Metazoa > Chordata > Mammalia > Carnivora > Eupleridae > Cryptoprocta > Cryptoprocta ferox. Next base: position 62,137,400 of record CM053576.1, on the reverse strand, counting down.
GAAGTTATCAGTAAATGCCACCTCCCAGAACACACTGACCTCCACAGGGGTGTCCCCAACACCGTCACAGGCCTCACCCCTTTCTCTTCTAACTTCCTGAGCTGTAAGGTAAGGTAGCCACTAGCATCAAGTACCCTAAGGGTCAAATACACATGCGCTTTTGAAGACTTAGTATGAAAAAAGGATGGGGAATGTCTCACTAATAATTTTCTAGGGGCACCTGGGTGGCTCAGTCTGTAGAGCATGTGACTCTTGATCTCAGGGTTGTGAGTTCGAGCCCCACATTGGGTACTGAGATTACTTAAGAATAAAATATTTTTAAAAAATAATAATAACTTTCTATACTGATTACATGTTGAACTAATAATATTTTGGATATATTGGATTAAAGAAACTGTCATTAAAATTAATCTCTCTGGTTTCTTTTTGCCTTTTTGCCTTTCTTTTTGCCTGCCTCAAGCACCTCCAAAATGAAAATATAGGGACAAAGACAACAGAAGAACAGATAACAGCCACAGAGTCTTGGAAGCCAAAATCCGATGGGTAAGGGGTGGTGTACTTTACTGACCAGATAAAGTTGAATTCAACATTGCTGTACTGGGTTGGGTAGTGTCCCCCTAAAATTCCTGTCCACCTGGAACCTCAAAATGTGACCTTATTTGGAAGTAGGGTTTTGTATATGTAATTAGTTAAGTTAAAATGAGATTTTACTGGATTAGGGAGGGCCCTCAGTCTAATCAGGCCACATGAAGATACAGAGACACAGAAAGAAGCCCATGCTGGCCACAGGCAATATGGGGGTGGGGTCTTGGGGTTACCCAAACAACTCATTGGCTCCAGAGGATGGGGGCAGGGGAACGGAAGGTGGGGGAAAAAGCCACCTGGCTTAGCCAGCCCAGACTCATGTTTTCTTTGGCTGGAGCTGGGATTCCTCTCAAGGTTTCTGCCCCCAGATAGCAGCGCGGCTGAACTGGGTAGCGGCCGGATGCCGTATTTCACTCTGTTTGTCCAGGCTGAGAGGGGAGCCAAGGATCATCCATGGAATGTGTGAGGTATGATGATCTCTCTCCAAGCGTGCGATCCCGCTGAGGGCTGTGGGATTGTCTTTAGAGGTGGGAGTTCAAAGGGCAGGGATTCAGAGAGGGTCTGACCCAGAACCCCTAAACAGTCATACTTATAGTTGAGTTGCAGGGAAGCAGGCTGTACTGTTCTGGTTATTCTTAAGGTTTCCAAGGGATCCCAGAGGCAACCTTGAAACTACTTTCTGGAGCTTCTGTGAGAAGACACTCTCTCCATCCTCTGTACACTGTAGTACCCATGATTATTTTTCTTGTTATTGTTGAATGGCTTCCCCAGGAACTCCCCAGACAGGTCAAGACCTCAAGTCATCCAATTTTTGCCATGCAGGCCACCTGCACCTAACCATACCTTTCCAGGTTTGCTTTGAGGGATGCCCAGTTGCCCTTTCCGCCTCTGAGATCCCATCCCTGGGGAATTGGTCACAGCTCAACTACAGGCTCACCCAGGAGCAGTAATACAGCAAGTCATTCTTTCTACAGATACTTACCAAGTGCCGTCAAGCCATGTGCCCGACCTTTTCCATGCACTGGGCGATTGGATTAGCTCTCCTGTCCCTGCTTTGGGCAGCTCTACAGGGGTTCTCTGGGCCCGCAGGTCGCGCTCGGGGGAGCATGGATTTTGACCGGTGAACGATTGGCCGGCTAAAGGGCCCGGACTTGGCACCGTAACAAAGTGAAGTTGAGAGCTGGCAAACCCTGCCCATTATCTCCAGGCTCCGGGGTCTGCCTCTCTCAGCAGGGAGGCTGCTTCCCTCCCTGGGCCTAGCTCCAGCTCTCAGGCCTCTCCTCCCTGCCTGCTTCTTATCTCTATTTCCAGTGTTTAGAAAATGTAATTCTGAGTGGCCTGGGCTGTGAGCTGCTGTGAGAACAAGAAGAGATTTGCTACGGGGTGATGGGGGTCCCCTGGGGCCTGGTTTCAGCGCCCAGAGCTTGTCAGACCTGGAGGGGCCGCTGGAGACCAGCTGCTCGTGCCAGACGCTGGCTCCCTGGCCCCCCGTCAGCCCACCTCTATCTCACCTGGGGAAGTTGAGATTTGTAGTTTTGATAGATGGGGGAGGGAATGAGATGGTTTCTCTAGACCCCAACTTTCCCCCACTGGCACTTTTTAAACAGGAAATCCAGGGACACCCACTCTGTTTTTCTTGGTCAGCTCAAGACCAGAAGACTGACCCCATCTGCTTAGAAGAAGGCCTCCCAGTGGCAATGTGCAGGCTAGTCCTGCTGGTCAGGGGGACTGGGAGGCCCGGAGGGGGCAGCCCTGGCTCTGCAGTTTGCTCTTTCATGCTGGCAGTGAAGGCTTTTTAAGGACTCAGTGCTGTGTGGTGAAAGAGACCCCCAACCTGCTTTCCTTCATAAGGACTCCAGTCACTAGCTCTTCTAGTCTCTTGACCATTTTCCATGAGGACTAAAAAGAAGAAATTAACTTTAATCCCAGCAACAGGGATGTCGACAGACTGAGGGTGGGGGGCCGGCTTGAGACTGGGGGCTCCAGGGCTGCTGATAGAGCTTCCCAGGGCAAGGTATTCATAGACCAGCCCCTGCCCGTGAGCTTTGGTGTGTACCTAGTGGAGGCAGAACCAAGAGACAGATGTTTTCTCCAGATCTTTCCAGCCTTATGGTTTTTATAATTAGACCTGGAAAAACATCTTTTCCTTTCTTCATTTCTTTGAAAAAGCAAGATTGGCTTCAACACAAAGTGATCATTGGGGCCTTTTGAAAGTAGAAAAAATAATGAGGTGACCTTTTGAGAATAATGGTTAATTTCCTTGTTCTGCCTCCCCATCTCTCCCCCATGACTCCTGCCCCTGCCTCAGTGAGGAAAATGCCCCTGCTGTGGCTTTGACTCTAGAGGAGATGGAAGACCAGATAACAGCCCAGTGTTTCAAAGCCATTTCCCCCACGGGCCCAACTGCTTGCAAAGCCTCTGAAAAAACCTTGGCCAACCTCCTCGCCCAGCTGCTGGCCTTGAAATCGAGGCTGCTTGGCCTGTCCAGGAAGCCCGTAAATCCCCAAGTCGGCAAGAAAATGCACTCTGGAGCTTGCCTCTTTGCTCAGATGCCTGGCTGCAGGCCCTGGACTGTCCTCAGCCAGTCTAGAAGCTGGTGTAAATAAGCACATTTATCTGAGGCAGACCTCATTTTCTGAGGAATTGTATCCCCTCAGGGGCATCAGCAATCAAAAAGCCCATTGTTCCCTTTGGGAGCCACAGCTCTTTCCCACCTGACAGTTGATATTTAATGGATGGCTGCTGTCCTTCATAGGGTTTTTAGCATATCATGTGGTGCTAGTAAAATTTCAGCTAAATATTAATGCTTTTGCTTCCAAGACAGAGAGTGGTGGCTCTCTTAATATCTATTCAACCTATTATAAGCCCCCAAAAGGATAGTTGTACATATATCATAGTTCAAAAATTCAAATGTCTTGCATTCCCTGAGGCCTGAACCAAGCACAGCTTGCACATGATAGTTCCTGGGAGTTGAGGCAAGCTGGGAGGGGAGTGTTAGCTCAGGATTGCTTCAAATCTGGGAGAAAAGAAGGTACCTTGCTCTGGAGGATGGAAGAAATGGGGAAATTTTAGTCTTAAAGCCTCGAGGACATGGGATGTCAACTTTAGAGAGGCACAAGATGGCAATCAGACAGAATTTGGGACCCCACCAGGGCCATGCAGCAGCTGTGGAGCAGATGAAGCTAGACAGCTCACGAAATAAATCTTCAGGCACTAGGCATGGTGGTAGGCTCCAGGAGAAAGCAGGGGAGTCCTAGAGACAGCCCAGGCTGCCCTCACAGCTCAAGAGCATCAGGACAGAGGCTGTTGGCCAGACGGGCTGCCAGGGGCCTGTATTCTATCCATCCTGGCTCGTCAGTGGCTACCTGGCCTGAGGCCAGCCCCTTCATTTCTGTGCCTCAGTTTTCCCATCTGTGGTAGGGGGTGGTGGTACTAAAGGAAAAGATGGGGACACAAAGGCTGTGGGAAATGCTTAGGACAAGGAAGGAGCCATTTGAGGAGGGGTGACTACAGTGGGGACCACCGGCCACACCTAGCCAGCTGAGTTCCGTCTTGGGCCCGGGACCCAGCAGGATTTATAACCACAAGCGATCCTGAGATGGCCCTTGAACCACAATGCCCAACAAGCAGGAAGTCCTGACCCCCTAGTGGGCACACAGCCTAGTCTCCGCTGGTAGGGGCATGGTGAGGGGTGGGGATGGGGGGAGCATTCTGCCTCCTGAGCTTGTCTCAGGAGCTCTTGGTGGGCTGACATTGCCCTGAGAGATCCTGGCCAGTCCTCTCCCCCTCTCCCCAGTCCTTCCTGCTTGGGTGTTTGGGATTAACATGCATCCCTTGAACCTTTTTATTTTTCTACCCAGATGGAAACTTGGCCAGCAACCAGGCCTAGATGTGTGCGCAGTATGGCTGGGCTCAGGCCAAGCCCTCAGTAATTATAATCACATGTGAGGCACCCGCTGGCTCACTGGGCGCTGGGGGCCCGGGGAGAGCACAGCTGCCAGAGGTGAGGGCTGGGCGCTGGGCTCCGGGCAATGTGTGGACAGCGGGGCCTTAGGCCCCTGCCCTCATCTCTCTGACCCTCAGTTTCCTCAATTTAATGAAGGGATTGGCTTACAGGACCTGTGAGGGCCCAGCCTATGCTCTGGAAATCTCAGATAGCATGAGATGTGGACCAGCCGTCACATGCCCCCTTTGGTCTTCCTAACCCTAGCCTGGCCTCACGTGTACACAGGGTGGGACCTGCCCCTGTCCTACTTCATCAATCTAGATGCTTCCTCACAAGACACAGAGCCAGGGGGCTATTGAGACTGTCGTTATCCCAGAGGTAGCTGGAGGTGTAGGATACCAGGGTGGGATTGAGGGTGCTTAGGGAAGAGTCTGGAAGGAGAGGCACAAGAGTCCAAGACAGCCTTCACCAGCCTCCCTGTGGCACATGATCCCACGAGCATTCGCCCAGGGGCTGGAGCTGCCCCTCTGCTTGATTTGATCTATTTTCCGGTGTAACATTATTCTGAGCATGGATGCAGCAGCCCAAAGAGTTCTTTACCCAGTGGAGGTTTGTGGCTTTTTCCATTCACAGAGGAGTCTCAGAAGGCTGGAGGATAAGGAGGTGTTGGAGAGCTGTGAACAGTGGTTAGCCAGCTAAGTGGTGTGACCATGGGTGAGGTCACATTCTGCAGCACACGGTCTGCACAGAAGTGATGGAGAGGAGAGTTTCTCCAACTTTGCATCACCTGTGCGGGTTCCCTCCTTCTCCCTGCTTTCTACCTGCACGCATGTCTCTTCCTACTTCTTTCTTGGTCTCTCCTGTCCTCCACTGCTTTTCTCATTCCCCCTTGTTCTGTCTTCCTCCTTTCTAGTCAGAGGAGGTAGGTGATAGGCTGGAAAAAGAATGGCTTGGGGATCAGGCAGCTTTGAATTCTGAGCCTCAGGCTTCTAGTCTATAAAATGGGGCAGGGCTAAACATAACCTAACCATGGCATTGTTGGTAAGATTAAATAGTATAATATGTGTAAAACTTCAGGCTGGACATAAAATGTGTCCAGTAAATATCAACTGTAATTTGTCTTAAAAGACTATACTTAACATTTGTTCCCATTCTTTTTTCTTCTAAGGTTATTTATTTTTGACAGAGAGAGAGAGAGAGAGAGAGAGAGAGAGTGCGAGTGTGAGCAAGGGAGGAGCAGAGAGAGAATCCCAAGCAGACTCTGCACTGTCAGCACAGAGTCCAATGTGGGGTTCGAACCCACCAACCTTGAGATCATGACCTGAGCCAAAATCAAGGTTGGACACTTGACCAATTGAGCCAATCAGGCACCCCACATTTGTTCCCATTCTTAATAAAAATCAGGTAATTTAAACTTTTTTCTTCCTAGCTCCTATAGAATGAGCATATTCAAATGGATTGCTCTTTTATTGCCTGGGCTTCTGGTTTTGTTGCCTGAACCTCATTTAGGACCACACCGCAAGGGGTGCAGGGAGCTAAAGACCCCGGGAGCCCTGCTGGAGGCAGAGGCCTTGCAGAAGAGGCAGGCAGGGTGCTACAGTCCCTCCAGGCAAGAGGACCAGTGCCCCTCGAGTGGCCGCTCCCACTTTCTCCGCTGCCCTTGGCAGAGACAAGGGGTTCATAAGCCACTGTATTCTGGAAAGAAGGGAAGGGGCATGGGAACTGAGAAGTAGAAGAGCAGTCTTACAGCGTGTGGAGACATGAATAAAGGCAGCTGAATAAAATACTTGTCTCTCTGCCCAGGGCACACCATGGAGTGGGGAGAGGACAGGACTGGATAATGTGAGCAGGCACCTGTTGGGGGCACTGGTAAGTCACTCCTCCCTCTGCCTTCTGCCTCTTCACTGTAAAGTGAGGGGCTAAGTGCAAAGGTCCTTTGAGTCCTAACCTGTCATGACTCTGATTTGCGTGAGCGGAAGACTGGTGTGCTTGGCATGAAGGATGGGGCTCTTCAGGCCTCCTCTCCATCCCTGGATCCTTCCCCTGGCCTCTGAAAGGATGCTCAGATCTCTGCTCCCTCTGACACAGACAACCAAACACAACACTTCCCGGGATTCTAGAATCCTCTCTTGAACTACTGTTTCACGCTGCTCCCTCCTTTTCCTCCTGAGGCCTCTCGAAAGCCTCAGGGTGTTAGTGTGGAGGGGTAGCACACTGGGGTGCAGGCTCTCTTGCCTTGCACGCCTCAGGCCTTGGAGGGAAAGAGCAGAAGGTCTACTCACTGGTAGGGAAAGGAGGCGTGACCTTCTCCCAGAAATTGCCTTACACTGGGTTCTGTTCCCAAGTGGCTATGTTTTGAGCATTGAGACTATTTTCATTTCCTAGAGCTGTTGTAACAAATTCCCACAGACCTGGTGGCCTAGAATAACAAATTTATTCTCTCACAGTTTTGGAGGCTAAAAGTCTGAAATTAAGGTGATGTCTGGATGTTCCCTCCAGAGGCTCAAGGGGAGAATCCTTCCTCATGTCTCCTAGCGTCTGGTGGCTCTAGGTGATCCTTGGCTTGTGGTTGCATAATTCCAATCTCTGCCTCCATCTTCACATGGCTTTCCTCTCTCTTCTCTATGTCTCTCATAAGAACACTTGTTATTGGATTTAGGGCCCACCTGAATAATCCGGGATGATTTCATCTCAAGATCCTCAATCATTTCTCTGCAGAGTCCCTTTTTTCCACATAAGGTCCCATTCACAGATTCCAAGGACCAGGACATGGACGTATCTTTGGGGTGGGGGGCGGTCCACCATTCAACCCACAAGAATGCTCCCCCAAAAGAGCCTGAAAGAACAAAGAAAAACATTCCTTGTTCTATGGGTGGAGCCTGAGGTCACTGCTGAAGACTCTTCATGGAGCTGTTATGAATAATTCCTCTCATGTGCCTTAGCAATGTCACTTTACTGCTCTTCCCATCAAGAGGTGAGGTTGTCTCTCCTCCCTTGAATCCAAGTTGGTGATGTGATGTATTTTGGCCAATGAGACTTTAGCAAACATAAGCAGAGGCTTGAAACACACTTAGGTGTGAGGATTGCCCTATCTCTGGCCATGGTTGGAAGGTGGAGACCATGATGTAGATGGGCCTGAGCTAGCTGCTGAGGAGGCCACATTGAGAACTGAAGTATCTCAGCCCCAAGCTTGCCGACTGCTGGATACTGTGGTAAGAACATTCTAGACCATCCAGCCCTAATCAAACCACCAGGTGAGTACAGTTGCATGCTTGATCCCAGGCAAGACCAGTGGAAGAACCACCAACTGAGCCCAGCCAAACTGCTGACCTATGAAATATTGAGCCAAAAATATGGCTGCTGTTTTGGGCAGTTTTCTGCTATACCTGCTACGGTCCCCACATAGGCGAGCCTCCAGCACCCCCAAGTACAGAGTCAGGCCCTGGAGGCAGACTCTGGTGGCTCTCAGGGGTGTGTGGCTGAAGCCGTGATCCCTCGTGAGCCACCCTCCCCCTTTTCTTTTTAGGAATGGAACTTTTTAATAATGGCAGAAGTCCAACTAACTCTATTTTGCAGCTAAGTATGATGACATTTTTACTGATGGAATGGAATGAAAGAGATGTGTGCAACTTCTGTGTTACTTCTTTAAAAGGAATTTGCTTGCCCTACACTTCCTCCATCCCCCCTTCCTGCAGGCTGGAATGCAGAGCGGGGCCAGCAGGGTGGACAACTGCGGCAGGGAGGCAGGACCGTGTAAGGTGGTGGCTCCTGTTGGCTCACACAGCTGAGTATGGGGAGCAGTTCCACAAAAGGGGGGCTACTATTCCAGGAGAGGGCAAGCTCTGGGCAGACAGGAGTATGTCTACCACACAAGGCTCCCAGCTGTCTCCCAACCTCTTTCTCTTGTCCCCCAGCCTCCTCAGCACTTTCCCTACAGTTCCCACAGCAGGAACAAAGAGGGAAAAAGGGGAGAGCAGAGGAAGCAGCACATGCAAAGGTCCAGAAAGGAGAGAGGCCATGCTGCATTTGGTGCACCAAAAAGAGCTTGGACTGACTGGGGATGGGGGCAGGAAGATGTGAGGCCAGAGACCATGTCCTGAAAGGGGTTGATCAGTGGGGAGTCCCCACTTGGCTGTAACTTAAATAAATAGCTCTGGCTGCTGTGTGGAACATTGAAAGGGGACTGGGTAGAGGCAGCGAGGCCAGTTTGGAGGCTGTAGGAGCCATGCAAGCAACAGATGATGGGGCCCAAGGAGAAGGGTGGTGCAGAGGAATAAGACAATACATTCAGAAACATTTAGGAGGGAAAATGGACCAGATTTGTAGAGAAGTCTGTTGTTGGGGATATGGGAGAGGGAGGAGTCCAGGCTGACTCGTGGGGATGCAGATGCCATTCACTAGGACAAGGGACACAGGCAGAGAAGTGGTGTGGGGAAGGTGAAGCCAGCTGGCTTTGTCTTGGACACGCTGGGTTGGAGGTGCCAAGGAGACAATCAGATTATCTATGCTTTTTGCACAGACCATTTCTGGAGTCTCTTAATTGGTTGCTCTCCATTTCCCCTCCCCTGCCTTTTAAGTTTATTTATTTATTTTGAGAGAGAGAGAGAGAGAGAGGAGAGAGAGAGCACCTGTGCACATGTGTGTGAGGGGGAGGGGCAGAGGGAGAGAGAGGGAGAGAGAGCGAGTGGAAGAGGACCAGAGAGAGAGAATCCCAAGTAGGCTCCATGCTATTTCACTCCGGGCTCAGTCTCAGGAATGGTGATATCATGACCTGAGCTGAAACCAAGAGTCAGATGCTTAACAACTGAGCCACCCAGGTGCCCCCCCCTTTTAAAATTAAATGAAATCCAATCAGATTAATATCCCAGGCGGTCACAGTGGTTTCCTGCTTTCTCTTTATCCTGGCACCTGAGGCTGATGCCCACCCCACTTCCTCCCGAAGAGGCCACACCTCCTCTTCCTAGGACTCTGCACACAGAAACACTAAATTTCTCCATCTATAGAGTACTGCCTTCACACCTTGGGTGAGTCTGGAGTGCCCCCTTCTCATGGATACACACAAAAAATTTCACTCATCCTTCAAAGTCAAGTTCATATGCTACTTCCTCCATTAGTTGGTCCTTGATCCCTTCTGCCAAAAGATAATCCCCTACCTTCTGAATTTCCACAGTGTTTTCTCCCCCATATTCTATATGCATTGCATACGTAAAATAAGACGTGATTGAGGGGCCTGGTACCAAAGGATATATTGTCTCTATGGCATCTGTTTTCCTGCTTCTGCTATGCCACCTCAGTTTTCCTCTGGGAGACACCCCTTCCCCTGCTCTCACCCCTCAAGCTCTGGACAAGGCTGATCCCCACCCCAGTCATGGATCAATGCTAAGTGAGGACTCATCCATCCAACAGGAGCCCAGGCAGGACTTTTGGGGGGAAAGGGCAGAGGGAGCCTTAGAAGGAGGAGTCAGGGCTGGGGAGGAAAAGCTCACTATCCATGGGGTGTTGAACTGGAAGATGAGATTCTGGGTCCATCAGTAGCCATTTGCCTCTACTAAGGGAGCACTCCCTCAAGAATGGAGCCAACCCGAGGAAGACTGTTCCGAGAGGGAAATTCTTGATGCTGTTTGCACACCTGGATCAAGTCACCCTTGTACTTTTTTTCCTACTCTAGCCAAAAAATTCCCTTTTATGCTTAAGGCAGTTTAAATTAGGTTTCTATTACTGGCAGACAAGAATGGTTTAATGAATGAATGCCTGAGTGAGTATGACTACAAGTTTTTCCCCTCCTACTGTAGGAATGCTCCTTGGGGAGTCAAATCTCACAGTTTTTGGGTGGATTTCTTCAAGGAGTGATCCATTAAAACACCGAGTCTATTCATGATCTATAGGTACCTCCACGTATAAGGCAGAGAAAGCCTGAGAAGGAGAAGCCAGACATGTTTCTATCCTCAAGGAGACAGACATGCATGCTTTCTGTAATGTATTTGTTTGTTTGTACTCCCTCCTCCCACCTGCTCTAGGAGGGCAGCAACGTTGTCTTGTTCACAGCTGTACTGAAATCTTTTCATGTGCTCCTCGGCCATTTGTGCATCTTCTTTGGAGAAATGTCTGTTTTGTTCTTTTGCTCATTTTTATATTGGGTTATCTTTTTATTGAATTATAAGAGTTGTTTATGCATTCTGGATACAAGTTCCTTGTCAGATTGATGATTTGTAAACATTTTATCCCATTCTGTGGGTTACCTTTTCACTTTCTTGATGGTATTATTTGCAGCAATGTTTTATTAATTTTAGCATATCTTAAAAAAACTGCCTTATTGAGGTATAATTTGTGTCCCATATATCTCACCCATTTTAAATGCTGCATTCAATGATTTTCTAGTAAATTTACAGAGTTGCACATCACCATAACCATCGTCATAATCTAGTTTTCGAACATTGCCATCACCGCCTGCCCCCGCCCCCCCCCCCCCCGCAAAAAACTCATGTGACCGTTTGTGGTCCACTCCTGTTACACTGTCAGCCCCAGCCAGCCCCTCTGGATATGCCCGTTTGGGGCATGTCATATAAATGGAATCATACAATATGGAGTCTTTCACTTTTGGCTTCTCTCACTTAGCATGTTTTTGAGGTTTATCCATGTTACAGCATGGATCAGTAGTTTGTTTCTTTTTAATTGCTGATTAGTATTATACTGCTTACCCATTCACTAGCTGAGTTATTTCTAGGTTGGTGCTATTGTGAAGAATGCTGCTGTGACTCAATGTAATTGTTTTAGTAGTTCGGGCTGCTGTAACAGAACACTGTAGTCTGGTGGCTTAAACAATAGTATTTCTCACAGTTCCGGAGGCTGGGAAGTCCAAGATCAAGGTGCTGGCTGGTAGATGGCTGCCTGTTCTCTCCCTCCTCATGTGGCAGAGAGAGTGATTTGGTCTCTCTCTTCTAATTTTTTTTTAATGTTTATTTTTGAAGGAAAGAGAGACAGAACGTGAGCAGGGGAAGGGCAGAGAGAGAGGAAGACACAGAATCTGAAATGGACTCCAAGCTCTGAGCTGTCAGTGCAGAGCCTGATGTGGGGCTCAAACTAATGAACCGAGAGATCATGACCTGAGCCAAAGTCAGTCGCTTAACCAACTGAGCCACCCAGGCGCCCCAGCCTCTCTCTTCTTATGAAGACACTAATCCCATAATGGGGGCCCCACCCTCAAGACCTCATCTAATTACCTCCCAAAGGCACCACTTCCAAATACCAGCACATTTGTGGGGGAGGGCTGCAACATATGGATTTGGGGGGACATAAGCATTCAGTCCATAATGAATATTTTGGACTGAATATTATTATTATTGATATGATTGGATTTACATTTACCATTTTGATATTTGTTTTTGACCTATCTCATGTCTGTTTTGTTCCTCTATTTCTCCTTTACTGACTTCTTTTGTGTTAAATAGATATTCTTCTAGCTTACCATTTTAATTTCTTTGTTGGTTTTTAAACTGTGTTATTTTCTTCTTGGTTGTTCTAGGGACAATATGCATTCTTATCACAAGGTAAGAGGATATTTGACATTTTGTGTGATGATTTGTTAGTTTGAATTAGTTAATAATGTATTTTTAATAAATAATATAATTTAAATATTTCATATTTACATTCAACTTATGTTAATGTAAATTATTAGTTATTAAATTGACTTAATAAATAATTTGTAAATAATTATTTCTTTAATATTTAGGCATTTGGTATGTGGTCTCTGTCTGTACCCCTGGCCTGGGATCTGCACATGTTGGGGGCAGACCTACCTTTCTCATATTTGCATGCATGTATTTTTTCACATAGCTATTGTCATACTATTAATTATATATTATGAATATTACAATATTTATCCTGCTTTTAATTTTATTTATTTTTACCTGCTATTTTCTTTTCTCTTTTGTAATTAAAAAAAATTTTTTTAATGTTTTATTTATTTTTGAGAGAGTGAGAGAGACAGAGTATGTGTGGGGCAGGGGCAGAGAGAGGAACACATGGAATCCCAAGCAGGCTCCAGGCTCTGAGCTGTCAGCGCAGAGCCTGACACGGGGCTTGAACTTGTGAACCGCGAGATCATGACCTGAGCCGAAGTCAGACGCTTAACCGACTGAACCACCCAGGTGCCCCTGTTTTTTGTAATTAAAAAAAATGTTTATTTTTGAGAGAGAGACAGAGTGTGAGTGGGGGAGGGGCAGAGAGAGAGGGTGACAGAATCTGAAGCAGGGTCCAGGCTCTGGGCTGTCAGCACAGAGCCCCCATGCAGGTCTCAAACTCATGAACCATGAGATCATCACCTGAGGCGAAGTTGGACGCTTAACTGACTGAGCCACCCAGGTGCTTTTATGTTTTAAAGTAGGCTTCACACCCAGCACAGAGCCCAATGAGGGGCTTGAACTCATGACCCTGAGATCAAGACCTGAGTTGAGATCAAGAGTTGGACTCTTGACTGACCCACCCAGGAGCCCCTCTTTGTTTTTAAACTTTCCATTTGGATGAGCTCTTTATTAATATATGCTCCTCAAAACTTTTTAGGAAGGAGGCAGAGTATAAATACATAAAAACAGATAGTATCCTTTTATCTCCCTTATTTGCTGCCAATATTTCTCCCCACTTGCCCCTTTTCATTTTTTACGTTTTTCTCTAGTCAAACCTACTAATCTCTCCTTTGTGATTTTATCAGTGATTTCCAAGTTTAATAAAAGACATTCTCCCTCTGGAGATTTGATGAATGTTTAAGTCTCTCCTCTTCTAGTTTTCCTAGGTTATTAAAAAGTATGGAACTCTTTAATCTCTGTAAAATTTCTCTGTAAAGACTCCCTCTGGTCTGAGGAGATAGATGATTTCGAAGTATAAGTTTCTCAAACTCAGCACTTTCCTTCCCTGGTTTCCCTGCCTGCGCTGGTAACTGGGGGTGAGCCTGACCATGTCCTGCAGGCCGTCTGTCTGTCTGGACAGAGGGGACAACAGAATCAGAACTTGCCTCTTGAGCTATGTCCACATGCAAGGGGATAACACAGGGAGGGCAGTGGGAGAACATGACTCTGAACCTGAGTTTGGCCCCTGCTGCACTCTCAACCTCTCATTCTCCCTCTGCAAAATGGGGCCAAGGGAGCCTGACAGGACTGCCAAGAGAATGACAGGAGATGAAATATAGAAAGTTCTAGAACACCACTTGGCCTATTGTGGGTCTCTCAGGGCCCTGCCTTTGCATTGACTTGACTCCTGGGTCCCACCTTGTGACCAAAGGTGTCTCTGAGCCTCCCTCACCACAAAGTGTGGGCAGGCCTAGTGGAGCGTTAAGAGTATTTACTTTTTTAGGTGAGAAAATTGAGGGTTAGAAAGTCTAAATGGAGGGCTCACTTTGGCATCACACAAACTAAAACTGGAACCTACTCGGAAGGTTAGCATGGTCCCTGTGCAAGGATGACATGCAAATTCATGGTTTTCCATATAAGTATTTTTTTTAATTTTTTAACGTTTTATTTATTTTTGAGAGAGAGACAGTGTGAGCAGTAGAGGGTCAGAGAGAAAGGGAGACTCAGAATCCAAAGCAGGCTCCAGGCTCTGAGCTGTCAGCACAGAGCCGACATGGGGCTCAAACCCATGAGTTATGAGATCATGACCTGAGCTGAAGCTGGACGCTCAACTGACTGAGCCACCTAGGCGCCCCTCCATATAGGTATTTTTAAAGACAGTTTAAATGTCAGAGCAGCAGATACTCCTGACCGCTCTGACACACTGCACCCTCCCGCTCCACTTGGCCTCGTCACACCTCAGCTCCTTGGCGTCCTCATGTGTGGAATGGAGCTAATTGTCCTCATCAGTCTCTACTGCTGAGGGGTTATTTGATGATCAAATGAAAGGCTCTGAAAGAGGCCACGGAAAAATCCAGAGGCAAGGTAGCGTCCCCGTGGGTTGCTCAGTCCATTCCTCCTCCGCCTGGACACAGACGGGGCCTTGTGCTAGGTCTGTGAGGTTCCCTGCCTGCCCACCCCTGCCCCCCAGGAGAACCGCACAGAGACTCTGTGGAGGCCCCTTGTGCCTGCTGCTCGCTGGGCAGAAGGCCCAGGGCTGGGCGGAAGCCCCAGGAAGCAGAGCTGGAGGTGAGCCGCACTCAGGCCCCACTGCGTTCAGCTTGGAGCAGCTTCTGACATCTCTGAGAGCCACGGTGAGGAGGAACCTGGGGTCACCCAGGTCTCCCCCATTTCACATATGTGGAAGCTCGGGCTCAGAGGGGCAGCCAGTCAGTGGTCACGTCAGAGCTTAGACCAGGGGATCCTGGCTCCCAAGCCCAGCGCACTTTCCCCTTGGCCTCTACTGCTGCAGTGGCCTCCTTGGGAAGGGCTCCTCTGGCCCTTCTGGAAAATTCTTTGCAATCTGATGACATTTGAGCAAAACTGCACGATGCTGGAGGAGCAGAGCACTTTGACAAGTATGGCAAAGCACTAAGAACAAGATGCCTCCACAGTCGGGAGGGAGTTTCCTGGGAGTAGAATTTTCCAGAAAGGGTAAGAAGCATTTTGAGCAGGAGCTTGAATTTATTGGAACAGCTTGAAAGAATGTGGGGGCAGTGGCTGGAGGTAGGCAAAGGTAGTGCGGAAATGTGACACCAGCACCCCACCCTGGCATTTTGGCATTTAAAAATAAAGTTGCTTTCTCTTTTAGCACTTTTTTTTTTTTAAACAGAAGCCATACTGCTCCCACTGAGGTTTGAGAGGTTAGCAATAGTCCTGAACACTGCTGCACATTAGAATCCCCTGGGTGCTTTTATTTTTTTAATTTTTTTTAACACTTATTCATTTTTGAGAGGGAGACAGAGTGTGAGTAGGGGAGGGGCAGAGAAAGAGGGAGACACAGAATCCAAAGCAGGCTCCAGGCTCTGAGCTGTCAGCACAGTAGTTCTTCAAACGCCCCAGGTAATATTAATGAGCTACCAAAGTTGCTCAGAGGACCACTAGCCCCTGCATTACTTTGCCATCTGGTTTGTGAATCTAAATACAGAAACACAAGGGGCAAATGTGTAATTCTGTTTACCATGCACACGTGTCCAGGCCTTCTCAGGAGGACCACCAAGAGAAATGTCATTCCTCTTACCCATTCCCACCCTCGCCCCCAGTTCAATCGTACTGTTGGAGCCCTACCCTGGGCCCACCTCCTCTAAGAGATGGTCCCAAATCAGGATTATTTATTTCCTCTACTGAGTTATACTATGCTTCTAATTTGACTGGGGACTCTTGGCCAGCCTGCAGATCTTCCCTGTGGCTTTACCTGACATGGGTTGTTATGTCTATTTTCAGCCATGTGCATATTCTCTGCCCAACAAGATGGTAAACAAGATGAGAGCAAGACCCCCACCCTTGCCAGAAACCCTGGGCTTCAATAAGACTTGTCCACAGGCTGAATGAATTCATTGGATCCACTTGAGTTATACTCAACACATTTTTAAAAATTGTTTTAGAGAGTGCAAGAGTGCAAGTAGGGGGGAGGGTCAGAGGGTGAGAAAGAGAGAGAAGGAATCCAAAGCAGGCTCCACGCTCAATGTGAAGCCCAACTCAGGGCTCTATCCTATAACCCTAGGATCATGACCTGAGCCAAAATCAAGAGTCAGACACTCAACCAACTGAGCCATGCAGGTGCCCCTATATTCAACACATTTAATTCTGACAATGACTCTGGGAGATTGGGACCCTATTATTATTACTTTTAATCTCCATTTTATGATGAAATGAATCTCAGCTCAAAAGTTTGTGTAAGGTCACAGATTGAGGAAGTGGCCATACACCAGGCCCATCACGCTTCCTTCCCCACCACACAGGTTTCTGCTACCAGTAGAGATGCCCCCCAGAGCAGGCAGGACCTTGTTGGGGTCCAAGCTGGGAGGCCTCTTTCTCCTGGAGTCCTCTCTCTGACTGGGCAGTCGGGGAGGCCATCTGTGAAGGGCTGTTTGGTCTCTAGTTCCTCAGCTCTGAGGAGGGGGTGTAACAGGGTGGAAGTTTCTGCTAGGATCTCAGGATGATAGGTATCAGTTCTCAGAGTCACTGGAGCAAAAGGCAACTTTTATAAGGAAACATCTTAAAATTTGTTTTACAAACCTTAAGGCCTTTTTTTGTGGCTGAGGTTCAGTTTATTGGAAGTTAATGGGGAGATTCTGGGGAAAGGATGTATTTAATTTTTTAATGTTTATTTTTGAGAGGGTGGGAGGGGCAGAGAGAAAAGGGGCCAGAGGATCTGAAGTGGGCTCTGTGCTACCAGCACAGAGGGGCTCAAACTCACGATCCGTGAGTTCATGACCTGAGCCAAAGTCAGACGCTTAACCGACTGAGCCACCCAGGCGCCCTAGGATTTATTTATTGAATACCCTCTGTGAGGTGCCTGTCTCTCACATCAAGAAGCCCATGAGGGGGCTTCGTCAGAGCTTCTCAGGGAGTTGCATTTGGGATCCTTGCACTGTGGGGTGGCGGACTGGCGCTTGACTCCCACCCAAGAAACCCCAAGGGCTACAGGTGGCTGGCCAGCTGCTCAGTAGACAAACCAAGGGAGAGACTGCTGTGCTGAGATCAGCCTGAAGTTCCTGAATCTTCTGGGAGAACGGATGCACGAAGGTATCCCACAGAACAGAGCAGAGGGGGTCAGTTGGGAGTTGAATTGTGTTCCAAGACTCAGAAGTGATAGCTGGTGTCACCGAATCAGGGGCAGGACCACAGGGAAATAAATGCAGCCCCAGGTGGACACAGGGGGCAAGGAAAGGACTCCAGAGGCTTGCCCTGCCTCTGGGCCTCTGTCCTCTCCCGGGACTGTGGAGCCTGTCATTCAGGGTGGTTCCATGCCCCAGGGAAGACTTTCTTGATCCTGTCAGTCCTCCCGGTGACTCTGTGCACACGGCAGTCCCCTCTCTTGCACTGCATCGTAACTGGTTAACTGACCATCTCTCCTCCAAGAGGACGGGTGTGTTTTGTCCGCACAGCTCGGTTCAGTGGGGTGCAGTTTTCTGGGTTCACCTAGCATAAGGCTTGACGAACTTTTTCTTAAAAAGCCAGATAAAAATGCTTTCAGCTTTGCAGAGCCGTACGGTCTCTACTGCAACACTCCCTACTCTGCTGTTGTGGTGTAAAAGCAGCTGAGACCAGACATAAACGAAAGAGTGTCCTTGTGTCCTACAATAATGCTTTATGTACAGAAATAGGCTGCGGGCCGGAGGGCCATGGTTTGCCAGCCCTGGACCCGGGGGGTTTCTCATGGACGAAATCACATGCGAGCAAAAGCAAAATTTGTGTCACGCTCACTGTTCCCTAATACCCCAGTCATATGGGAACACATTTATATTTTCAGAATGAGCATTAAGGCAGAATGGACTGAACGATGGGGCTGTTATGAGTGAGCGGACTGGTGCACGTAAACCTCTCACTGGGTCATTGATGGGCCCATGATCAATAGACGGTAGCGATCATTATTAGCTGTGATAGAGGGTTGTTGCTGGGATCACATTGCATTCTGGATGTCATGTGCTTAGAACAGTGCTTGAATCTTTGTAATTTTACTGTTTTCATTAAATCTAAGACATACTTTTAAAAATTATGGTAAAATACACCTAAAATAAGATTTTCCCTTTTAGTCATTATTTAAAGGTAGAACTAGGATTTATTTATTTATTATTTAATGTTTATTTATTTATTTATTTTGGAGATAGAGACAGCAGGGAAGGGGCAGAGAGAGAGAGGGAGACAGAGAATCCCAAGCAGGCTCCATAGCTGTCAGTGCAGAGCCCAACACTGGGCTCATACCCACGAACCGTGAGATGATTACCTGAGCTGAAACCAAAAGTTGGACACTTAACTGACTGAGCCGCCCAGGCGTCCCTACACTTTAGTCATTTTTGAATGTACAGTCCGGTGGCATTTAGTACCACACAATGTGTGCAGCCATCACACATTTTCATCATGCCAAAAGGAAACCCCACAGGTACTAAGCAGTCAGTCCCCAGTCCTCTCTCCTCCGGGACCTGGAAGACATACTTCATTTATTCTTTTTTTTCTTCACATCTTCACATCTCTGAGACCAAGCTGTGCTTACAGTCACGTGTCTTATGATCACTGCTTCCCAGGTGGCAGTCCCACATTGGCGTGAATGAGTGCAGAGCAGAAATGTGACTGTAACTCTTCAGTAAAGCTTTTGTGCATTCTTGGGTATTTTATTTGAGTTTAACTGCCATCCAAACCGCCTTCAAGGATGCTCTGATTCAGCAGAGAAATGAAAAGTTGTTGAGTATGAAGAAAGATACAACATAGAGTGGCAGGGCATAAATTGGATTTTAATGAAGGAAATATTCCTCATCAGAGGAATAACCACAGTCTGTGCTTCTTCCAAAGCAACAACCAAGTGTGTTATGGGAGAGGAAAGAAAGATACCAGTGGATGAAGCTGTGCTATATTTTGTTACTGAGATATGTCTAAAAGATGGCCTGTCACATAGGAAGCAAGACAAGTGGAGCCCAGAGAAATTGTGAAATCCCTTGGAATAGATAATAAAAAATTTCAAAGTAATGAGAGGTTGGTGTGACTGGTTCATGTGTCACATGGGACTATTATTAAGACATCATGTCTCAGTTTAATGGCAGTATTATTTTTCTTGATGCTACATAAAAAACAGTGTTTCGTACAAGTGATGGCATCTTAAAATTATGATACGGCCTTACCATCATCACAGTGCATTGTTATTTCCATTTACTCATTTCCCCCACGAGACTGTCAATGTTTTGAAGAAAAGGGGTTTATGTTACTCACTGCTGAATTCTCAATGCCTCGTCTAGTGTCTAGCATGTTGTAGGCACCAATGTACGATGTGGAATGAGCAAAACTCATCTGGGAGATGAAGCTCAAAGTAATTCATTAGTATTAGCACCCAGATTTCAGGTTGCAGTGAAAATTCAATGAAAAACCACCTTAAAAAAAATCCTGACTTATCCTGCGCTTGGCACAAAGGATGTGCCACTTACTTGGTGGTTGTTTTGGTACCAGGTGGGATTGTGTTTGGTTAAACTGGTCGAACACACAAAACAACAATGGATGAAACAAGATGGAAATTGATTATTGTCTCAGATAAACAAAGTGGGGATGGTGGCACAGCAGCAGGACCAACAAGTCCACAAGTTACTTTAGTCATGATGCTGTACCATCCTTGAATGTGGTATCCACCTTTAAGGTCTAAAGTGGCTGCTTGAGCTCCAGACATCATGTTCACATCCCAGCTGGTAGGAAGTAGGAAAGGAGGCCATAAAAATGAATACAAATTCTTCCTCGAAGTCATAAATGTGACTCTGCTTATATTCCATCAGCCAGAACTTGACTACATCTAACCACATGGAGACTGAGAAACACAGGCTTTTGGTCTAGGCAACTATGTACCCCACTAAAATTCAGGGGTCCCATGACTGATGAAGAATGGGGGAATGCATGCTGAGGGATGAGTAGCAGGCTCTGCCACAACTGTTAAACTCCGTGGTGTTGATTATACGTGCAACACAGTAAGTAGGCTTGTTCTGTCAAGGTGATGGAAGGCTTTCGACTGGAAGTAGGGTGCGAGCCAGGCTGTGAAAGATGAGTAGGATTTAAACGAGCAAAAAGGATGGGTGAGGGCATTCCTAGCAGGAGAATGATCAAATAAGGGCCCAAAGACAGGAAGGCACAAGGTGTGCCTGTGGGTTAGTAGAGTATCCTTGGGCAAGCAGCCGTTGTGTGTCGGGAGGGCTGGCTCGCTGGTTCCCAGCCCCATGAGCCGGGGGCCAGTGCTGTGCTGACCGTAATCAGCATGGAGTCACCTCACCCCCAGAGTCTTGGTTTCCTCCTCTGTAAAACATACACAGGGACCATCCTGTTGTGAGGATTCAATGAAGTGCAGTAGGAGGAAGCCCTCTGTGAACTGTAAGCTCTTATACACTTTAGATGTCCAAAAAGACCTGCCACTGTCATTATGATATAGGTTCAGCCTTGGAACAGGAGGAGGAATTTGCACCGCACACCCCCCTCTTCAGGCAGCTCCCCTACTCGCAGGTCCTGGTGCAGGTGGGAGATGTGAGTGGTGATTGGAGGGCATGCAGGCAGGCAGGCAGACAGGAGCCTTTAGTGGAGTACAGACAAGGCACATACATGCTCTTGGAAGGCGAGACAGTGACCGGGAGAATGCAGGGAGAGTAGCCCTGGACTGTCCACTGCTCTCCCCTACCAGGGAGCACAGTGGGTCAGTGTCCTGTGCTAGCCAGGGGTCAAGTCTGGGTCCCCCAAGCCCATGCAGGCTCCTGGGTTGGAGGCTAGCTCTCTGGCAGGCCAGCCAAGGGGGCAGAGAGCCTCCTTTACATCCCTGCAGACTGCTGTGGGAGAAGCCAGAGGCTACAAAAGCTGAATGTGGGGGTGGAGAGTGCAGGGTGGGGCTGGCCTTGGGTCTGACCAGGCTGCTGCTTCTCCACATAGGGGCCAGAACAGAATCTTAGTCCTTAGTCCTCTAGGGCTGCCATGATAGGATACCCTAGGCTGGGTGGCTTGGATGACAGATCTTTATTTCTCACAGCTCTGGAGGTTGAGGACTCAAAGGTCCCAATGTCAGCTGATTTCATTCCTGGTGAGAGCCTGTTCTTGGCTTGCACACGGCCATCTTCTTGCTGTGTCCCTCACATGGCAAAGAGAGAGGACTCTGGTCTCTCTTCCTCTTCTTATAAGAACACTAATCCTATTATGGGGGCCCACCCTCATGACCTCACCTGAACGCAATAACCTCTCAAGGTCTCCAAAGTCCCAAGTCTCAAGGACTCCAAAGCCTGTTGCTTTGGGGGTGAGGGCTTCAGTATAAGCAGGAACACAAAGATTCCATCCATAATAAACACCCAACTGCTGTTGGAAACATGCCCTGGGCCCTGTGGGGTCCTGCTCTGTCCCCACGCTTGGCTGTGGCTTCTTGGCACGCATAGTGGCTGTCATGTTTCCACCCTGGCCTGACAGAGGCATCAGGTGGGATCTCGGAGCCGCTTTCCCTGCTGATGTGCAGGGAGCGCCCACCAGCACAGATGTCCTAGAAGGAGGGAGGCTGCAGCAGGGAGGTGGGCAGGTCTGCAGCCACATTCCAGGCCACCAGGGTTTCATTATGCTGATGAAAACCAAACTGTGCCTTTTCTTTTCATTTTTTTTTTTTCTTCATGAGATTTCTGCAAAGTGGGTCACAGAGCCCGCAGTGATGAGTGCAGAGGCCAGGGCTGGAGGGGAAGGAGAGTCAGAGAAACAGCCAAGGAGAAGCACCAACTGGGTCAGAGACACAGAGGGGAGAGAGGGGAGATGACAATGTGAAGACAAGGAGATGGGGACAGGCAAAGAAAGACACAGGAAGAGAGGGAGCCAGAGCGACAGAGGACAAAGTGGCCAAGATCCTGAGAGATGCATGGAAGATGGGGTGTGTTAGAAGATACAGAGGACCAGGGGGCAGCTGGGGATGGGGAATAGGCCCGAAGGGAGGAGAGGACTTGGAGGGCGGGAGGCAGACAGAGGGCCCTTCCCCACCCCAGCCCAACCCAGAGGGGAGAGAGGGGAGCCAGGGCTCACGCTGTGCAACTGGGCATCAGGGTCTCCCCTGGGTATGGCCTGGCTGCCCTCTCTCTAGTTCAACCCCTCACCTCCAGATTGGAGATCAAAGCCTAGGGGGCCTAGCTGACAGGATGGCTGGTCAGATAGTTCCAGTGTGGCCAGGCCTGTAGGCTGGGGGTGGGGATGGTGGCCTCCAGGAGCCGCTCTTTGTTCCAGGTCTGCTGGACAGCAACAAGCTATCATGGTGCTGGGAGGGAAAGGCAATCAAAATCAGGGGCTGAAGGTGGAAGTCAAGAATGAAAGCAAATTACACATTCACATCATTAGCTATTAATTGCCTTCCCTTCCGGAGAGTATGGTCTTCCCAAACCGGATGGTTGTGAATCATGCCCAGCCCCAAAGCAAGTTCTTGGCCAGACCCTTTTCTGACAGAAAATCCCAGCAAGCTAGGGCCCTGTCTAACCCTGGCAGGAAGGGAGGAGGCAGCTTTACTAGAAAAGAAGTTCCATTGGCCTCTGCCGACACCCACTGGGGAGCTCCAGACCCTAGGAGTTTGGTTCAGGACTCAAGACCTGGCTCGGCCAGAGTGGCCATGAGGGCAGGGGACAGCCTCTGTGTGTGTGTGTGTGTGTGTGGAGTACAGGGAGCTAGCTGTCAGGGATCTCAGAGACCAGGGCAGGAAAACCCAACCCACCTTGGGAGCCAGAGGGTGTGAAAGGAGGGGAGGCAACATCACACTCTCAGGCCTGGGGGGCAGAAGAAGGGTAGGACCTACCTCTTTCCCTCTGCCCAGGGCTCCCCATACATCCTCAGAAAGGTCAGTGTCCAGACAAAGGCCGCTGGCAGGTGCTCTGAAGAACAATGTAGAAGCAGCCATAGCACCTCCTCAGAAAGGACCCCTTAAGAAAGGCAAAGACAAAGATGGTGAAAACAAAGACGGCAACGAGAGAGACTAGAATTGCAAGAGGCATCCAAGATCGGCTGGTCCACTTCTCAGTGAACAGAAAGGGGCAGGAACTTGCCCAAGGCCATACAGCCAGACCATCGTGGGTTTTTTGTTTTTGTTGTTTATTTATTTGTATTGAAGTATAATTGACATGTAATGTTATGTTAGTTTCAGGTGTACAACCTAGTGATTCAACAACTACATATTGTTCAGTGCTCACCATGGTAAGTATGGTCACCATACAACATTATTACGATATTGTTGACTGTATTCCCTGTATGGACTTTTCATCCCCGTGACTTACTTATTTTATAACTGGAAGTTTGTACTTCTTTTTTTTTTTTTTCAAAGTTGTCTCCACGCCCAACATGGAGCTTGAACTCACAATCCTGAGATCAAGAGTCGCATGCTCTACCGACTGACCCAGCCAGGTGCCCCTGGAAGTTTGTACTTCTTCATCCCCTTCACCTGTTCCCCCACACCCATGCTCTCTGGCAACCACCAGTTTGTTCTCTGTATTTATGAGTCTGTTTCTGTTTTTTGTTTGTTCATTTGTTTTGTTTTTTGGATTCTGCATATAAATGAAATCATACGGTACTTGTCTTTCTCTCTCTGACTTACTTCACTTAGCACAATACCTTCTAAGTCCATCTATATTGTTACAAAATTTCATTTTTTTTTTTGAGAGAGAGTGAGAGAGTAAGAGACAGAGCACAAGTTGGGGAGACACAGAATGTGAAGCCGACTCCAGCTCTGAGCTGTCAGCACAGAGCCTGACACGGGGCTCAAACTCGTGAACCCATGAACTGTGAGATCATGACCTGAGACAAAGTTGGATGCTTAACGGACTAAGCCACCCAGGTGCCCCAAAATTTCATTCTTTTCAATGGCTAACATTTGATTGCGTACATATACCATATTTTCTTTAGCCTTCTTTTGATGTTCTGTTCACAATCCTTCCACAGTGTCCTGAGTCTAACTTGCCTGCATCCTTCAGGTCTTATCTCAGCGGGGCTCCCAAAGCCCTGTGATGTAGTTAGGAGTACCAGTAGGGAAACTGAGGCTCTGTGGGTAAGTTGCCATAGGGCTCATCCAAGGCGGGTCTGAGGTTAAAACTGAGAGGGGTCCAGGCTCAAGGCTGTCCTTCTCTGCTGTGACAGGCAGCCCACCTTCTGCAGTGGGGGTGGCCTGCGCCATGCTGACTGCTAGGCCACCATCCCCACCTTCCTGCTCAATCACCTGTTTTGGCAGAGAAGTGGTCACCTGAGTGGAGCTCTCTTTCTGTGGCCCTGACTAGACGGGTCCATCCCAGTCTGAGGGATTCGTTTCTTTGATGAAGCCTTGTTTTCCCGGGGCTACTTGTTTAAACCTATGCCCCCTTCCTCGCCTTCAGCCCGGGCCACTTCTGTTCCTCAGTGTGGGTGCGTGTGTCAGCCACTGCCCTGGGCAGGAGGCTTTGGGACGGCCACAGCACAGTGACACATGGTTTGATGTGGGATAGGAATATTTTAAATCTGAGTTATCCTTCAGAGACTGGAACATGTGGTTTCCAGAAGCCCGGGGGCACTGGTTCCCTGAAGAGGGGGAGGGGAAGGGAGGGGAAAGTGTGGAAAGGGTAGGGGGTGGGGTGGGGACCAGACCGACCTAGCACAACTCCAACCTACTGAGTGCAGGCCTAGGAAGGACGCTGCCTGTCGACAAGCAACAAGCGTGGGTTGATTCCTCTAGACCCTGGAAGTCCCCCCCCCCCCGCCCCGCCTCCCTCCCTCTTGGGACCCCGGCCGCCAGCATGTTTCCTGCAGCATCAGCAACATGTTTCTATTTTTTCCCAGTCTCCCTGGTGCGACTCATTCCACCCCACCAGAGTGAGCCTGTGTGCCAAATGCTTCTCCCCTCTCTCTTAAGAGAGTGTTTGAGGACGGGCAATCACATTTTCCTGCCCCCGTGCCCCAGGCAGGGCAAGGCTGGGCAGACAGGACAGCAGGGCTCCAAAACTCATCAACCAACTGCAGCCCATTGGGGTTGGGTCCAGTGGGTGCAGGTCATCTCCTGCATGTGAGCAGCTGGGCCAGGCCCTGGCCCGGGAGCAACCCCCGCCCCCGCTGGGGAGGGAGGGGCCCCAGTGGAGTGGCCAAAGGGTGGCCAGGGAGCAGCCAGAGGAGGAGAGAGACAACGAGGATGGCTGCCCTCGCCTGTGATGCAGGCTTTTCAGTTTGCTGGCAAGAGAAGGATGGAGATGCCCTGAGATCTGAGGCGTGGGAAGGTGGAAGGGCTCCGCAGCCAACTGCTTCCAGGCTGGGCGGGAGAGCCATCTTCCCTGGGAGCCTACATGAGACTCAGCAGCCTTAGGACCCTCTTCCCCAAAAAGCTACGCGATTGGTCAGCTAGCCACCGTCCTGTATAGAGTCCCCGGATTGGGTCCCTGGACTGGGAGGAATCGAGCCATCGAGTGGAGCCTCCCACCAGCCTGAGCGCGGTGGCCTCGGCTGTGGTCCCCATCTCTGGTCCAGTCTGTGCAGCAGGTTGAGGAAATGGTTTTGCTGAACTTCACGCAAAGGGAGCTATTGGTGGCCATTTTCCTCCAAGGCGCTCAAGAGAGGCAGGTACCTAGAGCTGCCTGGAGTGACCCCCGGTCATTAGGACCTCGAGGCAGGGTTCCTTCATTTACTCAGTAAGCATTTATTGAGTGCCTACTGTGTGCCAGGCGGGGGATATAGAATCCCAACCCACATGGCGCTTTTAGAGGCAGGTGGGGAAGCACAGAAGTAAGCCATGCTCACAGTCAAATGTGACATATTACACTGACAGGGGAGGACAGGGTGTCTGGGTGCTCACTGAGTTTGGGGGGTCAAGAAAGCTCTTCATGGAACATGGACACCTAATTGATGCCTGAAGATGTTAAAGTGAGCGGTGGGGGGTGGGGGATGGGATGAGCTTTCCAGGTTGAGGTGGCAGTGGGGGCGAAGGCAAGAGTAACGATGGTACTTTCCAGAAGTGACTCCCAGAGAAGGTGGTGTGGTGGAGGAAGGGGCTGCAGAGCTAAGCAGAAGCCACTCACAAGGACCTTGCATGTCTTAGTTTGTATACCTTTCTTGAATCTTCTTCAGCCAGATTTTTCTCAGCCTCCTACTCCAGCAGGAAACCCAGTGGGAGATAGTGATTTCCTGCCCTTGGAGAGAAGAAAACAAAACTCCAGCAAATTCTGTCTAACCCCAGAATGTTAAAAGTTGACTCATGCCTGTTGGGGTAGCACAGATGATGGGAGTTTTCTAAAAACAGTGCTTATTACTTTTCTATTTATAAAGGTAATGTGTACTCGATGTGGAAAAGTATAAAGAAATAAAATCACATATAATCCCTTCATGGGAGATAATCAACATCAACATTTGGCAATTTTCCTTCCAGTCTTTTTTTTTAACTGTACTTTTTATTTTTGGCTACATAGTTGAGGTAAAACTATATATCGATTTTCTTATTTGCTTTGCACCCTTGATATAACATAAGTATATTCCCTTGTTATTAAAAATTCTTTGTTTTTGGCATGCCTGGGTGGCTCAGTCAGTTGAGCATCCGACTTTGGCTAAGGTCATGATCTCAAGGCTCGTGAGTTACAGCCCTGCGTCGGACTCTCTGCATTGACAGCTCAGAGCCGGGAGCCTGCTTCAGATTCTGTGTCTCCCTCTCTCTCTGCCAGTCACCTGCTCACACAGTCTCTCTCAAAAATATATAACCATTAAAAAAAAATTTTTTTTAATTCTTTGTTTTTAAGGGCTGCATCATGTGGTCTCTCTTGAGTTTCTCTGCTGACTCCAGGCCTCTGTATCTTCAAGAAAAGTGGTGCCTGAGCCAGCCGATCCAGCCGATCATCAAAATCACCTGGGGACCAGTCAGGCTTCCGGTGTCAGAATCTGGCACTTGAGGCTGGAGCATCTGCGTGTTTAAAAAGCCCCTCAGGATGCCCCGAAGCCACTCCAGACGGGCAGGTGGGTCGGTCTGTCGTGAAGCCCTCTGAGCCACACGGCACCTGCAGAGCTCCTAGGAACTCACAGGGTTGAGATGTCTCATTTTCAATCAGACAAAACTATGTCTGCTTTGTGGAACTGTCAGGAAAAAGCAGACCAGGGAAGGCCTTGAAGGTGGCGGGGTGGAGAGGATTCTAAGCACGTGGTGAGGGGCCATCAGGACCCCGCTTCCCATCCAACTGAGGAGGAGGTGAGACTGCAGGAAGAAAACGAGGGACACTGGGCTTTATGGAGTGTCTGCTCCAAAGGCAGCATGGTTGTCACCTGTACAGACTGTCACTGGTTGCTGATAAGCCTAGAAACTGAGAACAAACACAATGTTTTAGGGCAGTTTGATGTTGCCACAATATCCAAGTGTGTGATCATTTTTTTTCTAGTAATTCCTTGTTTGCTGTCTATTACAAAACCACTGGTCTGTGGCCAATTGAATATTTACAAAATTGGTCCTTCGCAGAAAGCTTGAAGCACTGGGCTAGAGACCGATGTATGACATCTTATTTGATCCTCACACCGCATCTGCAGGGTCCTGATTTAGGGGGTCCTTTCTCCTCTGCTACTCTAAGCTAGTATCCATCCCAGTGCTCACCAGCTATAACGTGAGCTGGAGGAGGGTGGTTCTGATTCCAATCACCTGTCCCAACCCAACCACAAGGCAGGGCCAACACTCTTGCAGAAGACCCCACCGACAGTCTGCGGGCTCCCAATTTCTCCAGGAGATGGGGGCGTCCCACCTCAGGGTGGACTGGCACAGGGGGGTGCCATGTTCCTAAGGCCTCCCAGGAAGGAAATTGCCCAGAGAGCATCTGCCCTTCCTTTGGCATCATGGGAACTCTCCCTCTGATCCAAGCTGGTCCTGCTGCTGCAGCTGCTGTCCTGAGCTTTCCTTCAACTAATTGTCAAGCCCCCACCATGTACTGAAACGGGTACTTGCTGCTCTGGGGGGTCCAAATGAGGATATTTTTGGTAAGCGCTTACTCTGATTAACTCATTTAATTTTCACGACAACCACATGGGAGAGGTCCTATTTTTACCTTCATTGCTAGGAGATTCTCAAGGAGGTTAAGGGACAGGCTTAAAATCACACAGCTAAGAAGTGGCAGTCCTGGGGGTTGTCTCAAGGCTGCCCTACTCTAAGTCCTGAGCTCTTCAGTTTGATGCCATGGACCTGCCCTGGAGGGGCTTGCAGTCCAGTGGGGCCTGTGAGACCCCGAAGAATCCTAGCAGAGTCGGATAGTCCTGACTTATGGCCCAGGAACCCAGAGGAGTGAGGGATGCTGGGGTGGAGGCCGTGGAGAGACTTTGAACAGGGAGGCAGCCATTCTTCAGGCCCTGCTCCTCGGCTCCCCCGTGCTCCCCTGGGAGCACACTCATATCCTGTGTCTTGCCCCCTCCCTCCCCAGACATGATCTCACTCCTCCTCACCCCTGGAGGCCCCAGAAAAGAGACTATTGTTTCCTCCCACACACGGGAACTTGAAGACCCGCAAGCCTTCTCTCCCCCTGTTAGGGCAGCCCCAGTTCCCACAGTGCAGTAATGGGTGGCTGTTAGTACCCCAAGGTCCTCAGCCCCTCTTGATATAGCACCCCCTCCCCAATTTATCCCATAAGCTCTTTGCCTCCAAACCGTATTTTTTTGTACTTTTCTGCCTTTGAGAAGGCTATGCAGTAGGAATCCCAGAGGGAAGAGCTCTGCTGGGAGTCTTTCTGCCTTCCCACCCTGGCATCCTCTGTATCCTCTGCTCTGTGGAGAGGCGAGAGGCAGTGTGGGGCAGGGTGGGCCACCAAGGCAGCTGGCATCAGGAAGTCCAAACTAGGATCTGGTTGCCTTAATCTCTCAGTGGCCAGTCATTTAAACCCTCAGCATCCTTATCCTAGAAAATCGGGGTGCCTATGAAGATTAAACAGGAAATCGCTGTGGAAGCTCGCTGCCAGCTCTAAGTGGCTCTACCTGGTTGGGCTTCCCCTCCAGCTCTTGGCTTATTTGAGCCTTGCCCAGCCTTCAAAGCTAGCCTCAAGCCCACTACCTCCAGGAAGTTTTCCCTAAGTACAGCAGTGTGGTCCGAGTCTTTGGCCTGAAGGGGTCATTGTCCTGTGTCCCTGCAGCCCAAGAGAGACATGTGAACGGCAGGCATCACTCTGAGGACCACATGTTGGCATCTGTCATGCTGCCTGCGCTGAGCCAGAGCCAGTGCAAGCTCAAGCCTGCTCTATGGCAGGACTTCCGGGTCTTAGGACTTCTCGTCTTCCAGCTGCTTTTACTGGGGCGGCCAGATTTGAGGCCTCTCTTAACCCAGGGAGGTGGTTCAGAGAGAGATTTTTGTTATCCTCACTAGACTGGTAAGGACAGTGAGGCCAGGAAAGCCCAAGACCCAGCTAAGGTCACAGGACTGGGTAGTCGATTGCAGAGTCAGGGTTCAAACCCGAGTTTCTAATGCTTTCTACTTTCTCTGGGCATCCCCATTGCTCGGAACCCGAATAAAGCCAAAGTGAGCACCAGAAGTATGTGCATTTGGGGCCCATAGGACCTCTTGAGTGGGCTTTTGCTTTTTCTTTGCTTCCCCCTGCTCCCTCTTCCTGGCCTCCCTCCAGAAGCCGACCCTCAACCCCCCAGGGAGCCAGCCCAGGCCTGGGCAAGATGGCAGAGATGCCTCTGACCCAGGAACCCTAGACCAGGCCCCGCACACAACAGGAGTCCAGATCCCCCAAGTCCTTGCTCTCTGCAGCACAGACAGTCCTGGTTCTGAAGAGCCCAAGAGACCAGGAGAGGGTTTTAAATAGCCAGTGACAAGCCCACTCTGAGGCTCGGTTTAAATTAGTTGTCGGTGCTTGATTGAATCAGGTTTAATTGTTGGTCGGTGCTGAAATGATGAACGAGGTGTGGCTTTAAATAGGAACCATAAGTGTTTCAAACTCACCCTGAGCAGGGTCTCCAAGTGCAGAGCTGCTCTCCTCCTATTCCAAGGGCTCCTGGGGGAGGGGAGGCAACCGAGAAGGTGAGCTGAGCTGGGCTGGCCTGCGCTGCTTCCCCTGTTCACTGCTGGCTTATTATCCCAGCAGAGAAATCCAAGAAGAGCCTGACGGTGGCTCTGGGCAATGAGCGCTCCGTGATTCGATCAACCAGCCCATCAGTCACTTTCCTCCCTGCCCTTTGACTGGGCTTGCTTATTTGCCTCTGTGCCGTTGCAGCTGTCCCCAGACCAATCTTCCTAGTGTTGACAGAGGAGGAGGGGGGCATGGCAGAGTGGACATCTCCACCGTGCGTGGGAGCCCGAAGTCCGGCATTCAGGCCTCACTCTGCGCCTCAGAGCTCTCTCAGCCTGTTTCCAATCTGTAAAGTAAGACAAAGCTCACCCTACCTACCTCCTTCTAGAAGTTGTTGTGGGATCAAGGGGCTAATATGGAGAAGGAGCCCTGAAAACTGTCGCCTGTGCCCTTACTGCTGGCGAATCCAGCCCTGGGCCTCCAAGCTGGGGGGTGTGGCAGGTGGAGTGTTTGGGTGGGGAGAGGGAACCCTCAGTTTGCCCCTACAGTCCAAGGGCTCTTCCCACCCACAGGGCACCACCCGCTCAGTGCTTTGGTGTCTTCCTCACTGTTGCCGGGCCTTTCCAGTTCTTTGGGCCAAGGTCCCCGTGCACCTCTCTCACCTGGCTGTGCCTTTTACCCTCGGCGTCCTCTAACTTCCACCTGGAGCCAAGTGCAGCAGTCAGAAGAGAGGGCAAGAGAAGCCTCGCAGAGCCAGGGTCCTGACTGCCAGTGTCCTTGGGAGGGCACCCATACCATACCCACAGCCGCACCAGTCCTGGGGCAAGAACAGGGCTGACCCACGGTCCTCTGGGCCCGTCTTCCCATCTCGGAAGAACAGGTATGGCTCAGGGCAGAGACCTGGATTTCCTCCCTTTGCCTGAAGTTAGACTGAGGACATCTGGGGCCCGTGGGAGCAAGTGACAGGGAGGCGGTTTTTAGCTTAACCCCGGAAAGCCCAGAGGCTCTCACAGGAGATACCAGCGGAGCTCAGACATTGCCCGGACGAGACTTCTATGGGGAGTGTCGCAGAAGGGATGCCTTCTGGGCTGGGGCAGACAGAGCGATGTCAGAGCTGGAAGGCCACAACCTGCCTCCACCCTGACCTCCTCGCTCAATGAGCTTGAACCAATGGTTTCCTTGTCCCCCTGAGCCACGGGCCCTGCGTTTGTGAAAACAGGGAAGTGAGGCCTTCCTAAAAGAGGGTGGTGTGAGGATTGGGAAGTACGAGCTAACAGATTCAAAAGGACTCCTGGCTTGGCCCTGGGTTGGCTTTTTGAAAAACCGCTGTGAACCTAAGCCAGGGGGGGCTCGGCCTGGAGGACAGTGAAGATTCCTTCCAACTCCTGGTGTCTACTCACCAGTACACTGGCCACAGGCACCAGCTACCCAGGGGCAGAAGCCACCAGACCAAGTGCCTGCAGCGTTGAGAGAGGATCTGCTAAGAGCGGGCAGGTACCACAGTGCCTCATCCAGGGACTGATGTCCTTCTGGAGGGGACAATGGAGAGGACGGGAAAGAAAGCCCTATCTCATGTCCTCCTCCGAGCTACACGTGATGGCTGTAACTGTGCCGAGGATGTGCTGGGAGGGGAGCAGGGACTGACGGGGCCTGGGCCACATTCTCTAGGTCCTCTTCCCACAGAGGCGTCCAGGGGGCGGGATCGGGCCCTCTTCTCGGTGCCAAAACAAACTTGCATTGTTTCCAGCAACACGAGAGGCCTCAGTGAAGCAGCTGTTGCCAAACCCTGTAAGGAAGCCAGGGAAGGGAGGGGAGCCCAGAATGAGACATGCCCCCACCCCCCTCCCCCACCTCCCCAGCTTTCTCTTGACTTCCAGAAAACTCCATGTAGGCAAGCCCTAAAGCAAATACCTGCAGGCGCCATGGGAATCTGGACTTTAAGGGGAAAAAGAAGGGACTGGAACTCCCATTTGTTGAATGTTTACTATGTGCTCCTTAATTTGCTTATAAAGATAGTCATGTTAATGAGCTGGGGGTGCACACACACCTGGGTTCAAATTCTGACCCTGTCAATTTTGCTAACTGTGTCTGGGTGAGGAGACACTACTCTGAGCTTGTTTCTTCATAGGTGAAATGGAGCTCCTAAGAGGACACTTCAGAGCGTCGTATTGAAGATTAACTCAGGTAACGTGCTTCGTTAGCATAATGCAAGGCACATAAAATGTTAGTTATCATTATTATTACATAGTTGCGATTATTAATAATAATACTGTTTTCAAACTTCATGACAATGCTGAGAGGTAAGTGCTGTATGTAACTATTCCAAGTATGGAAACTGAGGTTTGAGAGGGATTTAGGCACCTTTTCAGGGCCTGACTCAGAATTCAAACTCAGGTCTGCCTGGCCCTAAGGCCCACACTTATCATGTCTGCATTGGCGATGGGGATGCAACTGGGTATCCTGATACAGAGGCCAGGTTGCTCTGGGGCTGGGAATCTGAAAGCAACCAAAACGGAACCTGCCAGGCATCATTGTCATGGCCCGACTGCTCCCTAGACTTCATAGGCTCCGCCACCATCCAGCTCGGCCTGGCTGGCCACCAAGGCCCAGGGTTGCCCTTGCGAGGCCCCAGGGCTCCTCTGTCCCTGGACCATCAATCTGAAGTGAGTGTCTGCACAATTGGACCCCAGGCTGCCCAGTTGGCTTCCCATTCCTGCACGGATGGCTTATTGAAGTTGATCAAAGCAGGCTGTGATTTCAATGTTGGCTCTGTCGCTCGCTAGCTGGGTGACATTGGGTTTATTACTTGCTCTCTCTGAGCTTCAATGTTCTCATCTGTAATGCTGGGGCAATGGCATCCAGTGCTCTGGGTCCCTGTGAGAATTACATGAGACGCTGGACGCGACAGTAAGTGTCTGGAAGGTGCTCACCCCCACTCCTGGCCTTCCCTGTCTTGAGACAAACTCTCCCTGGGACCACGGGACTGTGGGGCCCCAGGCCGGGACCGATTTTTCCCTCCTTAGATATGGATTCTCTGCATGTCATCCTTAATGAAAAACGCATAACTCATGTGTTCATTTCATTAAATGCTGCCCCCACAAAAGTGTGGGCTTGTGCAATTCTCCAAAGACTGTCAACTGGAAGATATCTCAGAATTCCTCGTAAATCAAAAGGTTTCATTTTGCTGCCAAGACAGTCAATTTTCTCTGCCTTGAGTCAGACGGAGGGGCGGTGCTGGGCTGCGATCCGAGTCAAGAGACCTGCCTGCTGGTCTGGACTCTGCCAATGATCAACGCAGGATGGGAGCAAGCCGCTTCTTTTGCACTGAGACTCCGAAGTCTCGGTTTCCTCCTCTGAAAAATGGGTGGTGTGTGTGTTGGGGCGGCCTGCTAGCTGGTCTTCTGTCTCTTCCTCCAGTTCTGGAATTCTGGACTTTGATTTCTCCTGCCTCTGCTTCTCGATACCCTCCCAGACTCCACCTCACCAGCCCCCTTCCTGCTCTCCTTCTCCTTGCCCTGTCCTGTCTACCTTTCCTGTCAATCAGGCCAGATCAGCCCAGGGCAGGGACTGGAGCAAAAAACGTCTATGCATTCCTGGCAGACGACAATCTTCTAATGCCCTTACTGCAAAAGCAGCCCTTCTTTGGGGTGAAAAGAAGGGCAGCCAAGATCTGTGTTTCTATGATGGGGTCCAGAAAGGGGGGGCATTTGCTCTTGGAGCTAAGCATGGTTACATTTAGGAGTAAGAGGTGGCCCCTTCTCTGGCTGCAGCTTTGGGAAGGGGTCCTGGGCCAGCCCAAGGGGGCTTCGTGGTCGCCTGGTGGGGCAGATTCCAGGCCACCCAGAGGGGTCTGTGGCCTGCAGGGGGGTGGGGTGGAGAGTATGCAGGGCAAAGGGTCCAGAGGGAATTCAGCCGCCTATGAACTGCAGTCCGGGCTGGTCTCTTGGGGAGGAGAGGGGAGAATAGCTAACGTATTTGGGTTTCTTCGTCACTGAGTTCATCTGACTGACAGAGGGAGATAGAAATGGAGGCCCGGAAAGATTGCCCAGTGCAGGGGCTGGGAGGGAGAGGGAGAGCCAGAGAGAGGTGGAGGGGCCAAAGAGGGAAGCAAAGAAGGGAAAGAGGAAGAGAGAACAGAGAGAAGGGAAGGAGAGAGGAAAGCAGGCAAGAAGGAAGGAAAAAAGAAGGAAAGAGAGTGAGGAAGGAAAATGTTTCCCGGACTGTGTCATCTGAGTGCTGCAAGCCATCCTCCAAGACCGAGGGGGCAGGGCGGGCATGCTGAGGGTCCAGCCCTGCGCGGGGCCACTGTCCCCCCATCCCTCTCCTGGGGCTTTGCGGTGCCCATCGCTCCGTGGCTGCCCCGGCAGAGGCCACTTCCGAGCCTCCTCATTGCACTACTCTGGGAGGC
This sequence comes from Cryptoprocta ferox, assembly GCA_028646485.1. NCBI lineage: Eukaryota > Metazoa > Chordata > Mammalia > Carnivora > Eupleridae > Cryptoprocta > Cryptoprocta ferox. The sequence continues at coordinate 62,102,921 of CM053576.1, read as the reverse complement.
CCCTATTTACCTAAAACACAAAGTCAGTAGTTGCCCTGGAGCTGTGCAAGGGAGTAGCAGGCCCTGTGTGACTGGCAATTCCCAGAAGCAAGTCCTAGCAGCACAATTAGACGGGCACATAAGCGAGTACTCAAAATACGGCATGCACTGTCCCACTCACTAAATCACTAAATATGCTTTTGTCTCTGTTTTTACCATACTAGCACATTTACACATATAAGCCCACTCCATTCACCATGTTTGGATTTAAAAATCTCTTCACTAGTTCTGAAAATAAAATCTGCTGAAAGACCTGCAACCATTAAGAGCTCTATCTGTCCATCTATCCATCCACTCATTTAGAGTCTGCCCTTTCAAGGGACTTTTATTTTTATGTATGTATGTATGTGTTTAAAGTTTGTTTATTTTGAGAGAGAGAAAGTGTGAGTCAGGGAGGGACAGAGAAAAAGAGGGAGAGAGAGAATCCTAAGCAGGCTCTGTGCTGTCAGTACAGAGCCCAACGTGGGGCTTGAACTATGAACCGTGATATCATGACCTGAGCCAAAGTCAGACGCTTAACTGACTGAGCCACCCAGCTGACTCTCAAGGGACTTTTAATTGAGTATCTACCTTGTGCCAGGCATTCGGCTTTACTGGGTCAACCACAAAAACTGAGGCCTTGCCCTTAAGGGGCACACTTTCTGTTGGGTAAACACATGTAAATAATTTATTATAATATATCATTATAAGTGGAACAATAAGAATGTTACCAATTGTTATCTGGGAAAAACAAAACAAGACAAATCAACTGTGCCAGGTAACTGTTACATATAATCTGTAATGTGGGCCCTGACTTTCAGCAGGAGGTGCCCTGCTCTCTGCCACCCACCCGAGGATAGATGACCTGTCTGACTAGTGTGTCCTGATTCAGAGCTGGCATCTACTGTTTAAAAGAAAATATTGTTTTCCAAATGTATAAAACTGGGGTGCCTGGGTGGCTCAGTCGGTTAAGTGTCTGACTTCAGCTCAGGTCATGATCTCACGGTTCATGAGTTCAAGCCCTGCATTGGGCTCTGTGCTGACAGCTCTGAGCCTGGAGCCTGCTTTGGATTCTGTGTCTCCCTCTCTCTTTGCTTCTCCCCTGCTCATGTTCTGTCTCTCTCTCTCTCAAAAATGAAGTAAAACATTTAAAAATGCATAAGACCTATAAAGCAAATATCGTTGTAACCACCAATGAGATCAAGAAATAGACTAGAACATCTCCAGTACCTGTGAAGTACCCCAAACTCCACACCTCTCCCAATCAAATCTCCTCCCCTCCTCTCCAGAGGTAAAACTATCCTGACTTTTCTGGTCATTACCTTGCTTTATGGTTTTACCCTCTGCATATGCACCCTAAAAATATTAGAGACAAAATGGTTGGATAACAGCAATTTTATACAGTTTAAGCTAGTGGTTAATCTACCTTTAGGCTTGTAAGTAAGCATTTACTGTATGCATTCTTGTTTTTTTTAGTTGAGATATAATTGACTTTGTGTAACCTACCGTGCTTCCCTATTCTAGGATGTGAGTATAATAAAGCCTTTTATTTCATTTTTTAAGAATGTTTATTTATTTTTGAGAGAGACAGAGTGTGAGTGGGGGAGAGACGGGGGGGTGGGGTGGGTACAGAGGATCCAAAACAGGCTCTGTGCTGACAGCAGAGTGCCTGATGCTGGGCTCGAACTCACAAACCATGAGATCGTAACTTGAGCAACAGTTGGATGTTTACCTGACTTAGCCACCCAGGTGCCCCAAAGCCTTTCATTTCATCTGCCTCTCCAAGTGCAATATCCATGGCCATTGGACCATGAAGTTGAAGTGATCTGTAAAGACCCCACAAGGTACTTTCTCCTCCTTTACAACACATTTCCCCACCACTCTTTTTCTCCAGCATCATTTTTTAAAGTCTGTTTTTTTTCCCTCTCACTGCTCTGTAAACCTACCTCTATCATATATCAAGTAACCCTATATGTATGGATCTGTTCATGGGCTCTCTATTCTGTTTCAGTGATCTATTTCTCTATGCCTGTGCCAATGATACATTGTCTTAATTACTGTGATTTTATGGTAAGTAATAATCCCTGATAGGACAATTCCTTCACTTTGTCTTCCTTCTTATTTCACTCTCATATGAATTTTACAATAAGCTTACCAAATCCTACATGCAATAATGTGTTGGGATTTTGATTGGAATGCATTGAATCCACATATAAATTTGTGGAAAATGACATCTTTACAATGCTAACCTATCTATCCACAAATATGGTATACCCCTGCATTTCTTAGAGCATCCTTTAATGTCTCTCAATAAAGTTTAATGACTTTTTATAGAAGTCTAACATCCAGGCCATTGGAGCCCTGTGTTGCTGCCATGTCTTCTGGGGCCAGCATGAATGTCCTGCAGTGCCTGGTGGAGCAGCTCAAGCTGGAGGCCAGCATGGAGAGGATCAAGGTCTCACAGGCACCTGTAGAGCTTCCACAGTACTGTATGTGGAATGTCTGCAAGGATGCTGTGCTGGTAGGTGTTCCAGCTGAAAGCAACACTTTCTGGGAGCCCAGATCCTGCGCTTTATTCTAAAGGCTGGGAAGAAGTTTGCTGAGGAATGCTTTTAAGCATAAAGTGATGGATGACTGCTTCCAACTCTCAAGAAAACACTTTTCTCCAGCCAAATGACTTTTAGATATTTCAGACCTGTCTTGTGGCCTGGTCCTATAGCCAAAATTCTACAGAAATTGATGAGTTTCTACTCGGATAAGGGAACAGAGTGAAGGAACAGACTTTAGATAATAATGGCCTGATTCTTTTGGTAATGTGTGTTTATATGTAAGTCAAACAAAAATGTTACCACCAAATATACTTTTGTCATAAGCAAATTACTAGTGTTTCTATACCTGGAATATTATGTTTGTTTTATTGACTAGATGTTTACATTTTGGGAAGGAAAACATTTTTGTTAAAAAATTAGTATTTTGTTAATTTGTTGTTCCTAAGATTTTTATACCATAACAAAACTTATTATTTTCTCATGAATTTAGCAGTTTCTAAATGAAGACAAGCAAGTATAAAACTGAGGGGAAGAAGCTTTATCAATCAAATGATGTCTTGATTTTTCTAAATGAGAAGATTGTTTTATTTGTAACACTAAACATGGGAGCTGTTTCTTAGCAAACTTATTTGGAAAGATTCAGTCTTTGTCTTAAGTTCCTCTACTATATAGTTGTGGTTGTACTTAAAAAAAAAAAGTACAGGGGCGCCTGGGTGGCTGAGTCGGTTGAGTGTCCGACTTCTGCTCAGGTCATGATCTCACAGTTCCTGAGTTTGAGCCCCGTGTCTGGCTCTGTGCTGACAGCTCAGAGCCTGGAGCCTGCTTCGGATTCTGTGTCTCCCTCTCTCTCTGCCCCTCCCCAACTCGTGCTCTGTCTCTCATAAATGAATAAATGTCAAAAATTTTTTTAAAAAAATACATCATTTCATATCTTAAAAAATGTTTAAGGGGTGCTTGGGTGGTTCAATTGGTTAAGTGCCTGACTTTGGCTCAGGTCATGATTTTATGGTCTGTGAGTTCGAGCCTGGAGCCTGTTTCGAATTTTGTGTCTCCTTCTCTCTCTGCCCCTCCCTCACTCGTGCTTTGTCTCTCTTGCTCTCAAATATAAATTAAAAAAATTTTTAAACTGTTTAAATGTGATCTTCTGAACATTGGAAATGATTAAAAACAAGATAATGGAAAATACTACAACCTAAATGAATTCTTAATGTCACAAGTGTTTTACTTTGATGATGTGCCTTTGATTTAATTTGGGATACTTACAATTTTTTTAAATGTTTTTATTTATTTTTGGTAAGAGAGAGAGAGACAGAGCACGACCAGGGGAGGGGCAGAGAGAGAGGAAGACACAGAATCTGAAGCAGGCTCCAGGCTCTGAGCTGTCAGCACAGAACCCGACACGGGGCTTGAACCCACTGACCATGAGATCATGACTTGAGTGGAAATCAGACACTTAACTGACAGAAACACCCAGGCGCCCCAATTTGGGACACTTTTTAAAGGATACTTTGTGTTTGTAGTAATCTTTAATGAGTTTGGAAATGAAATTTCTGCTTACTTCATCATTTTCTAAAAAAGAGTATAACATACATTTTGTTAGACTCGTTCATAAATACCTCATTTTTGTTGCAAATGTAAATGATCACTTTTTTAAAATTTCATTTTCTCATGCTAAGTGTTCATGTATTGAAAGAAACCTCATTTTTGGTATGTTAATTTTATACTCAGCAATCTTGCAAAACTTTCTTACTAGGTCTAATAATATTAGTAGACTCTTGGATTTTTATTCACATATTATTATTTGTATACATTAAAAGTTTTGTTTCTTTCTTAGCCCTTACATTGTTTTTTTCTCTTTACTTAAATGGGAAGGACATCCAGTACAATGTTGATAGAAATAGTGATAGTGACCATCCTGTCTTGTTTTCCATCTCAAAGGCAGTGGTTGGATAAGATGAGTTCTTGAGTGCCTTCCAATGTGAAGATCTTGATTCTCCTCATGATCATATTCTTTCTGGATAAGACAGCTTCAGCCTTCTGGCGTCTTTCTCCTGGTCCAGAGTAAAAGTCATAATTTTTATCCAGACCTTTAATAGTTGCATATGTCCAGCCTGAGTCTAGAAGATCCTAGAGTTTGATCTCTTATTCTACAACATTTCACACTTGTTGAGTCATTTCCTCTCAAAAGTCAGTTCCTCCCCAAACTCTCAAACCATTTCTGGTTCACATTTTGAATCATGACTAATATTAAAACAAAACTATGATGGCTGTGTCCATCTCCCTTCCTTTTTAAAAACTCTCCCTGATGTCCTTGAAGGAGGGTGGGGAGGATAGTGAATTTGCTCCCCAGTCTAAACCCCGCCTGAAAGACCAGTCATGCTACATTGTGCTATCTTCTCTGGGGTGTCTAAGCTACATCCTGACACCAGGGATAGCATAACTGGACTCACCTGATTAGTCCTCTTTCACCAGAAGTGCCTAATATTCTAGTCTACTTTTTGAAGGTGATAAAACAAACAGCTATTGGAAGAAGGTTTGTAGAATAAGCATTGAGACTAGTGTTCATCATGTTGTTCAATCCTCTTTGTATAGAAAGGAGGCATAGAATATAGTCGACCTTTGAACAATGTAGGGGTTAGGGGTGCCAATTCCCCATGCGGTCAAAAATTCACAAACAACTTTGACTACCCCAGACTTAACTACTAGTAACCTACCATTGACTGTAAGCCTTACTGATAACATAGACAACTAATACATATTTTGTATGTTAAATGTGATATGTACTGTATTCTTGCAATAAAATAAGCTAGAGAAAAGAAAATGTTATTAAGAAAATCATAAAAGAAAATACATTTATAGCACCATACTGTAAAAAGTCCTCAGGACCTGTGTAGTTCAAACCCCTATTGCTCAAGAGTCAACTGTACATTTCTTATGAAATTTAATCTCAGCATAGTTGGTTTTTCTTGTTGAACTATTATGTTTCTGCAATGGGGATAACACTTTTAGATGAATTTTCATATCCCGTAAGTCTTGTTATTCTGGGGTTTCTTATCTAGTGAAGCAATATTTGGGGCAGGCAGTGAGAGGAAGGCACATAAACTACTAGCTCAATTTATTCAGATTAGATTTTTGTCTGCATCCATAGCAAGATTCTTGGATGGAATGTAGTCGTCATTAAACGAAAAGGCTTTCTAAATTCCTTTAACTCTCATTTAAAACAGCAAGAGTTAGGTCTGCCTGACTAGTTCTGAGAAAATAAAGAGCGGAACACCTGTTCCTTCTATTCTGATAGACTATGAGAAGGAGAAAAGGACAGATAGGGAAAAGGTAGACCAGACAGCAAGATTTTTCTCTGCCACTGCTATTCTTGCCTCTACCACCTTCCCCACACACAACTTGGCATGTTGGGGCTTTCTGAAGCATCCAGAAAAGTATGAAGGAGACAGTTACTGTCTGGGCCAGGGGGTCCTTAACATGTAGGGGAAGGCCACAAGTCCAGGAGAAGCACCCACAGGATAGCACGGGGGTACAGCAGGAAGTGGTAAGTAGGGAAGCCTGAGATAGCACCAGACTGGGTGCTGAGAGAGCTAGCAGAGTGGCAAAGGACAGGCCTGGTGACAGGACCAACAGGTTACTTGGGCAACTGGCAGAGACTATAGGCTCTAGTGTTAGTTACATCCTAGCATAACACCCCAGAAAACCAGATGGGACCCATCCTACTGTCGTAGTCATCAGTTCAGGAATCAGCCTAGTCTAGTCTCTCCTGAAGGAGAGCAGTGAGGATCCAGGGCATGTCACAGGAACTCAAGGATCCTCTCCTGGTTCCCATGAGGATCTTGGTCAGAACCATTCACCACATTAGGTTTAGTAGGCAGAGAAAGCAGACTCCCAAAGGTTGAGATTCACCCGAGTCATCCAAATTACTTAAAAAAGCCAACTTTAGTTACTGAGTCAGATTGGATTACCAATTTAGGCAAAATTTAGTTTCTATCTCCCCACCCCCAACTCTGTGCTAGATCCCTAATGGAACTGATAAGAAAGAATAGATTAGTTATAAAGCAAATGAGGAAACTACATTTCCCCCCTCCCTATAATCACATTGCAAAGTGAGTACATGTGCCTCAGTACACATCTTTTTTATGAAACAGAATTATTTATCTCCTCATGGTCTCTTTTAGTCTTAGAGCTGACTTGCATGTTATACTCAAAGACAGCAAATATTCTCACTTAGGCATGGAAAGAGCACAGGTTTGGAGTTAGGCAGGCACAGGCCTGCATTACTCTGGGGGAGTCTAGGTACTTTACATTTATGGGCTTATTCCTCCATTAAAAAAGTAAAAATTATATTTTATAATATTGTTATAAAGAAATATTAATATTATGTATTAAAACATTTCTTCAAACTAAGCTTTCTTCCTCCTCTTCTTTTCCCCTTCCCCTCCTCCTTCGTCTCCTTCTTCTCTTCCTTCTCCTTCTTCTTCTTCTGATTTTATAAGAAATTTTAAGACATTTTCATGGGCTCCTGAAAGTATCATGGACCCCAGGCACCATGCCTGTTGTCCCCACACTTGCCCTGGCAAGCCTCCTTGTTCTTGTTTTTCTCATCTGTAAAATGGGGTTGTTGGATTATACGACAGAATGCACTCAAGAACTTGGCACATGAGGATAACACTGGTTTCTTTTCTTCATTTCCATGGGTTTTATTTTCTATTTTAGTGATCTTGCTGCATGTGTGGTTTTCATTGTGAGTCACCTTCAAATTCTCTTTAGAAGTTGAGGGGGTATAACTTATAAATAAAAATTCCTTTTTACTTCCTCAGCACTTAGCACAATGCCTTGCTTTATATTCTCAATCCTTGTTTGTTGACTGTGCCGGTAAATGGCTCCCTCCCTTCCCAGCCTCCGCCCACCACTCTGTCCCACTCAGGCCCTGACATACTCCAAAAGCATCCTTTCTCCCTTTCTTTTTCCTCTTTTCTCTCCCTCAAAATTTTTTTGCCTTAATGGTCTGTGTTCAGCGGGCAGTGAGAGTGCGGAAGGCACCCACTGAGCATCACCCCTTTGAACCAGGTGGTCTCCTCACAGCCCGGTTGGGTAGGATTCTAGCCCTGCTTTGTCAGTGGGGAAGCTGTGTTGCAGAATGTAAGGAATTTGCTCAATAAATGCTGAGACAAGGATTTGAACCCTGGCCTGTTTGACCATGACATGGTGTGATGTGTTAAGCCTCCATAATTTGCTCCTTCACAGAGGAGGAGGACTACTTGGGGAGGTAACCCAAGATACGCCTTTCCAGTAGTGAGGGAATGCTTTTAAACACTTTGCAAGGATTTCTTCTTGCTGCTCAAATCAAACGTGTTAGTCCCTATCGGTGTGTGCTAAGCTTTGTCATTGTCACCTGCTACCTGCCATTCACCAACTTGAAAGTTTGTGCAGAACCCCCTTCCTGAATGTTAGAGGGCAGTGATGCCAGAAGTAATGGGGAACAATAATGAGCCATGGAGATCAAGCTGGGAGTTAAAATGTTGTGTCCATTAAGAGAGGACTGAGCACATTTCCTTCACAAGCTAGATATTTGAGCGCTTTTCCTCTACCCAGTGTGGAGACTTTAAGATGGTGTCAGCACATTCAGTGAGTGAGTGCATGTGAGGGCTTAGAGCAAACAGCACCTGGCATAAATGTTGGCCCAACAGAACCAAATGCACACATTAAGGACCTACTGTGCTTCGTGCTGCAGAGAGACACGTGAATGAAACGTATTCCTACAGATTCAAGAGAAGACGAGGCAAAAATTGCCCCACGATGGGATGGAATCTGCAATTAAAAAAAGGCGAGGCATGTGAAAGCTTATTTATGTCCTATTACACAAGCTCCTCCATTCTCCGCCTCCACCCTCACCCCCAATCTGTCACATTCGGGGATCTGGGGCTCTAAGCATTAGAATGAATTAAATAGATTCAGTGGCATGTCGGGGCTGGGAGGCAGAGAAAAGAAGGTGGAGGAATGAGATGGAGGGACCAGTTAAAAAGAGAGTGGATATTGGAAGTCTGTACACGAATCTCCTAGAGAAGAGACTGCGGGTCAGACAGAGACCTGGAATGTTCCAGTTGGAACCATCATGTTATTAATAATAGTGACAGTCTCACATTTCGTGAATGTGTCCACTGCCAGGCACCCTTCGAAGCCTTTTACACATATTATTAGCACAGGTAATCTTCCAAATTACCTTGTGAGGTAGCTTCTATCACAAACCCCATATTGCTGAGAGAAACCAGAGAAGCCCAGGGGCTTGAGCCAGAGTAATGCCACCCACCTGAGCCCGCACACAGCTGAGGACAGGTGAGGTCAGTGTGGGCCATGCAATACCACCACGGCCCCCCACCCCGAGGGGGTTAGAGCAGAAAGTGGGGAGGGGTACTGCATCTAGGCTCACCACTGCTAACCCCGTGGACTTGGGCACATTCCTCGTCCTTTTTGTGTCTCTGGTTTCTCATATATTAAATGAAGATAAATGGTGATGATGATGATGGTGGTGGTGATGGCAATGGAGGTGGCAACCCTCATAGGTGGTTGTGAGGGCTTAATATGATTCTGCACAAAAGGGGTTTAGCACAGTGCCTGGCCCCACAGGTGCTCGGTGAATGGCAGGCATCCCCAAGTCTGCAGGGCTCCCACCATCCCTTCGGGCTTTGTGGACCCCCTGGGACTCATGCTCACTCAGCCCCTGAGGGGCTGACATGCTCACAGGCCAGCCTGCAACTCGAAGTGGGACCACAGAGAAGCGAAAGAGTGATGATAAGTGGCTCTGCCCATGGGGCCTGTCCCCAAACCCATGGGAGTTGAAGATGGTCCTGACCCATGGGAACATCTCAGACATGGGTGGCCTGTGCCTGGCCACGGGGATGCTACAGAACACTGGCAGATTCCCAACTTCAAGTGGGCATGGTCTGGCTGGGGGCACAGGGCTCTGCCATGCGAAGCAATGAGTGGATGAGGCAGGATTTCCCCAGGGCCCCACAAGGCCTGGCACTCAGAGGGCAGGTGTGAGCAGAGCAGACAGGGAGAAGGCCAAGGGGGTGCATAAAGTGATGTGAATGTGTGTGTGTGTGTGTGTGTGTGTGTGTGTGGTGTGTGTGTGTGAGAGAGAGAGAGAGAGAGAGAGAGAGAGAGAGAGAGAGAGAGAGAGATGACTTGGCTATCCCAAGGGCTTTGGTCGATCTCCACACTTTTGACCAGGCATGTATGATTTTCTTTCTCCTTTTCCTCCTTTGTGTGAGGAGCAGCCTTGTGGCCATAGGTGAGCACAGCCAAGCCCGAGGGCCCCCTTTCCTGGGCTGCTCTGGCTCAGGCTGACTATGCAGTTTGAGCATGCAGGGCTCCTGCTGCAGTATCCCCCCAAAACAGGTCAGTACAAAGAAGCCCTTCAGAGATGTGCTCATGCAGATGATTCTGTCCCACCTGTCAACGAGGGAGGCCCGGCAACCATCTGTTAGATTCTTTATTCCCACCCCTCCCCTTTCATTTTTAACTACAGATTTTCACAGTTTGCGTTACTTATTTATATCAGTTATTTGAAAAAATACATGTATTGCTAAGTCCGGTGATGGCCGCTTTTGCCCACTGAAGCCTGTTCTTTCCCATTCTTGGTTGCTGGCTGTGGCCCCATGGGAGACCCTCATGTGCAAGCCTGTGTGTCCCTTGACCAGGCTGGATTTAAGATTCAGGATTTAGGACATGATGCTTTGTACTTGAGTTGGGGGAGGGGGATTCAGGGTCAGGATTTCAGCCTTGGGCTTTGTTGCTGACTCTCCTTGTCCCTTCCTGTGGAATTTAACAACCATAAGACTAAAAATGAGCCCTCAGTTTCTTTTCTTTTTTTTAGAGAGAGACAGAGACAGCGTGAGTGAGGGAGGGGCAGAGAGAAGGAGAGAGAGAATCCCAAGCAGGCTCCACGTGTCAACACAGAGCCTGACGTGAGGCTTGAACTTGTGAACTGCGAGATCATGACCTGAGCCAAAATCAAGACTTAGACGCTTAACCAACTGAGCCGCCCTGGTGCCCCAAGCCCTGTTTCTTGATCTCTACGATGGGAGGTTGCTGATCCCTACTTTAACCTAGGGAGGACACTACATGTTTAAATTCAATGCTCCTTAAGTCATGCTGCACAGCCAGACCATGAGTCAGTTATTCGGCACCTACTGTGTACCAGACACTGTGTACCAGGCACCAGAGATACCTTGGGGCAAGTGACAAAGTCCCTATTTCCATGGAACTGATGCTTTGGTGGGTAAAGACAGAATAAAATCCAATAAGGACAACACAGGTGGGGTCAATGCTGTAAAAGAAACAAATGGGACCATATAGAGAAAGAATAGTGGGAAGGACCTATGGGCAAGGAGAGCTCCTGGGGGAGCACATGGAAGCTGGGATCCAGAGGATGAGAGGAAGGGACAGTCCTGCACACAGAAGGAAAGCAGGCACACAATCACTGAGGACTGAAGAGCTTGATATATTTGAGGGGCAGGAGAATAATCTGGGCCTGGGCCTCCTTCCCATGTCCTATCCTCAAGACCTTGGGTCCCCTCCTGGAAATCTCTGTCTTTGGAGCGCCTCAAGAATGGGAAGGACCAGATACTGCACTTATCCCATTCCTGCAGAGCTCCCTGGAGGGCCTGGCCTCTCTGCTTGCCCGTTGCTTAACCGACTGAGCCACCCAGGCACCCCATCCTGCTCGTCCATTGGTTCCAGGCACTGCCGTGCCTGCACTTGGCCAGGGGCCCGGAGATCTGAAACCTTCTCTCGCCCACACATGCTTGCATCCCACCCTGCCTCCCTGCAGCAGCTGGCTCACCAGCCCTGCTGCCTTCTTGAGTCTCCAATCCCTCCCTTACAGCCTCATCACCCTGCTTTTCTTTTGCTGTGGCCACAAAGCTCCATTCACTACTCCTGTCCAAACCTTCAGCCTTCAGCCAACTGCCAGGAAGGTGCTACTGCCTATCGGCCTTTCTTCCTGGTGACACCTGATGATTTCTTCAAGGTCTCTTAATTTTTTTAAGTTTATTTATTTATTTTGAGAGAGAGAGAGGGAGAGAGAGAGAATCCCAAGTAGGATCCATGCTGCCAGCACAGAGCCCCATGCAGGGCTCAAACCCATGAACCCACAAGATGATGACCTGAGCCAAAGCCAAGAGTTGGACACTTAACCAAATGAACCACCCAGGTGCCCCTCTTCAAGGAGCTCTTCAAATGCCAGTCACTTCCACACCCTCAGATGCTTTCCTCTCTCCTCCCCCTATATTCTTGGCACTTCACTACAACACAGACCCATTGTATTGGAGTCCTTCTCCTCAGCTTCCCAAGGACTGAAGCACTTTTATATTTTCCTTCCTAGTACCTTTTTTTAAATGTTTTATTTATTTATTTATTTATTTATTTATTTATTTATTTTTAACTTTATAGTTCATTGTCAGGTTGGTTTCCATATAATACCCAGTGCTCTTCCCCACAAGTGTCCTCCACCATGACCATCACCCCCCTTCCCCTTTCCCCCTCCCCCTTCCACCCTCAGTTTCTTTTCAGTATTCAAGAGTCTCTCGTGCTTGAGAGACTCCCTCTCAAGCCTCTCCCTAACTCTTTTTCCTACTTCCCCTCCCCATGGTCCTCTGTTAGGTTTCTCCTGTTAGACCTATGAGTGAAAACATATGGTATCTGTCCTTCTCCGTCTGACTTATTTCACTTAGCATGACACTCTCGAGGTCCATCCACTTTGCTACGAATGGCCAGATTTCATTCTTTCTCATTGCCATGTAGTATTCCATTGTATAGATGAACCACATCTTCCTAATCCATTCATCAGTTAATGGACATTTAGGCTCTTTCCATGATTTGGCTATTGTTGAAAGTGCCGCTACGAACATTGGGGTACATGTGTCCATATGCATCAGCATTTCTGTATCCCTTGGGTAAATCCCCAGCAGTGCCATTGATGGGTCACAGGGGAGTTCTATTGATAGTTTTTTGAGGAACCTCCACACTGTTTTCCAGAGCGGCGGTACCAGTTTACATTCCCACCAACGGTGTAGGAGGGTGCCCGTTTCTCCACATCCTCGCCAGCATCTATAGTCTCTTGAGTTGTTCATTTTAGCCACTCTGACTGGCGTGAGGTGGTTTGTCAGTATGGTTTTCATTTGTATTTCCCTGACGATGAGTGACGCTGAGCATTGTTTCATGTGTCCGTTGGCCATCTGGATGTCCTCTTTGGAGAAGTGTCTATTCATGTCTTCTGCCCATTTCTTCACTGGATTGTTTGTTTTTCGGGTGTGGAGTTTGGTGAGTACTTTGTAGATTTTGGATACTAGCCCTTTATCCGATATGTCATTTGCAACTATCTTTTCCCATTCC